>JAESUZ010004478.1:600000-868162 GCA_017311185.1 Proteles cristata cristata | reverse complement strand
AAAGGCTAGACCCTTGGGCAGTAGTGAGAAAAGTCAGGATGCTAGTTGTGCAGTCTCACTCCTTCTGGGAGGAGCTAGGTGCTGGGCTTTATCACCAAAGTGAACTGGGGAAAAGGAACCATAGAAGGAGCCCATAGATGTATTTGAAACCACCACTTATTCTCTATAGTCCCCAGGATACTAGCAAATTCCAGACCCTGTCCTATGGACAGGCTAGTTAGGAGCCAGACCCTTACTCAACGTCTAAAAAAGCCAGTGTTATAGATGTCCAATCTAATTCCTTCCAGAGGGAAGTTAGGAGCAGGGTTTTATCAGATGCTCACTCTGTGCTGAGCCAGGGAGAGGAACCACAGGAAGTGCTTATACACCCATTCAGTTTAGTTTTGTTATGATATTTTCTCACCCAATATGCACAAAGCAAAAATATCACAGGGAACAATGGGCATAGGTATACTTACTGTACCTTTACCTGACCTGGCTGCACCCTAGGATGTTTGTGCACAAAGTAGAAAAGAAGGAATTAAATTATTAAGGACATAGAAGCTCTGATTTGGGAAATTGCTCTGAATAGGTTATTCTCTAGGGACACATGGACATTTTCTGCCCTCTGGAGGAAGGAAGGGTACTGGTGGCAGATGTCCAAAAGAAGTAGCTGTACTGGACATCTGGAGGTCACAGGAAGTAGACATCAGCTTGGAAACTGACCTATGAGCAGCACAGAAGATGAAGAAGGAAAAGATGGGACATCATAGATAAATACAGAGACCCAGATACCACCTGATTATTTGTGGGATTCTTCAAGGAACCTGAGACGACATATTGCAGAAGAGGAAGTTAAAAAGTAGAATTCCTACTGATGTAGCATATAGGGTCTCAGAATACTGAGTTTGGAGCTATCACTATAAATATGAAGATTTTTGATTTTTGTAGGGAAGACCAAAATATTTATTTGAAGAATGAGTCATATCAAATTTGCTTAATTTCCTTTATTTTTTAATAAAATAAAGTTATTAGAGGGGCGCCTGGGTGGCTTAGTCGGTTAAGCATCCGACTTTCACTTGGGTCATGATCTCGCGGTTCGTGGGTTCGAGCCTCGCGCCGGGCTCTGTGTTGACTGTCGGCTCAGAGCCTGGAGCCTGTTTCAATCTGTGACTCCTGTCTCTCTCTGACCCCTCACCTGCTCATGCTGCTCCTCCCTCTCCTAGAAATAAATAAAACATTAAAAAAAAATTAAAAAAAAAAAAAAAAAAAAAAAGCGTGTTGTGATCCCACCTGCATTCTAAAGGTTCACTTTGGCTGCCGTGTGGGAAACAGGACTGTGTGGAGTCAAGGGTGGAAGGTGGGAAGGCAGCCGAGGAGGGGGCTGTGCACTTGTCTGTGTAAGAGGTGGTGTGCGATCTCAGACCAGGGTGAGGCTGGGGTTGGTGGCACAGAGAGGCTGGACCCAAGATTGCTGTTAAAGGTGAGCCTGTGGGCTTGCTGGGCCATCACATCAGGGTCTGTGTCTCCCCCGGGGTAGGGGAGAGCTCAGTAGGAATCTTCAAATGCAGCCACATCTTGGGAGGACTGGGTCAGTTAGCATGTCCTGTGCCACGGACAGTAGGTGGAACCGAGTAATCCAGCGTGTGCTTGGGCTCCAGGCCAGCACGGCTCCGGCAGGAAGTTGGGTCCCTCAGAAGCAGAGCTATGGGCAGGGGAGCAGGAGGGAGCTGGGTGCACGGCGTGGGGCGGACAGTCAGAGTGGAGGGGGAACGAGGAGGGCCAGCAGGGAGGTGGGGACTTCTGTGGGACTTGAGAGAACAAACAAGTCGACTCCAGGGTATCCCGGAGAGGTGTTTGAGGCTGAGAGGTCATCCTGATGAAATACGGGTTATTCGAGGAGGAGGAGGAGGAGGAGTGTGAGAAGGAGGTGGGCAGGGTGGGTTCTGGCACGGTGGGGCGGAGCACTGGCCCTGGGGGAGGGAGTGGGGGGGGGGACTGGGGGAAGCCCTGTCTGCTGGGATAAGGTCCCGACCTGGGAAGGGTGAGGCCCAATCAGTTCTGTGACAGGGACCCTGGAGGCCATGCAGAGAGGATGCCATCACTGGGGAGCCCTGGGGGACCCGGCTGCTGTGAGGCTTGTGGAGGAGGTAGTAAGAGGGTGAGCTATATGAACGGTATCCTAGTTGGCAGTCCGGGACAAGTGAAATGTCACTGGTTCTTTACTTAGCGGAGGAGGTCTTATTACGTGTTTTCTGGAGGCCCTTCTGTGCTGTCTGGTCTCCTCTGGCCCTTGTGACAGAGGGTTGGGTGCTTTGGGCCCCTTGGATCAGGTGGGGGGCTCCCTGCTCTTGGAAGAGACAGAGCTAGACCAGTGGTGCATGTTCCGGGCTCAGCCGCCTGGAGCCTGTAGACTTTTCTCTTGGGATGTTGAAATGGGGCTCACGGCCTGGCCTCCCTGAGGAGGGTGCCCTCTTTCAGGTGTCTGCTTGTCCTTCCTTACTTGTTATCATTGAAAGTATGACTAGCAGTGTTTTCCTGTGAGGCCGTATGCTGGGAGCCGCTGAGGGCTTCGAGGGGCTTCCTACGGGGTCCGTGCTGCCTGCCTGTGCCCCATGTAATTGACTTGTGTTTGGGGTACATTGTCTTCCCTGACATGAGGCCACATCTGCCTCAGTGGAGCAGCTGGTGTCGGGGCTCCTCTGCTGCTGTGAGGGTCTGCGCTTTGTGCTGTCAGTGTGGGTTTTGGACCCCACTCTGCCCCTGACTCCCCTTGTGTTTCCTTGTCCATACTTGTCCCCATGTCCTCTGTCTCCTTCCCAGTGGATATTGTCGTTTGGTTGCCTCTGGAGCACTCTTTGTTCCTTTGGGCATTTGGCTTCACAGGTGCTCTTCAGGGCCCCCGAAACGTGTAGATGTCCTGGGCTTGGCTTCCCACCAGGAGTTGTGTATGGGCTCTCTCCGGGTCAGGTCGTGTGCCTGGGCCTGAAGGAGGAGGGTTGTCTGATGGGAGCAGCCTCAGAGCAAGGAGCCTGTTGCCTGTCGTAGATCTAATGCTCACCTGCACTGGTGAGGAGGGCTGTTGAGTGACAGAGGAAGGAATGAATCCAGCCATGGAGGAAAAGGTGTGGCCTGGCCACTCAGGAGGACGAGGATGCCTGAGCCTGGCCCAGGGGTGGGATGCCCACCCAGTGTTTCTTTGTGCATTGGGTAGTTGGGGCCGGGCCTGCACCAGAGTGGCCAGGGACTGCCGGGTTGTGGGCCCTCAGTCGGGTGCTCCTGGGTGTACAGCTTTGCCTCCCCTTCTGGGGTTTCCACGGCCTTCTTCACTTCCTTCAACCCAGCCTTCCCACACTGGGGCAGCTTTTTTCCTCTGGCTGCCTGGACTTTGTTTTATTGTGAAGTGTCCCCCAAAAGAGGTGAACTTCAGACATGGCACAGGAACTTTGGAAAATAGAGGATCCCGTCACAATCAGTCAGCATTTGGGTGTATTGATTCCTTTCCCCCCACTTTTTTTTTTTTTTTTTGCTTTTGACCTTGTTTTATTTTTATTTTTTAAAATAGTTTATTGTCAAATTAGTTTCCACTCCCCCCACTATTCTGTCTTAAATAGTCCTGCAGCAGAATTGTAGATGCCCATCTACGTACCCACCACCCAGAAGAAGAAATACACACAGTTTCTAACTTCAGAAGTAATCAGTGCTCACAATAAAAATGTCTGAACATTTGAGAAGTATTAAACAAACCTCCACCGTCAGCCTCGACTGCAGCTGGGAGTCCGCCCCTGTGAGCGGTTCAGTTTGCCCATGTAGAGCCTGGGTTGTGCAGCCCATCTTGTCCAGGATACTGCTGTGTCCTGGGGCCCCGGGTCAGCGCCTATGGGGCTCTGCCTCTTGCCTGCAGCTGGGAAGGCTTGTGTGGTCAGAGACCTCCAGTCTCTCGGCTTCACCTAGTCTCGTGGCCTCGGTGTTTCTTCACATCAGATACTTATTCATTATTATTAATTACTAATTATTTCGCTTCCAGAAACTGGATGGGAGGTCCCTGATCAAGCTCAACTTTGCAAAGAATAATGAAGGTGAGTGATCCCTTTGACAGCTAATTCAAAAATCCCTGCCTCTCACCAAGTTCTCTGCAGAATCTATCATTCCTTTCTGATCAAGCCAGACGTGGGTTTTTCTTTTTTAATGTTTATTTAGTTTTGAGAGAGAGAGCGCGCGCGAGAGAGCGCTCGCACATGTGTGAATGAGGAGGGGCAGAGAGAGAGAGAGAAAATCCCAAGCAGACTCCATCATGTCAGCACAGAACTGGACATGGGGCTCGATCTCATGAACCATGAGATCATGACTTGAGCTGAAATCAAAAGAGTCAGATGCTTAACCCACTGAGCCACCCAGGCGCCCCATGCCAAACACTTAATTCTTTAAAGCTGTAGGGGCATCTGGCTGGCTCAGTCAGTGGAACACACGACTCCTGATCTCGGGTTGTGAGTTTGATCCCCATGTTGGCAGTAGAGATTACTTAAAATTGTAGAATAGTTAAAGTAGCAAAGAGTCTATGTATTTTACCCCAATTGAAAAAAAAATGTTATATAATTTTTCCTTAAAAGTCCAAGTAGTTTAAAGCTGGGGGTGGGGTGGGTATTTCTTACCACAAAAGTAGTGGGGCTGTGAGGGTTGCTGGTGGCCTTTTTGTGTACAGTTGGGCATGGACTCTGGGTGAGGCCCTGGTCTGCTCATCACTGGGGACAGAAACTGTTCAAACAGAGGCCCAGGGCAGTAGGTGGGGCCAGTGTGCTGGATTTGCCAGGTAGCTCTTAGGCTGGGCTTCTCCTCACCACTGGCCCACCCCAGCCCTGGGGACCTCCTGCTTTATGTCTCTCTGTGCCTTCAGCCATTCTTTTTTGCTTTGTTTTGTTTTGTTTTAACGTTTGTTTTTGAGAGAAAGCACAAGTGGGGGAAAGGCAGAAAGAGGGGGACGGAGGATCTGAAGCAGGCTCTGTGCTGACAGCAGTGAGTCCGATGCCGGGCTTGAACTCACGAACTGCGAGATCATGACCTGAACCAAATTGGGACACTCAGTGACTGAGCTGCCCCGGTGCCCTGCCCTCCACCATTCTTACTCATCAGATTCCAGAGCTGAGGTGACCCCCACGGAGGTCTTGCTCTCGGTTTGTGGGCCCGGCACTGTTCTCTTGGCCCGTGCAGATGCCATGGTGGAGGTTGTCTCTGCTCACCGGGAATGTGCTTTCTGGGGAGATGCTGAAACCCGCGAGGCTGGGGCCTGGCAGTCATGTCTCGCCCCTGGCCCACAGTAGGTGCTGGCTCACTGTAGATGAGTGAGTGGGCGTCCACAAGGCAGAAGCATAGTGCTTCGTGGACAGTCCCTGGAGGTCAGGGACTGGTAGCCAAGTGCTCTAGATCTTCCTCTCTGAGATTGGCTGAGTCAGAGAGGCCCACGGTATGTGTGTCATTCAGCAAATATTTACTGAATGCCTACCACATATAGAGAGCAGAACAGGCCAGATCCCTTCTGGAATAAAAGCTTCTGGTACGGTGAGGGAGGAAACTGGAAAACAGATCACCTTAGTGTGTGAGATGCTGCTTCTGCCTCGGCCGAAGTTGAAGATGAGGGAAGAGAGAGTCTTAGGAAGACCCAGTGACAGGGTTTGAGTAGGAGTCTGATGAGAGAGGAGGCATGTGGGGGTGTAGGGGAAAGCATTCCAGGAGGGGGGCACAGCCAGTGCAAAGGCCCTGAGGACTCCAGTATTGCTGGAACAGTACAAGGGGTGGAAGCAGGTGCTGCGGTCAGAGGGGTCGAGGTTGGGGATGATGCCGAGCAGTGAGCCATAGGGCTCTGAGATACCAGCCAGAGAGGAAAGACCTGTCTGACCTTTCACCTGTTCTGTTCTGTTTTGTTTTTTTTTTTAACAGTTTTGACCAGTGAGCACCTTATTTTGCTTTTTTTCTTAAGTTTATATATTTCGAGAGAGAGAACCAGAGTGTGGGTGAGCAAGCGAGGGAGTAATAGAGAGAAATTGAGAGAGAATCCCAAGTGGGCTCCATGCTGACATAAGGGCTCAAGCCCATGAACTGTGAGATCATGACCCAAACTGAAATCAAGAGTTGGACTTGATTTCAAAGAGTTTTGAACTCTCAGAGAGTTCAAATGACTGAGCCATCCAGGTGCCCCTTTTGCTTTTTTTTAATTAAAAACTTCAGACGCATGAGAGTAGAATTAGTACGGTGATCCCGTGCCCCACATCCATCACCCAGCTTCATTCCCATCCACTCAGGGCTGATTTTATCTGTGCTGCCATGTCACCCCTGCATAGGTGATTTTGAAGCAAATATCAGGTACTGTACCATTTCATGCTTAAGTACTTCAGTGTGTATCTCTAAAAGATAAGGACTTGAAAACTAGTCATATTACCATCCTCCCACCTAAAAAATTAGGAATTCCTTAGTATTGTCAAATATCTAGCCATTGGTCAAATTTCTGGAATGCTTTCCTTTTTTTTTTCTTTAAGTTTTCAAATCAAGATTTAAAAAAAATTTTTTTTAACATTTATGTTTTGAGAGACAGTGCACTAGTAGGGGAGGGAAAGGGGAGAGAGGGAGCAAATGAGCAAGCGAGCGTGGGAGTCACACGCCAAAGCATCCTCCGAGCTGTCAGCACAGAGCCCAGCATGGGACTCGAACTCACAAGAACTCACAAACTGTGAGACTGTGACCTGAGCCGAAGTCAGATGCTCAACCGACTGAGCCACTCAGGTGCCCATCAAGATTTTTTTAAAGGCCCCACAAATCCGTGTCTTTGATATCTCTTAATCTGTAAATATTCTCCTGCGCTTTTTTCTCAGTTTATTTGTTGAGACTTACTTGAATAGGCTTTCTGGCTGCCTGGTTGGCAGGGCAGGGGCTGGGAGGGCAGTGGGAGTTTGTTGCAGTAATGTAGGTGAGGGTTACAGGAGGTGAGGGAATGTGGCAAGGTCTGAGATGGAAGATGGGGCCAGGGTGGTGGTGGTTAGCAGCCGGCTGGGGGTTGGTGGAGCAGACTCATCGGGAAGGCCAGTCTGTGGGTTTTGCAGGAAGACTAGGAGTTTCCCAGTGGAGTGGGAGGGGGGGGCTTGAGTATCTGACCATCCCTCTGGGTCTCCACTCTGGGCATGCTGACACAGGGTTCTGCCTCCTCCCTTTCTCTGACCCTGGGGCCTTTCTCTGGTCTCTGTGTGTCCTTCTTTCCTACCTTTCTTCCCTCCCTCTTTCTTTCTCCCATTTATTTATTTATAATTTACATCCAAGTTAGTTAGCATGTAGTGCAATAATGATTTCAGGAGTAGAGTCCAGTGACCTCTACATATAACACCCAGTGCTCATCCCAACAAGTGTTCTTAATGCTCCTTGCCCATTTAACCCATGCTCCCATCCACAAACCCTCCAGCAACCTTGTTTGTTTTCTATATTTAAGAGTCTTTTACGTTAGAGGCGCCTGGGTAGCTCAGTTGGTTGAGTGTCTGACTTTGTCTCAGGTCATGTCTCATGATTTGTGAGTTCGAGCCCTGCGTTGGCTCTGTGCTAATAGCTCAGAGCCTGGGGCCTGTCTTCAGATTCTGTGTCTCCCTCTCTCTCTGCTCCTCCCCTGTTCACAGTCTATCTCTCTCACTCTCTCAAAAATAAATAAACATTAAAAAACAAAAACAGAAAAAGAGTCTCATATGTTTTGTCTCTCTCCCTGTTTTTATATTATTTTTGCTTCCCCTACCTTATGTTCATCTGTTTTGTATCTTAAATTCCACATATGAGTGAAGTCATGTGATTTTGTCTTTCTCTAATTTTCCCTTAGCATAGTACAGTCTAGCTCCATCCATGTTGTTGCAAATGGCAAGATTTCATCCTTTTTAATTTCCGAGTAATACTTTACCATATATATATATATATATATATATATATAAGGTAAATATATATGTACACACACACACAAACACACCATATCTTCTGTATCCATTCATCTATCAACGGACATTTGGGCTCTTTCCATACTTAGGCTATTGTCGATAGCACTCCTATAAACATTGGGGTGCATGCGCCCCTTCAAAACAGCACACCTTGGATAAATACCAAGTAGTGCAATTGCTGGGTTGTAGGGTCATTGTATTTTTAATTATTCGAGGAACCTCCACAGTTTTCCAGAGTGGCTGCACCAGTTTGCATTCCCACCAGCAGTGCAAAAGGGTTCCTCTTTCTCTGCATCCTCGCCAACATCTGTCGTTGCCTCAGTTGTTAGTGTTAGTCATTCTGACTGGTATGAGGTGGTATCTCCTTGTGGTTTTGATTTGTATTTCCCTGATGCTGAGCCTTCTTCCTAGGGAAGTACCACTGCCCGGTGCTGTTCACTGTGTTCACCAGCAACACCCACATCGTAGCTGTCAGGACCACCGGCAACGTCTACACCTATGAGGTGGGTGCTTGGGAGCTGTGTCCCGTGCAGGCTTGTCAGGTATGTGCTCCAGGGAAACCCTGGGCTGGCATTGAGGTTGCACTGGGCGCGGTGGGCATGGCCTGCCCCCATGGAGCGTACGTCCTGAGAGCCGCGGGCACAGCCAGAAAGAGATGTGCCCTTCCTGCGGCCTCCAGACCTGGCCAGTTCTTTTGTACCCCGGGGGTCCTTCCCACGGTCTTTGTCTTCACTGTCTGGGCCCTGGGAGGGAACCTATGCTCTGAGGGCAGGCCCGAGGGGAGCACGGAGCCCCCCTCCACCGCGTCCTGGTGGAGTTCCCGGGAGGAGCGGAGGCAGGCTGGTGGGCAGGTGTGAGGGCGAGAAGGCCCCGATTTCGACACCTGTCCTGCTCTGGGTGTGCTGGCACAGGTACAGCAGCAGGGTGTGGGCCCCATGTTGCAGGGAAGCCCTCCCTGAACTGTTTTCAGACCTGTCACTAGCTGTTGGCAGGGTCCTGGTGGCCAGTGCTGCCTTAGGGGCTCCAGTGGTCACTTTTGCCCGAAGAGCACACGGGTTTTGCGGAAGGGGTTTGATAGAGATGCATGGCTGGCCTTGTTGAGCCTGCTTATTGACATTAAATGTGTGTCATGAGAGTGTCCTTTGGTGAGCCTTGCCTAGATGGCTAAATTTGAGTCTCTCAGGTTCAGTGAGTTCCACTCTCAGTGGTGAGGCCACTGCTGTGAGCCCTTGGTGGGTCCCGTCTTTTTCCTCACCTCTGGGATGGCACTGTCATCTGGATGGGCCCCAGACTCCCAGTGCCAGCAGTGGGACCAGCACCATAACAGTGGGCTCCTCTTGGCTGTAGGCAGTGGAGCAGCTAAATATCAAGGCCAAGAACTTCCGAGACCTGCTGACAGATGAGCCCTTCTCTCGCCAGGACATCATCACGCTCCAGGTGGGTGTCCCCTTCCCACTGCTGTTCCCGGGAGGGACCGTGGCACCCCTCTGCCAACCCCACCTTTCCACCCAGACCCTGCGACCTGCCTGGTTGTGGTTTCCCAGCTGCCCTCAGCTCCTGGCAGCACCCCTGCTCTCTGGCAGCCTGGTCCTTCGCACACCTGCTTCACATCTCTTCTTCAGTGCCCACCCTTGCTGCCTCAAGGCCACTCCTCTCTGCCCCAAAGCCACCTCCATATCCGAGTGGGAGAGAATGGGCTGGTGTGTGCTCTACCCCGGCACTGAGCGTAGGGCGTGCCTCTGAGTGTCAGAGAGCCCTGAGTGGGTTCCTGAAAGACCTGGACTTCAAAACTCAGGGGGTGGCCTTCGTGGGCCCCTCCCATCCTGGGCTTGTCCTGTCCCCATCAGAGGTCCATGCACGTTCCCTCCCACAGGGTGGGCTTGCCGTCACCAGGGCCCGAGGCCCTGTGGGGTCTGTGGCAGCCGGCTGAAGGGAGTGTGGGGTGTGGCGTGTGGGAGGCTGAGGTGGATGCTCCGTTCTGCCATCATCCCCTCGATGAAACTCCATCCGGCCCATGGCTGCCTAGTGCGAGGCGTGCTCCCATCCATGTGCCAGGGAGAAGGACTCAGTTTGAAGACCAGCTAGCCATTTATGCCACTGTCCGCCCTCCTCTCCCCCCGCTTGTGGCCCTGCTCGGGCAGTGCCCTCTCCTGATCCCTGGCACCTGCCCTCCATTCCCTGCTCGACACCCCAGATCTCTGTGCTGCCACCGGCCTCTCCTTCCAGGCCCCAGCACCCAGGCCCCCTGCCCGCCCCTCGCTGCCTGGCTCACTGTGCTGCGTGTGTTCTTTTTGCTGCAGGACCCCACCAATTTGGACAAATTCAATGTCTCCAACTTCTTTCACGTGAAGAATAACATAAAAATAACAGATCCCGGTAGGTGCAACCACAGCTGGTCTGGTGCCAGGGGCTTGGGTGCCAGTGTTTTCTGGGTAAAGCCGTCGCCTTCCCCGGGGGCTGGAGCATCCAGGAGTCTTGCTCAGGCCTAGCCCGGCTACACTTAACTTCTGTACCAAGGTTGGCGAGACCTTGCTGGCCCACGCCCGCCCCCAGGGAGCCTAATGTGGGCGTCCCAGCTGGAGCCAGTATGCTTGGTGCCCACAGCCTCGTGCCATGGACACCTGGCCGCTGCCTCTTCCCCCCCTCAGGACCCAGCTCCAGGGCCCTTTTAGGCCACTTGCTCTCCTGGTCCTTACCTCACTTCTTCGAAATTGACTCTGTTCCCATTGTGGGGACAGGTGGTCAGTGAGGGGTGGTGACTATGGGCTCTGCTCAGCTAGTTGGTTGCTGCCCCCAGTGTCATCTGGTGCAGGGCTGTGTATGAGCCACAGCCCTGGGGCCAGGTTGTGGCTGGGGACAGACCGGAGCTGAACGCAGGAGAAACTGTGGGCAGGTTGACTTGCCACCCTTGTGAGCTGTTTCCTCGCTCTCTCTTCCTCCGCACACCCTTTTCTTCATCCCAGCTACCAGGAAAGTGTTACTGCGATGGAGGTTCAGGTTACCCAGCCTGTGTCCTAGCCTGGGCTTCCACTGTCACAGCGGGCTCTGGCCTCCTGTCCCCGTCGTGCACATCTGGGGACATTGCTGGGGGCTCAGCCGACCAGGGCCACTGTGCTGTTTTATAGATGAAGAAAAGGCCAAACAGGACCCGTCTTATTATTTGAAAAATACAAACGCTGAGACCCGAGAGACGCTGCAGGAGCTCTACAAAGAGTTCAAAGGGGACGAGGTTCTGGCTGCCACCATGAAAGTCCCAGAGAAGAAGAAGGTGGACAAGCTGAATGCTGTGAGTAGGCAGAGGGCCACGTAGCTGCCGGCTCAACCAGCCTGCCCAGCTCAGCCCGTCAGAGGTCCTGGCAAAGGGGCTCGTGAAGGTCCTGGGATCCATTTGGAGGGAGGTGGCCGGGACCCCTCAGAGCCCATGTGCCCCTTGCAGGCCCAGAGGAGGGCTGCACTGAGGATGGGCCTCAGGAGGCTGGGTGGGGGGCAAGTGGGGTGTTGGGACCCTGTTCAGACAGGGCTGTGGGGGATGAGAAGCATAGAGGGGGGTCTGAGGCTCCATCCTTAGAGAATTATCCAGGAAAATTTGCAAAAGTAAGAAAAGAAAGGTGGTAGTTTATAATCCCATCCCTCTGAAACAATAGCGCTTAGCATTTTGATGTGTCTTCTGATGGGGCGAAATCTTTTCTTTCCCCACTGTCTTGGATAAAAATACAACCCATCGGGGCCTATTTTTTCCTGATTCAAAAGGCAGTGTGTTTACTGTAAAAAATTGAAACCTTTGCAAAAGAACTAGAGTCCCTGGTACTGTGAACACCAGAAATGACCAGTTCCTACTTATTTCCAGGGTTTCCGCTTACATGAGAGCCTTGGCCAGCTGGGCCTCAGCCTCCTGCACAGGTGCGGCCCAGTATCGGGGGCACCCTGGCTCAGTCCTCTTGGTCCATGGGCTCTTAGAGGCTGATGCAGGCTGGGCCATGTGGCCTGGCCCTCAGGAGGTCCCTGCTGGGCTCTGTGGGCGGCAGCCAGGGACAGTTTCTCGGAGGAAGGGCACTGAGCAGGGCCTCCCAGGGCACCACTAATGTACCCACGTGGTTTCCTCTCCAGGCGCACTATTCCACTGGGAAGGTCAGCGCCTCCTTCACCTCCACTGCCATGGTTCCAGAGACCACGCACGAAGCAGGTAGCTGCCTCTGCACCGTAGTCTCCAGCAGTGCTTCTTAACAGCGGCCAAGGACAGGGCACCCCCCTCCAGCATCACTCCGTTGTGCCCGGCTTTCAGTGGGCACTCAGGCAACTCAGGCATGGTCAGGCAGCAATGGGCCATTTCCGAAAGCGTGTTTGTCTGGGATGGCAGAGGCCGCCCTGGAGGCCAGGCTGGGAGTAGGGGGTCCTCCCTCTACCTCCTGGGGCTGCCCCACCCTGGGCTCCAGCCCCTGTCCCCCACCTTAGCACTGTCCCCACACCCCTTCCTCTTGTGTTCTCAGACTGCTGGGTCCCCACCATCCCCTTCATCCCTGCCAGCCTGCTGTGTCCAGGCTTTCCTGGTACCGCCTTAACCCCGGGCCCCTCCTCATCCATCTGCCTGTACACTCACCCTGTTCTGCCACTGTGGCCCCTTTGAGCCTTCGCGCAGCCCAGGCAGACGCTTGGGCTCTCCCCAGAGCAGGGGCTGCGTCCTGGGCCCTAGAGCCTGGTGTCGGGTGGGCCTGCCCCAGATGGAGGGCAGCACGGAGCTCGGGCCTTGGTTTGCAGCTGCCATCGATGAGGACGTGCTGCGCTACCAGTTTGTGAAGAAGAAGGGCTACGTGCGGCTGCACACCAATAAGGGTGACCTCAACCTGGAGCTACACTGCGACATGGTGAGTGGCCGCCATCCTCTCCCCGCAAGTCCAGGCCCTTGCCAGGGTCTTAAATCTGTAGCTGCCCTTGGCACTTGTTTGTGGTAGAAAATTCTACTTGGTCCCTAGAAAGTATGGTCCCCCCCTTTCTCTTAGGGACCCTGTTAGCGGTGCACTGCATTTCCTTGGTCCGTGCTCCGAGCAACTGCAACACCCTTCACACGAAAAGGGTCAGGCTCCACACACCCCTGCCCCCCACTCGTTCAAGTGTCTCTCCGCGGCCCCTGCTCAGGGTCACGGCAGTAGCAGGTGTCTCGTCATTCAGCTTCATGGGTCCTTCTTTACCATGTCTGGGCTGGGCAGCTGGCCACACCCCTGCACGGTAAGGGCCCTGGGTGGAGTTTGTGATCCTCATGTCAGATGCTCCTTGCCTCATAGAAGGATCTGGGCTATTTTGTAGACACCAAAAACCTGCGAAAACTTCATCAAGCTCTGCAAGAAGCAGTATTACGACGGCACTATCTTCCACAGATCCATCAGGAACTTTGTGGTGAGTGACAAGGGTTAGCACTGGCCACAGACCTGCTCCCTTGTAGGGAGCATGTGACTCCTGGCCACAGCAAGGCCTGCAGGTGACTCCCGGGACTCATTCCTGCGAGCCCCTTCTCTTCAGGGTAGGGAGCCTGCAGGCTGACCCCGAAGAATCCCCAGCCTGGCCACACGAGGCTTGTGCAGAGCAGTGGCCTGGGAGGGCCCTGTCCTCACCAAGAACTCCCTTGACCCTACCTGGCAGGTGGGGCGTTCATTCAGCCAGTGGCGGTGGGCAGTGGCTGGAGGACCAGGTAGGGCCTCGGGCCCAAGGGCTACAGGTTGCTGACTGGCTTTGTTTCTCCTCACAGATCCAGGGAGGAGACCCCACTGGCACAGGCACAGGTAGGCACTGGTCTGGGGACTACCCTGGCAGCTTTGGCTGCTTCATAGGCCGTGAGGGGGTAGGTGGGTACAGGCTGTGCTCAGGGCTCCAGATGGGGAATCTCATAGACCAGCCACCAGCCTGCTACGTGACCTCCGCACATCCCTCAGTTTTCTCATTTTGAGATGGTTGTAAGGCCTGGAGAGGTGACGAACAGCAACATGGTGCCTTCTTGCCCCCTCTCAAGCCCTGTCAGCCTATTGGCTCTTTGGACTTGGGCCACTCCCTCACCCCATGTGGTGTGAGCAGTAATGACCTGTGGTTTTCACCCTTTACTTTTTGCACTAGGGGTCTGGCCCCATGCAGGGGCCTGGGGGCTGGGAGGGGTGCATGGGGAGACAGTGATGAGGGTCTCTCGGGGCCAGGGCTCCCCTCTGAGGTGCTCAGCAGTGCCCCTTGGGACTCAGCACACATTTCTAGAGCTGGGCTGCATCCTGGGGCTGCACTTGGCCGGGACCCAGTCGTTCTTGCTGCCAGCCATGCTGCTTCCTCTTCCAGGTGGGGAGTCGTATTGGGGAAAGCCCTTCAAAGATGAATTCCGGCCTAATCTCTCGCACACGGGGCGGGGTATCCTCAGCATGGCCAACTCAGGGCCCAACGCCAACAAGTCTCAATTGTGAGTCAGCGGGCAGCTTTGGGTGGTCCTCCCTCTCAGCTTCGCCCTAAAGAGCATACACAACCTGAATCCCACCCAGAAAGTGGGCAGCACTCCTGGGGGAGACTTACTGCACCCACACCCCCGAGTGTGTGTGCCTTGTGGTACGGTGGCTAGGGAAGAAGAGATGTGGGTGGTTACACAGAGACCCAGAGAGGCTGCAGGAGGCAGATGTGGGTGTGGGTGTGGCTGGCCCAGGCTGTGGGGAGAGCGCATGGTGTGGAGGTGGGGTGGTGGTGAGGACTTGTAGTGCATTTCTAGAAAGGGGGAGACCCAGTGAGAATGTGAGAATTCTGCTTGCATCGTTAAGGAGTGAGATGCTTAGGACACAGCCTGGTCCTAGCGGGTCAGCCGAGGGGGTGAGAATGGGCTGGAAGTAAAGACCTGGCTGCCCTGTGTCTTAATGGAAAGGCGAGGGGTGAGGGCCCACCAGGAATGAGTCGGGGTGGGCGGGGGAGGGAGTGGCCAGACCCAGCCTGGGAGGGGCAGGGATGGGGCTGCCTGTGTGGTAGCGGCAAGGCAGTTTTCCGGAGGAGCCTCACACAGTGGGGCGGGGGAGATCAGTCTGTGCAGTGTGGTGGCATCGATAGTGGCAGCTTTCCCGGATGTTTGGTGGGATTCCCCTGCAGAACCGTCCATCTGGGTGGAATGGGGGTGCCCCGCCAGCCAGGGTTTCTCTCGGCCTCAGTCGTTACCTCTCTTGGGACCTGGAGTTCATCTGAGTTTCATTATTTCTGATTTTGAAAAGCCTTTAGGTTTTGCTTGTTCTTTGTCAACTCTTTGCTCACTTTTTATGAGGAAGTTTGTATGTGTATAATCTGGAATTGGACCCTGACTTCCACAAGGATGTGACACATGCCTGGGGGGAGGCGGGGAAAGGAGCCGGACCTCTCCCAGAATGCTTGCCGGAGGAGCACCTTCTCTGTAGGAAGCCCTCAGCAGGAGGGTCCTGGCTTAGGAATTAAAGGATTATGGAAGGTCTCCTAGAACAAGTCTCCTAAGCTAGGGGACCATGGGGATACAAAAGGGGCCTCCCTCGAG
Organism: Proteles cristata cristata; assembly: GCA_017311185.1. Classification (NCBI taxonomy): domain Eukaryota; kingdom Metazoa; phylum Chordata; class Mammalia; order Carnivora; family Hyaenidae; genus Proteles; species Proteles cristata. The sequence goes on along the minus strand of JAESUZ010004478.1, from coordinate 852,715 downwards.
AGAGGACACCCTGGGGCCCAGGCAGTCCCAGCACCCCCTACTCCACTGTGCCTGTGGTGGTCCGGGCACACTTGACAAGAGCTCTGATGGGCACCCTCATATTAGAGGTGAGTCAACGTTAGGGGCGCCTGGGTGGCTCAGCCGGTTGAGTGTCCAACTTCGGCTCAGGTCATGATCTCACGGTTCATAAGATCGAGCCCCACATCTTGCTTTACATCCTCTACCCCACTTTCTCTCTGCCCCTCCCCGCTCTCTCAAAAACAAACAAAAAAATTATTATCTGGTGTCTTGCCAAATGGAAAATACCTGGAAAAAGCATCTGGATTACCAGCGACTAAAAAGCTCTTAAAAATACAGGGGTGCCTGTGTGTCTCAGTTGGTTGAGAGCCTGACTCTTGATTTCTGCTCAGGTCTTGATCCTCAGGGTCATGGGACCGAGAGCCCCGAGCTGGGTTCTGTGCTGATAGTGTGGAGCCTGCTTGGGATTCTCTCTCCCTCTCTCTGCCCCTCCTCAACTTGTGTGAGTATGCATGTGCGTGCTCTCTCTTTCAGAAATTATCACTAAAAAATGTTTAATTTTGAGAGAGAGAGAGAGAGAGAGAGAGAGAGAAAGCACAAGCAGGGGAGGGGCAGTGAAGGAGGGAGACAGAGTATCTGAAGCAGGCTCTGTGCTGACAGCAGACAGCCCAGTATGGGGCTTGAACTCCCAAACTCTGAGATTGTGACCTGAGCCAAAGTTGGACACTTAACTGATAGAACCACCCAGGTGCCCCAATTTTATTTTATTTTATTTTTTAAAATATTTTTATTTATTTCTAGGAGAGAGAGAGAGACAGCGTGAGCAGGGGAGGGTCTGAGAGAGAGAGGGAGTCACAGACTCTGAAACAGGCTCCAGGCTCTGAGCTGGCAGTCAGCACAGAGCCCGACGCGGCGCTCGAACCCACGAACCACGAGATCATGACCCAAGCGAAAGTCGGACGCTTAACCGACTAAGCCACCCAGGCGCCCCTCCAATTTTATTTTTTAAGTAAGCTCTGCACCCAGTGTGGGGCTTGAACTTAAAACCCCGAGGTCAAGAGTGCACGCTCTACTGACTGCCTCCAGCCACGCACCCCATATTTTAAGATCATTTAATCTACTGCAGACTCTAGGGGGTTCTGATTGATACTTTGGAAGGATAGATGTATGACCTCTTTCATTTAAGAATGTGGCTTGACTTTCCCTGAGGCTGTGTTTTATATCTTGTAATGTGGCTTTATAGTTTTCTTCACCTGGGCTCCCCGCCTTCCTGGATAAACCTGTTCATTAAGGATTTTACGATTTGTGATATTTTTGTAATGAGAATTCTTTTCCAATTCAGTTGCACATATGGAGGAATCTGTTTTATATCTAGGTACCTTATCAAGTTCTCTTATTTACAACTCAGATAGTTTTTGTTAAGCATGTCTTGGGTTTTCTAGATGCTCACATTTATCAGCACAAGGCGGTATTCTGTCTTCTCTTCTGCTGTGAACACTGTCACCTCACGGTCAGGCCTGTAAGGATAGGACGTGGGCTTAACATGCTGTGTCGCCAGCTGATCAGATTTATTGTTGGGCCTACGTTTTGGGAGAGACTGGAACTTCCAGATGCTTTTCTCTTAGCATCTGTCACTGTGATCCTGTGGTTTCCCTCTCCTCCTGGAGTTTGGGGTGGTGACCTCTGGGTTGACCAGCCTTGTTGTCATTCCTTTGTTCTGGAATAAACCTGGGCTGGTCCTCGCTGGGCAGGGATGGTCCACCAACCACTGCTTTAGACCGCGTGCCACTGTCTGCACCCTAGAGCCGCATCTGGCTTGTCAGGACTGGAGTCTGAGGGGCGCGGCCCACACCGTGAGCGAGCTGCCCTCACTTTACAGCCCAGGGTGGTTACGCTTAGATTGGAGTCAGCTGCTTGCTCGGTTAGCCTGTCAAGCACAGCTTTCGAGGATCATTCACTCTAATTCCTTTAGTTGAATTCCACTTTGTGGGCCAACTGGATAGTTTCTGTTTTGCCAGAATGTAACTGGTCCGCCTCTAGATTTCCAGACCTGCTTTTGTGGCGTCTCCTTTCCTCTTGCCGAATCTACGTTCCCGCTCTCCTTAGTGGTTCATGAGGGCTTCTCTGTTTTTACTTCATGTAAGTTCCCTCAATTTCCATCTTTAATGGCTTCTTCCTATTTCTCTTCTTTCTCTCCTTTCTTAGGCTCACGTCTTACTCTTCCACGCTCCACCCTGAAGACATTTGAGTCTGTATGTGTTGCCGGCATGCACTTCCCTTTTCACTTTCTTCTTAGGTCAAAGAACTAATTTGAGACTTTAGTTCCTTTCTGTTATATCTTTGCCCTTTCATTGTTTTTCTGTTTCCTTCTCTTTTCTTCGGGACTATGTCCTTCCCTTTTAAGCTTCCCCATCTGTGTTAGAAACGAGTGGCAGAGAGAGACCCAGTCTGTGGGTCAGGTCTGCACAGGTGGGAGTTTTGATGTCTGTGGATACCGGCCCGCTGGCCTTGTCAGGTCAGACCTGGCGGGCCCCGAGGGAGTGCTGTCCTTGGAGGAGTGTGCTTCTGCCTCTGTCCCTGACACCTGTGTGTGCCGTGGGTTGTCGGGATGTGGGTGGCATCGCACGGTGTCCTGGCCCTCACCGCTTCGGGGGGGGAGGGGGCGGGGGAGGTGCGCTCATGCCCTTGTGCACTGGGACCCACGCCAGAATGCTTTCGCCTCTATCTCTTGTTAAACATCTCCTTCCATCCTTTAACTTGGAGCTTTCCAGATCCTTGAAGTCTTAGGGCTGTCTTTCTAACAGCGTGTACTGGAGCACTATTTTACCTCAGCCCGACCGTCGTAAGTGTGCGCCTGACTTTCCAGACAGTGTCTGGATTGCTTTCTGTCACCTTCATTTGCACTTGCTAGTCGCCCTTTTAAAAAATATTTTTCATTTCTTCCTTTTCTCTTTCTCCTGATTTCGAAGTTAGATGTGTCGCTTCTGGCCTTTAAGTATATATTCAGAGTCTGCAGTATCTCTCTGCCTCCCTCCCAGACAGATCCTTCCAGTGCTGGCCCCCCAGTCTACCATCTCACACTAGTGTAGTTGGGCAGTTAAATTTCACTCAGTTTTATACCAAATTAGATGTGAAATTCTCCTTGGTCGGCGCTTGTGGGCATTTACCCATGTTCCTCAGCGTCTTTGCTCCCTTTCTTCTGCTCCCTTTGTCCTTTCTTGCAGTTCAGAGTCCCTGCTCCTTCAGCTGCTGTCACACTGGTGTGGGCTCCAGTCTCCCCTGCCGCTTCCCCAGCAGCCTCTCCCTGCAGGCTGTGCCCCGGGCCTGCTCCTGGGGAGCCAGGGGTCCTGGTCGCCTGGGACGGGCAGGGCATGAAGGCCAACACACGAGTGGGCCCCAGCTTCCCAGGGTAGTTCTCGAGGGACAGGCACACCTGGTTCGCGCCCAGAAGCCATGGCCCAACCCAGGCTGGGTGGGGGAGCTCACGCGTGCGTCCTCACGTCCGCTCTCCCTTGCCCAGCTTCATCACCTTCCGCTCCTGCGCGTACCTGGACAAGAAGCACACGATCTTCGGGCGGTAAGAGCGGCTGCTGCTGAGGTCTGGGGTGCTGGTGTGGGTGGGCTCCTTACCCAGTGGGTTCCTCTCACTGCCTTTCCCTCTGGCCTGGCTCCGTGCTCGTTTGCCCTCACGACCATCGCTGTCGCGGTCATGGCCGTGCAGACCTGCTGGCTGGGAGGAGAGCAAGCTCTCGGCCCCTCTGGCCGGCTGCCCTGCCCGAACTCATCCCCCTGAGGCTCTTCTCTGGATGCTTCCAGTTCTCAAGTCTGGTCCGTGTCTCTTCTCTGTCCTCTTGTCCTGTGAAGGCCTGGATGGTGTTTCGAGCTCTGTGACTTCATGGTCTGTCACACCTCCCAGCTCAGCCGGCTGTAGCGCCAAAGGCATGGAAGCAAGGGGTGTGGCTGTGTCCCAGTAAAACTTGGAACGAGGCCTCCTGGCCCTGCTCTTACCTCTCCCCTCGGCCCCTCCCTCCCAGAGCCATGCCCCTCACCCCAGTGGGACCTTCTCAGGCCCATCCTCTGCCCTCTTCCTGGCATGCCACAGGGTGTTGGCTTTTGGGGGTTCCCTGCCTGGGGCACAGAGGTACCCCTGTTCCTCTGCCACAGGGTTGTCGGGGGCTTTGACACACTGACAGCTATGGAGAATGTGGAGAGTGACCCCAAAACTGACCGCCCTAAGGTATGTAGTCAGGGAGAACAAAGGGACTGCTGCTCAGGCCTGGCATCAGGCAGGTGGGCTAGGAGGGGCCCGCTGCCTTCTGCCGGCCCCCCTCATTTGCCTCCCTCCGCTGCTAGGAGGAGATCCGCATCGACTCCACCACTGTGTTTGTGGACCCCTATGAGGAGGCTGACGCGCAGGTGAGGGGGCCTCAGCCACCAGGTGGGCAGGGCTGCTGGGGAACTTGCCCAGCTTGAGGGGCTCCAGGCCAGCTGTTGCCCTGCTCCCTGACAGATCGCCGAGGAGCGGAAGAAGACGCAGCTCGAGGAGGAGGCCCCAGAAAGCACAGTGAAAACAAGCCAGCCCAAGCCGGGGAGCCAGGGCCCCCAGACGTACCGCCAGGGGGTGGGCAAATACATCAACCCGGCAGCCACGTAAGTGAAGGGAGGGCTGTTGTCCCGTTTTGCACGTGCTTTCCAGTCTTACCGGTGCCCATGGGTCAGAGCCCGCCAGTGGTGAGGACGAGCAGGTGCCGTGGGGCCCCTGTGCAGGCTGGAGATTGAGGACTCGGGGCTGGGGGTACATGATGGTGTGACATCACGCTGAGGGGAGCTGTGGGAGGGTGTGGGCTCCCAGCTCCGGGACCTGGTACACAGACAGCAGCTAGAGCGGGTCTTCTCTTTTCAGGAAACGTGTAGCAGAGGAAGAGCCCTCAACCAGTGCAGCTGTCCCTGTGGCCAAGAAAAAGCCCAGTCGGGGTTTTGGGGACTTCAGCTCGTGGTAGCAGCAGGTCTGTCACTCGGTATCCCCTTAGGGACTCAGGCCTGGGGACCTGTAGCCACCCATGGAGTTTTCTGCCCACCTGACTACTACTCACCAGAGCTCTTGCTTGTTGCCTGGGTCCCCTTTCCTGGCCCCTGGGCCTACCCAGAACCCGCGTTCCGGGCCACCAGGCATGAGCTGTGGATCAGCCTGCAGTGCAGGCCTAGGACGGGGAGGAAGGCTATCTCCTGACTCTCGCCCTCCCCCCATCCCCTCCCCATTTTGGTCATCTTGTCTGGGACTCAGATGGGTATCACCTGGGACCTGGTTAGAAACAGATTCTCAGACTTCGGCTCTTCTGACCCGGAAACTCTGGGGGCAGGGTTTGGCATCCAAACCTGGGGGGCAGGGGCTCCTGCTGCCGGTGGCGTGAGGACACCAGACTAGAGCCTTGACATCAGTTTCTAAAAGTCTCTTCTGCCTTATGCCTGGGCTCACGGAAGCTCGCCCAGCAAGGACCATGGGTGGTCACAGCCATGTTCCCCTGTGGGCCGCATCCAGGACTGGCCGTCTCTCTGCCTCAGGACAGGAGCAGGACCGCATGTGGGAGAAGCCGGCCAGTGCCTGCTGTTACTGACGGATGTGCCGAAGGCCCAGGCAAGCTGGCGTCCCCCGACCCCCCGCCTATGTGCTCACTTGCTCCCCAGCCCTAGCACTAGGGCTTCCAGGCCAGCCTCACCAGCGGTTCCAGACTTAAAAATCCCTTAACTCTATTTTTTTATAAATGTCTTTTGAAAAAACCTACTTGCTCGCCTGCCCACCCATGTTTTCTGTTCATTCTGTAGCCTGTGTGCCAGCCTGGCTTCCATGCTCCTGACACCTACCTTGGCCTTCCCAAAGTGCCTCTGCAGAAGGGTGGGGACAGATGGCGCCTCCCGCCGCCTATCTCCTTTGGCCACAAGGCTGTCCACCCCTCACACCCGCTTCTGAGGCCTATGGTCTCGAGGTCAGCAGAGGCCACACGCTCCCCTCCCTCCCAGCTTATCTTTGGTTCTTTCCCTCACCCAAGCTTCAAATTCATCAGCAAGTGTTAACAGCACTTCCAGAACATACCTGGGCTCTTCTTTTTCCATCTCTGATGCTGAACCCCAGGCTCAAGCCCTTTATCTCTCACCTGCCTCTTTTCAAGCCCCTCGTGCATATCCACACAGATGTCCTATCTGTCACCCACCTAAAGTTCGTTGGCATCCTGCTTCAGGATATCCTGGCTCAGGATACCAGGCATCCTGGCTCTCCTCTGCGGATAACAAGGTCTGGGCCCCACAGGCACCGTACCCCTCTACAGTCCCCTAGCTGGAGCCAGGGACCTGGGCTCTAGAGAGTAACCTCTCAGCCTCTGGCCCAACCCTCATCTTCACGACCTCCTCACCACTACCCTCCCAGCTAGTGAAAGGCTTATACTCCAGCCTTTATGCCTGAAACGTATCCCAAGAGGCTGGTTCACCCAGGAGGTGAGGGCGGGGTGCAGCGACAGCCGTGTAATGCACTTGCAGGCCACCAACTAGTTGCTGGTGGGCTCAGGGTGTGTGGTGGTGAAGACTTGGGAGAGGGCGTATCCCACAGGGCTCTTAACCCCTCAGTGTTGAGAAGGGCGGGGGAGCTCAGGTTAGGCGTTCCCGGGCTACATGCACAAGCCCCAGACTAGCGGGGAGCCTGGTGGCACAGAGCTCGAGACGGCGGGCCGCATGGCCCCATGTAGGACTGGAGCCCAGCAGGGGAAACTCTGCTGCCCTTGTGCCTGGGCTCACTGAGGCCCACTTACCTGTCCGCCCGCCCAGCGAGGACCGTGCGTGATCACAGCCATGTTCCCCTGTGGGCCGCACCCGGGACTGGACAGGACCAGGACCGCACGTGGGAGAAGGCATGGGCAGTGGGAACTGCCGGAATCCAGGGCCCCCGGCGCCCGCAACAGGAGGTGCTACTGCTCAGGACACATCTGACATGGGAAGCTTTATTTTTCAACCTCACACAGACACACAGGACGAGGGCTGGACACGGAGGCTGGAGGAGGCTTGTGCACGTGAGCTTGGCAGTCCTGCTCCAAGGGGCAAACCTTCGGGCTGTTGTCCGTCGGTCCATCCCTCCAGCTGCACCCAGTGACCACATGCACCTGGCCCGAGGCACGGCCAGGCCACCCTGGGCTGCAGCTCCACCCAAGTGCCTTTGACAAATGAGGGTTTACATTTCTGTAGGTCGTTTTGGAACTTAGTTTTCTAGGTATTAAAACCACTTGGATTTTGTAAGTACCTGGTGAAGTCATCAGGTAAATTAAAGGACTTTTGAAAAAAATTCCCATTTCTGATTTCGCCTAATATCTGACAGATGCCATCAAGAATAAGCGTTAAGGTATAAAAATACTATATATATGTATATATAAAACGACAACTAAACCATGTTTCTAGAGCAGATGTGCTGTGCCAGAGACCATCACATAGTTTAAGTCAAATGCATTTATGATCCTGGCCTCACCTCCCAAACTTCAAGGAAAAAAATATTTTAAATAATTTAAATAAAAGTCACAGGATGATATTTACTGTTTAGGAATTTAAAAGGGCGGAACATTCCAACACTACCAGCACATCCGGTTGTGGGCTCGTGTGTGAATGTCCTTCCCTGAAGCCAGCTCACGGTCCGTTCTTTTGGTTTCGAAAGGAGCTTGGATTTTTCAGAAGACCAACAAAGTGGTAAGGGTTTTCATTGGTATCAATTACCAACAAAACAAAAAACAAGGCCTAAAACCACTAGTAAAAATGTTTCAATGCCATCACAAAAGACAATACAAAAACCAAAGTGCTCAAATCCAAGGAGCAGTAAACTTGCCCAGAACATATAAAAGCTTTAAATAGAAGTTTAGTATATACAAAAATCGGTCAGAAGAATTTGAGAAGATTCTTCAGTTTCCGCGGATCTTGTGGAGAAGCACGCGGGAGCCCTGCCCTCAGCACCCCCAGGACCCCATTTCCCTCATCCTCTAGGGGCCTCGGCCACAGCGCTGAGGCTCACGGAGGCACCGAGCAAGGAGGGAGGGGTCGGTTTGGGCGAAGTCTTCCAAGAGGAGTACTCCTCAGCCAAGGCGTCTTTCTGTCCTTCCAAAGCTGCCACTGAGGACCAAAGCCGCAGATAACCATGCTTCGCACGCCAGCTCGAGAGTGCGGCGTCTTCAGGTTTCTGACCGTGGCCGTGAGCGCAGGGCTGCGCCCCGGGAGCCTGAGGGCTGCACAGCTGCACATGAACTCAAACACGGGGCTGCTCTGGGACAACCTGCATCTGCAGGGGTGGGGTGCAGCTCAGGAAGCAGCAGCCTGCTGGAGCACCTGTACGCGCAGACACCTACCTACACGGCTGTACAGAGATCTGCCTCCGACACGTGGAGACGTGCGTACACCAGCTCGCGCTCCCGTGCCCTAGCCCACAGCAGGGCAGCGCCATTTCCCCACATTCCAAGGCTTAAGCCGAGAGAGGTTGCCAGAAGGGAGACTGCGTGAGCAGCTATGGCAGAAGCAGCCAGGGGAGCCCGGTGCCTGCACAGACCATGGGCTCTGGGGCTCAGGGGAGGGCGGGAGGGAGGGAAGGGACCTCCCACGGGACTAGAACCATCCTCTCAGCCTTCCCGGCCAGCTCACATTTGCCACTGGGCTGACCTTGTCTGCAGGTACTTTCAGAGCCATTGGCCAGGCGGAGAAACATCTGGGCACGCTGCCCTTCTCTCTCCCGGCCTCCATGGGCCGTCTTCCTGCCCCCACCCCCAGCACTGGGGTCCAGGGGTCTTCCCCACCAGACCCCTGGAGCAGCTGGCCGGACCCAGCAGCTGGAGTCAGGCTAGAACACTGAAAAACAAAACTTATTTGGGAATGATCTTTGGCCTCCATGCTCTGAACATTGGCCAAAATTCTGCAGTGGCCTCTCCTCGCAGGGGCATAGGTGGATGGCCGAGACACAGGACTTAGAAGACCGCCTAGGTCCCTTCAGTTCAAGGGACAGAACCAGGAGGGCACGGGAGACCCATATTCATTTACAAAGTTTAAATCAGTCATGGAACTTTACCCTTTCCTGAACAAAAATGTTAAAACAATCTCCCAAATCTCAAGTTTGGAAGTTTATCCTGCTCGTTCTGGCCTCTTACGTATGCAGAAGTAATCCTTTTTCTTCAAGTACATCAGAGTAGGAAAGGAAATCCGATTTTACTCGGTCCAGTGCGTTACACTCTAACTCTGTGGACCACCCACCCTCAGCAACAGACGCAGAGGCCCCACTGCCAGGGCCCCGCCGGACTGCAGCCTGAGCAGCGTGCCCCTGCAGACCCCTGGAACATTCTTTGCTAATGCTTGCTTTCGAGATAAGGAAGCTGTTGGCTTAAATAAACAAGATGTTTCATTAGACATACTTCTCTATTTATAGCTTATCTAAAATGTAATCAGCGGTGTGTTTTTGAGCAAGGCTTTAAAAAAAAAAAGAAAAGAAAGGTCCCTTGGCGAATAGATTCATTGACTGCTTCTGGAAAGTTCTTAAATGAGCACTATGCCTTAACAGCTCATCTGCAAGAGGAACAGCCCATTTGTAGTTTCACAAATTAGGGGGGAGAAAAAGTGGGCTACGGTACCCCTACTCCAAAAGAGAGGAGTGAACTTGCTCTTCTAAAAAGCCCCTAACCCTGTGGCCCGCAGAAATTCAGTTTGGTTTTCTATTGAACATGAAAGAGCACAGCCAAACTCTATCGTAAAGGCATAGGTTAAAAGAAGGTATTAACTAGATGGGTAAGTCATCAGTTGCTTAATTCCTTCTCTGGAACTTGAGAAGTTAGGAAAAGGTCATTGAAACATTTTGGAAACAACCATGTACATGAACAGAACAGAGGCTGAGGGCGCACCTTACCACCGGAGCGGCTGGAAGAGGCCAGCCTGCAAGGTTCAAGTTCAAGAAATACTGTCATCCAGGATGCTCCTAAGTTTCCGTTACATTTAGTTTTTTTTCACAAAATAGTATTCAGAAGAGAACAAAGTTTTCACTTTACTCCCAACCATTGTCTTTGATCATGTGGGCAAGCTCAATAATAAATTTTCCTTCCTTATATTTCTGACTGCTCTCAAAGGCATGTTCCTTGAAAAAGAAAAAAAAAGTAGAAAGAAGTCTCAGGACAGAATCAAATTTCACTTTGACTTCATTACACTCTTGGTGAAGAAAATAAGTGGATGGTATTAAATCTCCCCAGGTGATCCCTTCGCAATGCTGGCGGGGGTGGGTTCTGTCTTGGGTGACAGGTGCACCCAGGACAGGACAGGTCACCCCTACTCGTCGTGAAGTTATAGATAAACTCGTAGGGAAAGGCTAATTCAAATTCGCTACCAACCCTGAACCACTGCAAGGCAGTCTGGGAGGCCGAGGAGCCAGACCCTCCTTGCAGGGACTGCGGGTACGGGGCAAGCGAAGGCAACTATGCCAAGTGCCCTGGGAGTTGTTCAAGATGTCGGAAGAAGAGAAGGCCCTTGGGTGGGCAGTGAGGGTGGAGCGCAACAGGCTGGGGGTGCGTGCAGGCCTCGCCGAGCCCGTCTCCATGTGTGATGGGGAATGCTGAGAACAGGAACAATCGGGAATTCCAGAAAGAGGGAGAGCAGCTGGCCCTGACCAAGACGACCAGAATGGCTGCAGAAAAGCATGTCACGAAGGCAGGCACCAGCCACACCCGGACGCGCCTCTCAGATGCCAGAGCCCAGGGTGGACGTGCACTCGATGGCCGGGGGCACCAGGTGTGTGGGCCAGAGGGACACATCTGGGAGTCGCCAGGAGGGGTGGGGGAACACGGGAGCAGGGAGTGTGGGGGAGCAGAAGCTGCCCACGGGCCAAACCTCTGCTGGGCAGGGGGAGGCCAGGCTTGGGGGACGCAGCAGAAACTTCTGAGCACCGCATCCGGGTCTGCTCGCCGTCGCTACTGCAGAGTAATGTCAACAGCCACCTCGGGCCTGGCCGGCCGGCAGGTGTCCCCCAAACAGGCGGGGCCCTCCCGTCATTCCAGGGGCCCCTCAGGGGGGCCCAGGTCTGCAGGGTGGGACTGTGCGGTGTGGCTGTCACCCCTGCCCTGGGAGTGCAGGTGTGCCTATGTGACTGCATCCATCTTTAATTGGCTGAGAAGGATTTCTATGTTAAAACACGGTTTGATGCTTCCAGGGGGGAGGGCTTACTTCTGTGCGAATTGTGTGTCTGTTTGTAATGTGTTTTATGTGGTAAACTGCAGCGTCCGAGAGGTCGGAATAGATGGTTACTCACATATTTCCAACCGAGCGTGGTTTTGCAGTTTTCACAGTAGATGTCTGCGACCGCGTGCAGGCCAGTAAGAAGGACCCTCTCCTCCGCGGGGCCACAGCCCACGTTCACCCTGCAGGGGAGGAGGCAGGACACTGCTGGACACCAGAGCGGTTTCCCCTGGCCCCCGCCTCAGGGGGTTACTTCTCTAGCTAACTGGTTACCAGAGGCACCAGTGTTTCTCAGTAATGCCCCGCCTTCCCACCCCCTGCCCACCACCACCTTTTATGAGAAGGAACAACTGTTCATTTCCCCAAGAGAATCCCAAGATGGGCCGGGCTGCTGGGGAGGTGACCACAGTTCTGCGGTGTGTAGCGCAGTAAAATTCAAACCCACCACAAATGGGGCACAGACCACATCGCGTGTGGGAGCTAGTTCCTCAGGCAAGAGCACACCCTTCCCTGAAACTCTGACTGGAGGGTACAATTCTTTAAGTTCGCCTAAAAACACTCGATCAGGGGTGTCTGAGTGGCTCAGTTGGTTAAGCATCTGACTTTGGGTTTTGGCTCAGGTCATGATCCCAGGGTCGTGGGATCGAGCCCTGTGTCAGGCTCCATGCTGAGCATTGGGCCTGCTTAAGATCCTCTCTTCTCTTCCTCTCCCTGGCTCATGTGCACTCTCTTGCTCTCAAAATAAAAAATAAGAGGGGCGCCTGGGTGGCTTAGTCAGTAGCGTCCGACTTTCGCTTGTGTCATCATCTCGCAGTTCGTGGGTTTGAGCCCCACGTCGGGCTCTGTGCTGACTGCCAGCTCAGAGCCTGGAGCCTGTTTCAGTCTGTGACTCCCTCTCTCTCTGACCCTCCCCTGCTCATGCTCTCTCTCTCTCTCTCTCCTAGAAATAAATAAAACATTAAAAAAAAATCTTTAAAAAAAATAAAAATAAAAAATAAGAATAATGAGGGGTGTCTGGGTGGCTCAGTGGGTTAAGCATCTGACTTCGGCTCAGGTTATGATCTCCCAGTTTGTGAGTTTGAGCCCTGTGTTGGGCTCTGTGCTGACAGCTCAGAACCTGGAACTGCTTCAGATTCTGTGTCTCCCTCTCTCTCTGCCCTTCCCCTCACTTGCACGCTCTCTCAAAATTAACATTAAAAAAATTTTTTTTAATGAAAATATTTTTAAAAAACCCACTGGTCATTCCAGCCTCCCAGGGAACTCTACATATTCCAGCTTTGAGTAATTATTTGCATGGATGTACAGAAGCAATAAATGTGACGTGACCAAGAACACGGCAGGTCCACGGGCCCCCAGCAGTGGTACTCACACAGAATTGAAGAGGTAGGCTCGTCCCTGACTTCCCTGAAAAGACTGCAAAGAAGAAAAAGCTGTCACAGATTTGTCACAGTAAGATGAAAAGGGACGGCGAGTTTTGCATTTGGGAATGAAGGCGGAGACACTGTCCCAGGTCACGGACCTCGACGTGAGCTGGAGGCCGAGCTGGGGAGCAGAGATCGCAGGTCTCCTGGGCTCTGGACCCACACAGAACCCAGAAATCACTGGGCTCCCGGAGCCCGAGAGGGGCTGCTTGGTGCCCTGATTCATGCCACCAGGACAAGCTGCACCACCGGCCACCACACAGGAGGGGCAAGGGAGAGTTTCCATGCTCTTCCTTTGAAATTTATAAAACAAAGCCATATCCCAAGATGACCCCTTACTTGGAGGGGGGACCACCTTCCGGTGACATCTCAGAATGTGCTAGAAATAAGTCCAGAAACAGCTTGTAGCATATTCATGTAGTCTGGGATGACAAGGTGGGGGAGGGTGCCTCCTGAATACCATCCGGTCAGTCCCAGTGCCCGCAGCCTTAGGGACAAGAGGCAATGGGAGTTCCCTCTTGGCCAGACAAGGGGCTTGTCTGCTCTGTGCCAGGCTCGAATGACCAAACAGAGCGGGCGGACCTCAAAAATAATGAAATCAAGGACACTTTTGTGTTGTTGTTTCTCTGCCTATCACCTCAGCACAAACTCAAGGCTGTGAGCAATGTTGACTGGAGCACAGAGGACCATATCTAAATGCAAAAGGCACACACTGTGTGACCAGCCACCCCCCCCTCCTAAGAATATACCATAGAGACAAACGCACTGGAGTGCTTAAGGGAATGTGACAGGAATGATCAACATTCACCGTCTGCAATCACACACACACAAAAATGGGACGCAGATTTCCACCAGCAAGTGAGCCAACAAGGGCACTCACGCCTGAGACTCGCGCAGACATTACAAGGGGGCGGGAGTGGATCGGCGGGAGCAGGTGCAGGAAGACAGGACAGTCCAAATACTCCGAAGTGAAGGAAAGCTACCTGTCAGATGCTGTGTGGTGGGAGCCCTTCGTGTAAAGCAGAAGCTGTGTTCCCGCAGACAACAGAGAAGACCACAGACACCAAACTATTGGCGGTGACAAGTGTAAGGAATGGAGTAGGGGTGAGGAGGAGAAAGCCATCCCGTTCCTGCCTCACAAACACAGTCACCGTGTCGTGCAATCGCACATAGCCGCTTCCACCATTATGGATGGCAGCGCCCCTGCTGACCCTGTGGTATGTGGTACGCCACTGTGACTTGGGGGCTTTTTGTTATAGTCGCATAACCTAGCCTAAATCGAGCAGTGTTTTGACTGAGATATATAGCTTTTAGGGGCACCTGGCTGGCTCAGCCGGTTGGGCAACTGACTCTTGGTTTTGCCTCAGGTCATGATCTCATGGTTCAGAAGTTCAAGCCCTGAGTGGGGGGTTGGGGGGGGGGAACTGTCCATTGATAGCACGAGCCTATTTGGGATTCTCTCTGTCCTTCCCCTACTCACGCACACGTGTGTTCTCTCTCAAAACAAATAAACTTATAATATATATACAACTTTCAGACTTGGAAGAGTTTTCCTTTCAAGTGGTTTTCTAGAATGAGGACTATCACTTCATGGCCAATGTAACCAATAATCATCTTATAGGCTTTCCTGCACATCCTTATTAGCCTTCAATTCTGTGGACCAATTTTCCTAATTCTCTCCCCTACTCTGCAAATCCTTGTTTAAACAGGGTTTAGATCAGTGATGTGGTCAGATCTGTGGTTCGGATTTAGACTGAAGTCAGGCTAGAGCCAGGCCTGCAAACTTCTGTAAGTGAGGCCAGCTGATAAATATTTCAGGCTTTGGGGGCCATGCAGCCTCTGTTGCAACTACTCTGGCCTGACACATAAATACGTGACACATAAAGAGATGGATGCGGCTGTGATCCAATAATACTTCATAGAAAACAGGTGGTGTGCCAGATGCGGCCCACAGATAAATCCAGAGCCTTCAAACAACTAGACCTGCCGGCACCAGGAATGGCCCTCTTGGACCAAGTGACACAGATGGCTCCAGAGGTCCGTGAACACCTGTCAAGACAATACCTCTGTCCTCATGTGAACTGGATCCCACTCTACACAGTAACTTACAGACTAACACTGTATGGAAGGAAAAGCAGCAGTTTCCTGTATCACCAGCCGAAATGCAAGGTCTGATGCCTCTTGGCAGACTGTGTGCTTGGTGCATTTAGGTTCTCAGCGTGACTTTCATCCTGAGATGCTCAGTTAAGGTCACGGCTGGTGCCACCTAGCAGGCCTCTATACTATCCATGTAATTTAAAATGACACAGTATGACAGAGCCTTCGGGATGCTTCAGAACCAACACCATGACGATGTCCAACACCTATGCCTTCTGAGATGTACGGCTCACAGAGGTCACCAAGCCACACAGTCCCATCTGGAGGCCACACGAACTCAGACACTGACACACATGGAGCCTGCCGTGGAAAGTACCCAGGAAATCAGGAGCCGAGGCCCTCCCATTTCTGACTTGAATCTTCTGAGTGGACAAAGGAGGCACAGCAGCAGTGAGAGCGCAGAAACGCACGGTACTGATTTCAGATGATGAACAGAAACGGGACAATGGTTCATTACCTCCTATCTAAAATATGGGTAGGGAAGTGTTCTTCTAACGGAGTCAAGTGTGAAGCCTAAGCAGGGATTCCCGAAAAGCACAACTTCCTGACTTTGTTTTGGAAGAAGCATGAGGTTCACGTAGCCCAGGAAGGCAGACCCGTGAGGAAGGGGGGGGGGTTGTGACCCACGAGGATGGGCAGGGGAGAATGGTCACAACTTCCCACTATGTTTGAATTGTTTTTTACGTGTTCACAAGTGGCGGATTCTAGACCCCACACATTGCTAAAAAAGAGTCCAGCTTAATAAGGAATTGGGGGCACCTGGGTGGCTCAGTCAGCTAAGTGTCCGACGTCGGCTCACGTCATGATCTCGCAGTTCGTGGGTTCAGGCCCCATGCCAGGCTCTGTGCTGACAGCTCAGAGCCTGGAGCCTGCTTCAGATTCTGTGTCTCCCTCTCTCTGCCCCTTCCCCACTCGCACTCTTTCTCTCAAAAATAAATAAATGTTAAAAAAAATTTTTTTTAAATAATAAGGAATTGAGCTGTTCTTTTCTCATCTACGAGGCTGCTCCCAGTCCTACCCAGAGTGCCCGGGGCAGCTGCCGTGGCCCTGTTCAGAGCATCCATCCTGAGGACTTTTCTAAAAGATCCTCTCTTCGGGGCGTTCAGTCAGTTACACATCCGACTCTTGCTTTCAGCTCAGGTCACGATCTCACAGTTTTGCATGATCCGTGTGTATAGCGCGATAGCACTTACAGCATGGTCTGCACTTACAGCGCAGAGCCTGCCTGGGGTTTTCTCTCTCAACATGAATAAACAAACATTAAGAAAAAAGATCCTCTTTCCCCCATTCCTCTAGGAGAGCCTGTTTTCTCCTTACACATTCTGAGTTTTTAAAATTTCTTCATTCCCTTATTATTTTAATAAATTCATTATTAAACTCTTTCCACAGGTTTTCTAGACCTCCTTTGTTCCTTCGATGTTTTTTGGTTTTACATGAACTTTACTGCTCTGACAAACTAACCTACTTCTCTAGCTTTTTGTGATTTCCTGTCCCTCCAAACCCCCCCACTGCACAGACACCACGACCGACATGCCGAGCACACCAACATCACAGTGCAGTCACGCTCCGTCATGCACGGGGCTGTCATCGACGCTGCCCAGGGGGCACTACAGACCCACAAAGTCACGTAATGGTGGCATGTTCACCTACGAATTCGGTCTGATGGTCCTTAGGGGGATTGCATCATGTTCTGGGCACAAACTACTTGCCTTAGAGATCAGCTCGTCGTGATTGGCCAGGTGGGCTCTGCAGTGGGCACAGCTGTACGTTCGGTGACAGTCTGGCAGATAAGCTTGGAAAGTTTTGGATTTTGTCATCTTCACCATCTCGGCGGGGCACTCTTCGCTCAGCTCAGGGCTGGCACCGGAAGAACCACGGCTCTGCTGGGCTCTCTGACAAAAGAGACACTGAAATATGCACGCAAGAGCCGTTGTTGTTTGGAGGGCGTGTGGCACTGTCCACACAGCTGGGACGAGAGAAAAAGGTCACAACCTGTCAATGAATCAAGACAAAACAGTGGGTCATGGAGGGAGTGAAATACATCAAGGAGGCATGTTCAGGGGGCATATGTTTTGAGGAATAGGGTGAGGGGGCCAGAACTGGAAGATCTAATTCATTAATATTATACATAAAGAATACTAATACTTCGGGGCGCCTGGGTGGCTCGTTCAGTTAAGCATCGGACTGCGGCTTAGGTCATGATCTCATTGTTTGTGGGCTTAAGCCCCACATCAGGCTCTGCCTGCTTTAGATTCTGTGTCTCCCTCTCTCTCTGCCCCTCCCCCGCTCATGCTCTGTCTCAAAATGAATAAGAGAGAGACAGAGAGAGGAAGGAAGGAAAGGAAGGAAAGGAAGAATTACATATGAGTCCAGAAATAAACTCCTGTGTGGGGTCAAATGATTTTCAACAAGGGTGCCAAGATGAGTCAATAGGGAAAGGGCAGTCTTTTCAGTAAGTGGTTCTAGGGAAACTAGACAGCCACATGCAAAAGAATGAAGTTAGACCCTTACTTAACACCACATACAAAAATTAACTCAAAAAAGGAACGCTTGGAGGGGCGCCTGGGTGGCTTAGTCGGTTAAGCGTCCAACTTTCGCTTAGGTCATGATCTCGCAGTTCGTGGGTTCGAGCCCCGCGTCGGGCTCTGTGCTGACTGCCAGCTCAGAGCCTGGAGCCTGTTTCAGAGTCTGTGACTCCCTCTCTCTCTGACCCTCCCTGCTCACGCTGTCTCTCTCTCTCTCTCCTAGAAATAAAAATATTTAAAAAAAAAAAAAAAAAGGAACGCTTGGGTGGCATAGTTGGTTAAGTGTCTGACTCTGGCTTGGGTCATGATCTCACGGTTTGAGCTTGAGCCCGGCATCGGACTCCCTGCTGTCAGCATGAGGCCCGCTTCAAATCCTTTGTCCCCCACCCTCACCCCTCCCCTACTTGCTCTCTCTCAAAAAAAAAAAAAAAATTAACCCAAAATGGATCAAAGACCTAACTGTATGAATAAGAATTATAAAACTCCTAGAAGAAAATGTAGGAAAGTGGTTACAATATTGATGTGGCTTGATTTCTTGCAAAGGACGGTAAAAGCTCAAATATTTAGATTTACGTAAGGTAAAGGGAGAGAAAAATAAGGCAGAGCACCTGCAGAACACCAAAGAGAAAGAAATTAAACTCTCTGAAGTATCCAGAAGAGGAGGGAAAATTACCTTTCAACAGAACAACTTCCCAAGTAAAACAACAGAATCCAGAGGGCAGTCAGGAAAGGTACCTTTAAGGGACTGAAAGATAATAATGGCTATGCCAGAATTCTATATCCAGGGATAATATCCTTCAAGAATTCAGGAATGACATTTTCAGACAACTAAAAAGGTTGACTTCAGCAAAATACCACTAAAGGAAGTACAAGGATGTGCTTCAGACAGAAGAAAAACAATACTATTTAGATGTCAGAGTCTAAAAAAAGGAATGGTGAATAAAGATGGTAAGTAGGTGGGTAAAAGAACAGCAGTGCCTTGTACAGCTTTAAAAAGACAGGACCATGGGGCGCCTGGGTGGCTTAGTCGGTTAAGCGTCCGACTTTCGCTTGGGTCATGATCTCGCGGTTCGTGGGTTCGAGCCCCGCGTCGGGCTCTGTGCTGACTGCCAGCTCAGAGCCTGGAGCCTGTTTCAGTCTGTGACTCCCTCTCTCTCTGACCCTCCCCTGCTCGCTCGCTCTCTCTCTCTCTCTCTCTCCCCTAGAAATAAATAAAACATTAAAAAAAATTTTTTAAAAGAAAAAAGAAAAAAAGAAATTTTAGTTAATAAAATGTACTGCCTATTGTTCTCTGTTTATTTCATAGATGCAGAGAAAGCATTTGACAGAATTTAACATCCATTCGCAATTTTAACAACATTCCATGAAGACTAGATTAGGCCATCAGGGAACTTCCTTATCTGTTAAGATATCTATAAAGATGAAACAACCAACCAACCCACAACGAACATCACACTTAACGTTAAGACTTAGAAAACACTCTCTTTGAGATCAGGAATGAACTTCCATGCCACCATTTTCATTCAGCACTTCCAGAAATCCCAGCCAGCTGGGGAAGGCAAGAAGGCAGGAGATTAGAATGGAAAATGTGCACTTCTACAACAGTGTAACAACACAAAGTATCTAAGAATAAATACAGCCTGAAACACCTTTACAGAGAATAGTATACAGCTTTGAGGGACAATTAAAAAAAAAAACTGAGGGACAAATACCTTAATAAATGGAAAGAGATACCAAGATCAGAACTGGTATAAATATGAATTCCCCTCAAATTTTTACTTATTTTTACAGTTTTATTTATTTTGAGAATGCACACACGCGAGCAAATGGGGGAGGAGCAGAGAGAGAGGGGGGTGCAAGAGAATGCTAAGCCCACTCAGTGCTGTCAGCGTAGAGCCCAAAGTGGGGCTTGATCCCACGAACCATGAGATCATGACCTGGGTCAAAACCAAGAGTTGGATGCTCAACCTACTGAGCCACCCAGGCCATAGGCACCCCTATTTTTTTTAAGCCCCTTGCCCATCACGGGGCTGAAACTCAAGACCCGGAGACCCAGACCTGAGTTAAGATCAAGAGTCAGACACCTAACCGACTGAGCCATCCAGACACCCCAAAGTAATTTTTGAATTAAATCCAATTCAAATAAAAATCTGGAAAGATGTGTTGGGGTGTGTGTGTGTATGCACACACACCTATGCCGGCCAGGGAGCCAGCACGAGGCAGAAAGAAATTGAATTTAAAAAAATGTTTTATGCTTTATTTATTTCTGAGAGAGAGAGAAAGAGACAGCATGAGCAGGGAGGGTCACAGAAGGAGATACAGAATCTGAAACAGCCTCCAGGCTCTGAGCTAGCTGTCAGCACAGACCCCGACGCGGGACTCAAACCCACAAACTGTGAGATCATGACCTGAGCCGAAGTTGTACGCCCAACTGACTGAGCCACCCAGTCGCCCCGAGATTAGATTTTAAAACTTCTCCTAGAAGTGTCTGTAGGAGAGGGAAAAGTTTCCTCAACCCTCTTGAGGTCCCTGGCTGGGTCTAAAGATTAAACTGGCAAAAACAGATTAGCAGGAGAAAAGCACACGCATTTTACTGAATGTTTACAGGTACCTGGGAGCCTTCACAAGGGAATGAAGACCCAAAGGAGTAGCAGAGCAGGAAGCTTTTCTACCTTTTAGACCAAGAAACAATTTATTTGTGAAGACCTGACAAGGCAGAGGGGTTTGGGCTAGGGGCTGTCCACTGTGAAGAAATATGTAGGAAGATGGGGTAGGCTTAACAAGGTTTGTTTATACAGAATTCTTAGCCCCCAATTCCCGATCTCTGGTGAGAAGAACTTCCCTCCTCCTGGTACAGAAGGGCACTTTCCACATGGGAGTTTAATGACCTGTGTCAGGGAATAAGGGCAAAGGGGGAAGTCAGAGTGACCTTCTTCCTTCTGCCATTTTCTCATAATCCTCCAGCTTAAGATATTCAATATGGTGACAAATTCTGGGTAGTGGGCCCTGAGCCCCGTCATGTCAAAGGTCAACACTAGTGAGGACGAGGAACCCCTGGGTGGCTCAGTAGGTTGAGGATCTGACTTCGGCTCAGGTCATGATCTCTCAGCTCATGAATTTGAGCCCTGCATCGGGCTCTGTGCTGACAGCTCACTTCGGATCCTCTGTCCCCCTTTCTCTCTGCCATTCCCCTACTCATGCTCGCATGCTCTCTCTCTCAAAAATAAAAATTAAAAGTTTAAAAACTAAGGAGGACACTCTTGAGCACGGAGGAAGCATGTATTCTACCGGAATCTGCCAGAGAGCAAGTCCTGCCATTTTTTTCTTTCTTTCCTTTCCTCCTTCCTTTCTTCCCTTCTTTCCTTTCTCTTTTTTTATGTCTATTTTTGAGAGTGAGAGAAACAGAGTGTGAGCAGGAGAGGGGCAGAGAAAGAGAGAGACACACACAATCTGAAGCGGGCTTCAGGCTCTGAGCCACCCAAGGCACCACAAGTCCTGCCATTTTCCATGGTCATCAAGGCAGTGCAGTACGGGCACAGGACAGGAAAACAGGTCAGTGTGACCCAAAAAAGAGTCCAGAAACAGACCTATACATAGATGGACACCAGATACAGCAAAGTGGTATTACCTCTCACTGGGAAAGAGAGGTTTCCAAAAATGGTGCTGGACATTATAGTTACCCACCTACAGGAAAAGAAAAAGCTGGATCCTATTTAATACCATCAACAAAAATTAATGGTTCATCCCATTTCCAACAGAAAAAAATCAACTAGCAAGAATACTGTGGGGGCACCTGGGTGCTTGGTTGGTTAAGTGTCCGACTCTTGATTTCGGCTCAGATCATGATCTCACAGTTTCTCAGATTGAGCTCCTTGTCAGGCTCTGCACTGACAGTGTGGAGCCTGCCTGTGATTCTCTTCTCTCCCTCTCTGTCTGCCCCTCCTTTCGTTGTACCCTCCAAAAATAAGTAAAAAATAAACATTAAATTAAAAGAATACTGTGGAGGAAATTTCCACACAAGGGACACACATACACACCTACACATCTATCCTCCAAAATTAAGCTCCGTTTTTTCCTCCAAAATATGGTCTTCTCAACCAAGTGTTAAGGCAGTTCTGAAGAAGTCTGATTATATGAGATATTCCCGATCAGTGATTCCCCAAACCTTCACCTGTTCATGCCATCACATTAGCCCCAATATATTTCATCAGGTTTTATCTGTTGCCCCAAACTACTGGACACTCTATGAATTTGAACCCTGGCATCCATCCTATCTTTGAGGGAAGTCACAGAGGCAGTCACAGAGGTGAGTGTCAATTCAGACACCACCTGCACCAGCCCAGCTCCATCCCGAGTCCCCACCCAATGCCCCACACTGGCCATGAAGATGAAGTCAGTACACACACACACACACACACACATCAGGAATGACCAATAAGGAAGGAATAAACCTGTTCTGACTTTTTTTTTAAAGTAGGCGTCACACCTGAATTCACAACCCTGAGATGAAAAGTCACACACTCCACTAAGCCATCCAGATGCTTCCTGACTTCACTTCTTCGCAAACTCATGTTGAGTCTGTTTTATACCTTATCTTGAGTTTTCTCTTTTTCCTGAAAGGAGGTTTAAGTTTTGTCCCTTCTTTTCTTTCCTCAGACTCCCTCTGATTCTAAAAGATTCTAAAAGCACACAGTGAAGGGGCCGAGAAACAGGAATTTCAGATTATTCCCAAGCTGGGTGGCAGGTCTCTGGAGTCCTGCCCCTTTAGTGGCAGAAACAAGTTCTCCCCCAAGACTGGAGCACTACGGGAACTGCCCTCCAGCCTTGAAACGTGATTTCAGGGCACCCAGCTGGCTCAGTCGGCAGAGCATGTGACTCTGGGATCTCGGGGTCATGAGTTTGGGAGGGAGTCAGGGAGTAGAGTTTACTTGGAAAAAAAAAAATGATTTCACTTTTATTCATAAGAATGGGGGAAACCTCATTTTTAGCTCGCGTGCAATTCCCTTTGTATGCGACAACACCTTCCAAAGTGGCAAGTTGCCACGGGTCTTCTTGTTTATTTTGAATTCCTCAATGGCATGGATGGGTGCCACTCCACTGGATGGCCCCTACTCCAGGTGTCCTCTACCTCAGCAGCCGCCAGCATCCTGAAGGTCGGCCTCTGTGGACCAGCCCTGACACCTTTACAGAGCCTCGTCCACGCTCAGCACTCATGGCCAACCCTTCAAAGGCAGGAGTGTGCCTCATGCACACACCTTTCCCCATTTCTGTCCTGACTGTCACCCTGTCCCCATCCCTCATAGGCTGTCCAGGCAGAGCAACAGCCACGCCTGGATTCATGGTCACTGAGAGCTGGGTCACACTGTGTTTTCAGCTGGCTTTTAAAAATTGGATATCCAGGGGTGCCTGGGTGGGTCAGTTGGTTAAGCCTCCAACTTCAGCTCAGGTCATGATCTCATGGTTCAGGAGTTTGAGCCCCGCACTGGGCTCCCTGTTCTCAGCACAGGGCCCGCTTCAGATCTTCTGTCTCTGCCTCTCTCTACCCCTCCCCACCTTGTGCACTCTCTCTCTCTCAAAAATAAACAAACATCAAAATAAATAAAAAAGCTGGATATCTACTGTGGCACTGAGAAAATCATGGGCAAGTTTTCAGGCAACCGGTGTATAAATGGGCGTTTATAATCAGATCTACTGGCAAGTTCAGAACTGCCGTGAAGTAACTAAAAGGCAAATGCATTCAGTGAATCATGTTTACTACAGGGTGTTGTGTTTCCCCTGGGTTCAGAGGGCAGCCACCATCCCCCCAAAAGGTATTAGTGCAGGGTAATTTCTTAGAGCAAAAGCAATATTCTGGATTCCAGAAATTTCTCTCCTAAAATAAACATGTATAATTATTTTAAGAGAACGTGAATCAGGCCCATGTCCATATGGTGCCGTTACCACACTTCTGAAGACAAAAACACTGAGAAATAAAGCCCCAACCAAGCAGCTCTGACATTTACAGGATGGAGCGGAGGCTGCCCGAGGGCCACGGGCTCCCTTCCCCGCTACTGGGGATACCCAGCCTCTCTACTGCCCATGCCACCCGGTCACCTCCCGGCACTGCCACTACCTGGCACATAAGCTCTAGTCCCAGCCCTCCACTTCCCCTGGGAGGAGGACGGGAGGCACCAGGCAGAGAAAGCATTCAAGCTGGAGTTCCTGGTGAAAGTGGAACCCCAGGTGGGTGGCAGGGACATCGACACCCCTCATGGAAAAGGAAACACAGCAGCTCTGAAGGGACTCCCAGCCCAAACCAGCACTATTTTAAGCTGTTGACTTGATGAGAACCAAAGGAACTGGCAGCAATGTAAGAGATGGGGGTTCTTGTTAGTTTCACTGAGCAGATATGGAAACCGAGGCCCAGAGAGGTGAACCAACCTGCCAAGGTTGCACCGCTAGTAAGCTGTGGATTCCAAGCCATAGTCTACACCCTGGACCCTTGTGCCTGAAGACACATGAACAGGTGTGAACTTCACTCATCGCTGCAAGTTAAAGGCAGTCTGGTAGGTCTTACAACCCAGAAGGTGGGCAAAAAAAAAAAAAAATGTAAAAAGATACCACCAGGGCACCTGGCTGGCCCAGTCAGAAGAGCATGCGACTCTACATCTTGGGGTCATGAGTTCGAGGCCCATGTGGGATGTTGAGATTACTTAAATAAATACAACTTAAAGAGCTGATACCACTGCTGGTGAGGGCTGGTTGTAGGCACCTGGTAACACTTATCAGCACCCCTGGCACATGCCTAGATCTAGAGCCCATCTGGGGCATTTACCTCCCGACTGGTGTGCACATGTGCAAATAACTGGATAAAGGTTGTTACAATATTGCTCAGGATACCAAAATATTAAAAACCATCTCAAGTCTAACCAAAGGAGACTGGTAAGTGCACTGATGAACATTTCCAGGGATGCCTGGGTGGCTCAGTAGGTTGAACGTCCGACTTCGGCTCAGGTCATGATCTCACGGTTTGTGGGTTCGAGCCCCGCGTCGGGCTCTGTGCTGACAGCTAGTTCAGAGCCTAGAGCCCGTCTTCGGAATCTGTGACTCCCTCTCTTTCTGACCCTCCCCTGCTCACACTATATCTGTCTCTCTCTCAAAAATAAAACATAAAAAAAAAAAACCCAACATTTCCAAGGCCAGGCCTGAGCTGGGGGTAGGAAGGACAGAGGAAGGTAACTTCTCTTACACTGCTTTTTGGTAACTTCTGATTTTCGATACCAAATGGACGTACTCGCTGTTCAAACTCACACACACACACCAGCATGTGCATGGAAAGGCCTGGAAGGATTCACATCAATGGGCAATAGGATGAGTCTAGTTTGCCTTCGGCAGAACCAGCGTCCCTTCATACAGCGTCTTCCTTCTTACTTGAATTACGGGATGAAATGCTTTCCTCCATATTTCAGGACCTGCAGGTTTGGGATCAGTGGACCCACTGGGAGGGATGAGAAGATTCCTTCAGTCCTACCACCTTTCTGGCTGCCCCCAAATAAAGTCCCCTTGGCCCTCTGTGCCCCCCCCACCCCCAGCTTCTGTGTCTCTGGGGAATCCAGGAAGGGGTGTCTGGGCTCTTTCAACACCCAGCGGCCCGGCACCTCTGCTCTCCAGGCTCCAGTCCTCACCTCTCCTCCCTCCTGCCTCAAGTCCTGCCTCCACCATCTGTCTCCCACCAGACTACTGATTAATGTGCTCGCACTGAGCCCTTCTTTTCCAACAACTTGTAATACCTTCTTTTTTATTTCTCCCGCTGGTAACAAAGTTCCCCAGAGCTGGAGGCCTTGGGACACACCCTAGCAGAGGTTACTGGTTTCCTTGCTATCAACAGGGGAGAAAGGCCAAGGCACTACCCACACGTCACTGCCCTTCTCACTTGAAAAGGTGGTCTCAAGGCCCAAAAGGCCAGTGGAAGCGGGAAGACAGAGGGTGTGAATCTTAACCTGTAATTATTTAATTGCATACTACAAAGAACATGATGGGGGGCACCTGGGTGGCTCAGTCAGTTAAGCGTCTGACTTCGGCTCAGGTCATGATCTCAGTTTGTGAGTTCGAGTCCCAGCATAGGACTGTGCACTGTGCGCACAGAGCCTGCTTGGATCCTGTTTCTTCCTCTCGCTGTCCCTCCCCCTCTCTCCCAAATAAACAAACTTTTTTTAAAAAATGTGTTAAAAAGAACATAATCGAACATCTGATGCCCTGTGTTGGGGCAGGGGACAGAAAAACCAGAGATGCAAAGAGCAATGAGAAGCTGGCCAGTGCTCAGGGGTGGGAGTTATGGCACCGTGAGGGAGCCAGCAGGTGAGGTCTGGAAAGAGACAGGCTGCCAGCCGTGGGGTCGGGGGGACAAAGGTACAACAGGGCTCAACTCAAACTGTGCCACATATTTGGTGGTCGTGGAAAGCCAAGCCACACGGTTACCTTATCTGTGGGTAAACTGCGATTCACAAGGAGGTGCAGAGAGTTCCGCAAGATGTCATGTCATCACTACAGTATAACAGAGGGTTGGCAGGGGCATCTCCACTTCACAAGCCCCAGTGGGAATCCCAGTCCCGACTGTGAGGCTCTGCAGGTGCCAGATTAAGGGGCTCTCCCCTGGGTGTGGACGACAGGGGGCTGGCTCCAGGATTTGCATTTTACTATCACCAGCGGCCAGCGGGGGTCTATCACAGGAGGAAGGGTGACTGCTGTCCACCGTCCTCCCCAGGACCCTTAGCCCTCTGTGTCTTGGCTGTTCAGAACTCCCTCTACACTCCCCTGAGATCACCTGTCAAAATTTCCACCCCTTTAGAGATTTTGCTGATCAGCAGATCTAACTACTTTTCTAGAAACCAAATGAATCTCAAATGAAGAGCATCAGAGAATGGTTTGAAAGTACTGTTGCTGCTTTTTTTTTTTTTCTGATGTTCATATATTCTACAAATGTAGGTAAGTTGCTAGTGAAGTTACATCCGGTACCTTAGATCTAACAGACCATGTGGAAAAGGCAAAATCAAAGCCCCAGCAAGTAGAGAACAGATGTCATTACACAGGCCTTACAAGTGAAAAGGGATAGCAATACACAGCCACAATGGGCTTAGTTAACAACAGGGGTTTCCTCGCTCACCTGTGTTTTAATCAGGGCTCCCAGGGTAACAGAATTTGTCTTTAAAGTTTAGCATAATAGCTTCTTGAGATGCCATTTTATGTTTATTTTATTTTTTTTAACAAGATCGTTTTATTTATTTATTTTTTAATGTTTTATTTATTTCTAGGAGAGAGAGAGAGAGAGACAGCGTGAGCAGGGGAGGGTCAGAGAGAGAGGGAGTCACAGACTGAAACAGGCTCCAGGCTCTGAGCTGGCAGTCAGCACAGAGTCCGACACGGGGCTCGAACCCACGAACCGCGAGATCATGACCTAAGCGAAAGTCGGATGCTTAACCCACTAAGCCACCCAGGTGCCCCAATGTTTATTTTTGAGACACACAGAACGTGAGAGAGGGAGGGGCAGAGAGGGAGACACAGAATCTGAAGCAGGCTCTTCCAGGCTCTGAGCTGTCAGCACAGAGCCCAACGTGGGGCTTGAACTCATGAAACAGGAGATCATGACCTGAGCTGAATTTGCTTAACCGACTGAGCCACCCACGCACCCCGAAATGCTCATTTTATATTTTCCTGGCATTAAATCCACCCAGGCAGCGTCTTCTGGCAATCTGACCTCAGCATTTAAGGCAGTCCCAGCAGCTGAGTGTTGGTTTTGCCAGCTTTGTGCATCGGAACAGCTCTGTAGGGCTGAAGTGGTTATACATGCTACCGAATAACTAAGGACACTGCTTCTTCATATTCTCAACTGGTTTTCATTTATCAGTCTCCGAGGGTTTGAACAAATACGTTAAGACTCCTGGCAAGTCCCCTGCCCTCTCCCGACTCATCCCTGCCCCTGGACATGGCAGTCCTTGTGAAACGTAGGGGCGGGACGACAGGCAGGATTCAAAGAACAGGCACTATAGGAACACTACTTCCAACATAAAGGGCTTTCCACGTTTCAGTGCTTCAAAAACGGAAAGACTTAACGTCTGGACTTCAGTTACAAGGGTGTATCCATGTCAGTTGTTCATTTTGGCAAATGCACCACAGTACTGTAGGACAGTAACAATGGGCAACACTAAGTGTGGGGCATATTGGGGCCGTCTGTACGATCTTTGCAACTTTCATGGAAATCTAAAGTTATTCCATAACAAGAAGTTCATTTAAAAAGCAAAGGCATTTGAGGCACCTGGCTGGCTCCGTCAGTGGAGCACTGCAACGCTTGATTGGGGGGTTGGGAGTTTGAGCCCCATGTTGGGTGCAGAGATTCCTTAAAGATGAAATCTTAGAAAAAAAAAAAAAAAAAAACCTGGGGCTACCGCCCAGATTGGTAATTAAGATCAGGTATTTTTCTCTTAAGTGTCCAATACAGGCCAGACCCTGTGCTGCAGGTCCATGGTAGGGTAGGATTTTGCCCTGGTCCTACCTTGGAGAGATTCCTACGAGGAGACACTCTAACCCTGTGAGATGTAAAGGTTAGAGCATAAGGGTCTAGGAGAGCCCTCAGTAGTAGCATTCCTCAACTGTGCCACCCAAGAGCCCAGGGCTAGAAATAGGGGAGAACCAGTGCAGGATTACAAAACAACACCAGCATCAAGCACAGCTCCTGGAACGAAGCAGGGACTCAGCAAACCTTTGTCACACGTCCTAGATGGGAGCAGAGGATGGAGGCTGTATGGGTGTGGGAGAGGGGCAGCCTGCTCAGATGGAGCACCTGAAAGGGTTCCCTAAAGGAGGTAAGCCTCCTCTTGAGGCCTGAATAGGAGTTTAGGAGCGAGGTGGGTGGAAAGTACAATATTCTTGGCAAAAGAAACAACAGGTTAAAGTGTGTACGTTCTGACTACAAAGAGGAAGAAGAAACGCAACTGAACAGAAGAAGCTTAGGGGTGGGGAAACTGAGGTCTTCCAAAGCCATTATCTATCCAAAAAGAAATTACAGCCCGCCCCCCCCATCCTGGAACTCAGCGATTATCTGGACATCAAAGATGTCAGAGGCAGGCCTGGGGGAGGGGGATCCTACTTAGCAGGTTTCTCAAGCTAAAGCTTTTGCAAGCTCTGCTTTAATAAAACCCTAGTGCCACAAGCAGGGAACTGGTACGGAGGACAATTCATTTCAGTCACGATCTTTATGTTGGCAACTTGAAAACACGCCCCCCTCCCCCCCCATTTAATAAACATTCCTAGGCGACCTCTTTTGTCTTCATTTCCCTCCCCAGGCGCAACATTTTTTTTTAAGAGGGGAAAAGCCTATTACACATCAGGCATCTAGTTCATTTTGTGAATTTTTTCGTGGCCGAAGTGGGGAGGAGGCGGGGGGAGGAGGGAAAGGGGGACCAAAAAAAAAAAAAAAATCAAAGATTAGGCTTTGCGGTCTGTTCAAACACGGAGTGAGCCAAATAGCAAATTAAAAAATCAATTCAAAACAAAAACATCCACAGGTGCAGCCCGCTCGCGCCCCGCCCGCTGGCCCGGACGCCCAACAGGTGCCTCCGGGCCCCGCCCGCAGCCGCAGGAGCCTCGGGTCGCCACAAAGTAGCCGCCCGCGCAACAGTGTCCAGGCCCGCCCGTACTCACGGCCGCTCGGCGGTCCGCGCCCCGGCCCGCAGCGCCCATCCGGCCCGGGCCCCGGTCAGCGCGGGCTCGGCTCTCAGGCGGCCCCGGTGCGGCCCGGGACGCGTTGCGGCCGTTGGCGCCTCGGCAGGGCGCGAGGCATCCTACCGCCGCCGCCCCGCGGGCCGCCTGCCCTTTGTTTTGGAGCCGCGGCCCGGCCGCGCCGCCGTTAACGGCCTCGGAACGCGGCGCCGGCCAATCAGAGCGCCGCAGCGCCCACGCCCCGCCCAGCGCCCCGCCCAGTGCCGCGCGTTCCCGCCCCGCGCTCTCGGCACTCAGGAGCTCGACCAGCTCGCACTCGGCCGGGCTGGGCGGGGGCGCACGTGCCGCGGGGCGCGACGCACTCCCATTGGCCGACCTACCGAGCGCGGCCTCGGAGCCAGCCTATGAGCATTGAAGGGCTAGGGGGCGGGGCCCCGCCTAGCGAGGCGGGGCGCGGAGCGGACCCAAAGAAGATCTCAGTGCGCAAGCGCGGGCTGTCCTGGAGCTCTCGGCCTGCAGGCTTTCCCAGCAGTGGGGAGTCCTCGGGTCACTCGGTCTGCCCGCACGCCTGGACCGGCTCGAGGGGACACCGGGCCCACAGCTTCCAGGACCGAAGCAGGGCGCACGGGTTGATCGTGAACGGGACCAGGGCTTCTCTGGCAGGATCATTCAGCAACTCTGTCCCCAGAATACGGGGTCCTCCGCTCTCGCCTACTCGGACCACCCGCCCTGAGCTCTCCAAGCCACTCTAGTTGAGAACCTCTGTATCTGCATTTCTCTCTCTTATGCTCCAGAACCCCCAAATCGGACCCGACAGGAAGCCCCATCCTCAGGGAAGCCGTCCCCAGGCAGCCCGTCCCATCTCGACGTACACACTCTGTTCCCCAGCGACCCTCAGGTCATTATTTTGTTGATCCCACAGCTTCCTCTATAAACTGTTTTTTGAATTACATAATTTTTAAAAACACATAATGCTGAGGTCACAACGTATATAACATTTTTATACATGTTACCATCCTTTAGATCTTGTTTTGTTTGCAATGCAGCATATCTTTTAAAGATCTCTCCAGTTCTTTGGGTGTGAATTTGATTACTGTAATTAGAAAGTTTCTGTTTATTGTCCATTTGTCAGAACTTAGCTATTCTCCTAGTGAGGTCTCCAACTCCCCTCCTTTTACAAACCTGGCTGCAGTGTGGGAGCTCATGATCATTTTTAAAGATGCATTTTCAGATGAATGTTGGTATCTCTTCATTAACTGTTAAGCCTTTCAAATCTTCAGTTTCCAACTGGGGATGGGGATGTTCTTTTTTCTTGTGAATTTTCAAGATCCCTTAGACTGTCTTAAAAAACACTTTTGTTTTTTTGCTACTGCAAATATCTGTTTAGTCCTTTGTTGAGAAAAAAATTCTAATTTTTATGTGAGCCAAGGTTTAAAGTTTATATACTTTTGCATCCTACTTTGGGAAGGGGCATTTTTCTATTATTGGAGTTTTTAATGTGCAATTTTAGTGGCTGCAGAATGTTTAACTTAACATACCTAAATAACTGTTTGGTACTTTGGGCACGTCAATGATTTCTGCTGTTATTCAGAATCCTTCATTCTTTGAAAGTTTTTGCACCAGATTTTCTATTGTTCTTTGCATGATGGTTCCTAGCTTCATTCTTAGAGATTACATCTTTCCCTTAAAGTCTAAGTGACTGGAGTATATATGTGAATCACAGAGGATTCATTCAGTGCCCTTGGCCTGTCAGTTCCTGGTCACCTCTCCCACAAGGATCTTGCCCTGTGCAGGCCCCCTGACATGGACCCCTTTCCTGCCCAGTGTCCAGTGCCTTTCACATGTTTTTTAACTATGACCACAGTAAAGAATACACAAGGGAACTCCTGGGTGGCTCAGCTGGTTAAGCATACGACTTCTGTTCAAGTCATAATCTCAAGGTTTGGGAGTTCAAGCCCAATGCCAGGTTCTGACTGCTTCAGATCCTCGGTCTCCCTCTTTGCCCCTTCCCAGTTCATAGGCTCATGCTCGCTCGCTTGCTCTCTCAAAAATGGATAAACATTTAAAAAAAAATTTATGGGTACAAATTTTGTGGGATGATGAGAAATTTGGCGGATAGTAGGGATGCTTGCACAACAATGTAAATGTACTTAATGCCACTGGATTATACACTTAACAACAGTTAAAATGGCAAATTTTATGCTTTATGTATATTACATTATGATCCAGTACACAGATGAAAAAAGTTTCATGACTCAATATATACTCCTGTTTTGTGCAATGTGCTAACATTGTTCAATCCTTTTCTGGTCCTCCCCCCACCCATAAGCTCAATTCAGACAGCCATGGGGCTCTCTGGATCACTCCTGTTAACATCTGGTCCACAGCTGCCTTCAGCTGTGCTAGGAGTCACAACTCACAGTCCTCACCACCTACCTACCTGGTGGCTGTGCTCCCTCATGTGTTCACTTCACTTTAGCACCTTCCTCACACCCCATACTTGTCCAGTGAACCCCGGCCCTAGATAAATGTGACTCTCCGCATGGCTGCAGAAATGTTTTCCCTTGGGGAGACAAGTTTTTAGGGCAGAGCAGTCTTCCACCTGCACCAGGCGGTGCTCCACCTGTTGTGGCCATTCAGATTCCCACCTTCCTGGAAGGTGATCCTATGTCGCCTCCTGCCCCTCCACTGTGGACTAGCTCTGTGTCCTACTTTACTGAAGACGTGGACGTCAGCAGGAGAGCCTTCCTCGATGCTCCCACACTAAACCTTCCTGCCGGCTCGTGCCCGCCACCACGCATACACTGCTGTGTTCTCTAAGACCCAAGCGTCACTGTGTATGCAGCCCACTCCCTCATGCTCATGTCTGCTTCAGTCACAGTGCCCTCTTTATCCTGCCTCCTCAATCCCCGTTTTACTGGGCTGTCCCATCAAGATAGGAGACACGATGTCCTCTCCTTATCTATCTTTTGCCATCACCATGCTTCTCTCCAATTCTGCAGAGCAAGATCGCCCAGGAGTAGCTGAGCCAGGCTCCTCCCACTCCCGGGCTCCTCCACAACCACTGCACCTGTTCACTGCCGAAGCTCACATCGGGTTCAGCAGCGGCTCATTGGTGGTCAAGCAGCACTTCACACAGCCCGATGCCTCCCAGCATGTGCCCCATCACAGACCCCAGACCCCAAATCCCAGGCTTACAAGGCCATCTGTGTGCTCTAAAGCACCCTCAGGTCTCTAGCGGACACCTCAAAGCCAGTGTGCCTTAAGTTAAACCACAGCCTGGGGCACCTGGGTGGCTCAGTCAATTGGGCATCGGACTCTTGACTTCAGCGCAGTTGATGATCTCATGGTTCCCGGGCTCGAGCTCTATGTTGGGCTCTGCACTGACAGCACAGAGTCTGCTTGGGATTCTCGCTCTCCCTCTATCTCTGCCCCCTTGCCTGTTTGTGCATGTGCTTGCTCTCAAAATAAATAAATTTTTAAAAAAAATTAAGCCACAGCCCTCACCACCTCAGTAAAAGGCACAGGTGAACTTCCAGCCCAGCCAAAACCTCAGAGCCCCCTCACCTTGGCCTTCCCCATCATGTCCAACAGCGGCTCTCAGCAGGTCCCTCTCCTGTCACCAGTGCCTAGCACCCAGGCCCTTCTCATCTCTTGCCTTGATGATTGCTATAGGTGAGCAGCAAGCCTTGCCTCCTTTACTCTTCACACGCTAAGAACGAAAGCCAGACCTGTCACTCCTCAAAAGCCTCCAGGAGCTTTCCACCGCACTCAGACTAAAAGCCAGAGTCCTTCCAAATGGCCTCCCTGGGACCTGGCACCTCCATATCCCGCCTGATTTCCTACTTCTGTTCCTGCATTGTGACCAACTATGACATTTGGAGGGATCGGTCTGCATAGGACCACCCCCATTTCTGACACCCAGCTGCAGGTTTGGGAGTCGCCATGATGAACCTTAGGAGGGATTCACAGTGGTGAATATACTTACAGTTACAGTTTACAGCAGAGAAAGGATGCAGGTTAAAACCAGCCGCAGGAGAGGCCCCAGGGGCAAGCCTAGGAGAGTGCCAAACTTGAGCTACCAGCCGTCCTGTCCGCAGAGCCACACACAGTCCCCTCTCCGGCAGTCATGAATGAAGGCACGCACAGTGCTACCAACAAAGAAGTTCATCAGAACCACATGCTCAGAGCTTTTAATTGGGCTCATTGCACAGGTGTAATTGATCCAGTGCCCTCCTAGCAATCTCAGTCTGCAGCACCGCCCCACACCCCCCTGCCCCAATCACAATTTTGCTTTTTCATGTGTAATCAGTTCCACCTGAATACTATCGGGTGTGATATCCCTACTTTAAATCACATTGTTAGGTTATCCAAAGGCCCCCAGGCAAACATTCGCTCTTAGTAATTGTCTCCCCAAAGCAGAAAGCAAAGGACGGGCTCTTGGGAGGGAGGTTAAATTCTTTCCTACCACCTCCCTTTGCTTAATTCTCTTCAGCATGTTCTTGCTGCCCCTTCTAGGAGACTATGTGCTTGCTGTCCTCTCCCTGGAAGGCCCCTCTTTCTTTAGGATTCTGCTTGAAAGTGTCCTCGCCAGAGAAGCTGTCTCCTTCAGGTTCTGGGGACGAGGGGCTCTTGCCCACCACTCCCTCTACCCATCACCCAGCTTTCATTTTCCTCCTTAACACCCACCACCACCACCACCATCACAGTTTTCTCCTGTGTTTGGTTTATTGTCCATCCATCTGAGGGCAAGGACTTGGTTTGTTCTCAGTTGTATCTGCAGGGCCTGGAACATTTGCTAAATGAGCCATTCCTGCAGGATGATTGAGGAGTAAATGAGCTCTAAGACGCCCAGCTCTTTCCTCCGGGATGCCCAGTGCCCTGGAAACAGCACCAAGGAGAAAAGATGGCAGAACCCATGAGAACCTTGTGCACATGGCGTGGTGCCTTGATGTTTAACGGTGTTGTACAACAGCCGCCAGCAAGCCTGCCTGGAGATTATGGACTCCAGCCCAACACAGGCAAATGGATCAGGCTACATGCATCAAAGGTGGATTAGGATATGGAATCCTTGACATCGCAGTTGCGTCGATGCCTATGGGAGGCTCTCCAGGACCATGTATGAACACAGTGGTGTGTTAGCCGTCATGTGCTGGAGCCGGACCTGCACGACTCTCACACAGAGATGGCTGAAGACTAGGACATGGCCGGCCAGCCTCCCCAGAGGATCCAGAGCGGCTGGTTATTACATGCTCAATTGTGTCCCTCCAAATGTGACTGTATTTGGAGATAGTCTGTTTTTAAATTTTTTTTTTAACATTTATTGATTTTTTTTTTGAGAGAGAGAGACAGAATGCAAGCTGGGGAGGGGCACAGAGAGAGGGAGACAGACTCAGAAGCAGGCCCCAGGCTCTGAGCTATGAGCACCGAGCCCGACACGAGGCTTGAACTCTTGAACCAGGAGATCATGACCTAATCTGAAGTCAGAGTCCCAACCAACTAAGCCACCCAGGTGCACCTGGAGATAGTCTTCAATAGGCTATTAAGTCAAAACGAGGTTGTTAGGGAGTGCCTGGGGCTCAGTAGTTTAAGCATCCAACTCTTGATTTTGGCTCAGATCATGATCTCATGGTTGGTTGTGAGATCAAGCCCCGTGTCGGGTTCCATACTGAGCAATGGAGCCTGCTTAAGGTTCTCCCTCTCCCTTTCCCTTTCCATTCCCACCAAAAGAAACAAAATGAGGTCATTAGGAGGGGCCCTAATCCAGTCTGGCTGGTGTCCCTATAAGAGATGATTAGGGGGCACCTGGGTGGCTCAGACAGTTGGGCGGTGGGTGTCCAACTGTTGATTTCAGCTCAGGTCATGATCTCATGGTTTGTGGGATCGAGCCCCATGTTGGGTTCCGCACTGATAGAAAAAGAGATGATAAAGACACAGACACACACAGGGAGAAAGTGACAGTCCATCAACACACCCAGGAGAGAGGCCTCAGGAGAAACCAAACCTGCTGACACCTTGACCCTGGACTTCCGGCCTCCAGAACTGTGAGACAATAATCTCTGTTGTTTAAGCCACTTTGTTATGGCATCCCTAAGTGAGTGAATATTCTGTATTTGAGGCATAGAAAGACACCTAAAGCACTTCTCCTAAAGGGCTTTCCAGCATGCCTTTGGTCCCCAAATCCTGCCTAAAACCCTGGGTTGACCAGACCGAGAAGCTCACTTAGGTGTGAGTTCAAAGCAGGCTGTCAGGTTGCCACACAGTAGATTCGGAGCCTTACTCACCTCCCAGCCCCAGGGCCCTCCTCGGCCAGGTGAGGAGATGAAGTCTCTCTGTAGCCTCTTGGGGTCTAAAATTCTTTGACTTGCTGTGAACTTTCCTTTATGAGACTCAAGCCCATGAGGAAGTGTGCGATTGCTGTCGGCATAGCAACCACAAGCCGTCTTAGGTTCTTTCCAAATTAAAAAATTCCCAGCTTCAGGGCTGAGGAGAGAAAGATGTAAACGCAGAGATGAAATTAAGTTACTGATGGAAGACGTTGCCATGGCATCATGCTGTCCTTGGAGTCTGCCACCTGCCACTGAGATTTCTCCATTCTTCGTGCAAATTAAGGAGTCCAAGAGAAGATAAAGAGCAGCCTCCCACAGCGAGGGAGAAAAATAAAGTATATGCTTTGATGAGAAGTAGTAACTAATGGTGGGAATTTATATTTTAAGAGTGACTATACATCCAACATACAGGGTTTTTCAAAATGTGAACATATCACCTGGGAATTTGTTAAAATGTCCTTGCTGAAACCCAGTAGGTCTGAGATGGGTCCTGAGATTCTATGCTCTAATTTTTTTAAGTTTATTTATTTTGAGAGAGAGAGAGCACGAGTGGGGAAAGAGCAGAGAGAGATTCCCAAGCAGGCTCCACACCATCAGTGTGAGTCCCACGTGGGGCTCAAAATCACAAACTATGAGATCATGACCTGCACCAAAATCAAGTCAGACACTTAAATGCCCACCCAGGCACCCCTGCATTCTAATTTCTAATCTTGGTAACATATATTTAACTAAAGTTTACACTCTTAAACCAGAGAGTGTTTTTAACAGGCTCCCAGTGATGGTGATGCCATGGGTCTGTGACCCACATTTTGCACATCAGCCTTTTTAGAGCCTTTCTTTGTACCAGGCATACTGAAATCAGTAAGCCACACAAGTGTGCTTTCCAGGAACTTCCTGGCAAGTGGACAAGAGAAGGGGCAATGTCATTTCAGAGTGGACAGAAAACTGATTCACATTTCAGAGTGGCTGGGATTTGCATGTTGGAGGATCAAAGCATGGGGGTTGGGGGTGGTAACGTGAAGACTCTAATTGCTGTATTTACTTACAAGTTTGCATGGAAATTTTCCCTAAAATTGGGCATGGAGGCAATTCTTTTTGGTATTTCAGATAGTACCGGCACAAACACCTTTGTCCATATGGCTGCTTTCTCTTGGATTATGGCGGGGGGTGGGGGGTGGGGGGGAGAGAATCCCAGTAATGGAATTACTGAGTCAAAACACATCTGATTGGCTCCAGTCACATTTGCCAGATTCCATTGTATGTATATACAAAGACAGACTATCACAACTTAATAGCAATGCCAAAGGGCACATTTCCTTACAACTTCACATTTAGCTTTTATAATTTTGCTTTTGCTAAAAACAAATGAACAGACAAAACAAAACAAAAAAAACATAAATTAGGGTATCCACAAAATGGCACTTCATCTTTAATTTGGTAATTTGTTTTCTTTTTTTTTTAGTTTATTTATTTATTTTGAGAGAGAGAGTGTGTGTGAGTGAGAGCAGGGAAAGGGCAGAGAGAGAGAGAGAGAGAGAGAGAGAGAATACCAAGCTTCCTGCTGTCAGTGCCTAGCTGGAAGTTAGGCTTGATTCCATGAACCATGAGCTCATGACCTGAGGCAAAATCAAGAGTCAGACACTTAACCAACTGAGCCACTCAGGTGCCCTTAGTAATTTCTATTTTCTAATGGCACTGGATGCTTTTCTTCATGTAAGTAGATAATATTCTTTGATTGACTATCAGTTGGGAATGGGGCAAGGTGTTTGTACTTTTATGATTTTTTTTTATGTTTTGGAAAATAGATTTCATTTTTGGTCACCCATGGCAGATGTGACCCAGCTGCTGTAGTTACCCCCCACTGTTGTCTACATTGGCCTGTTAAAATCAGATGCAGAGGTCTTTCTGAATAGTTTTCTCCAACCACACCTGCTGAGTGTCTGTCCTTACAGAAACACTTGCTAGAAAGGCACTGGGCAGCAAGCATAAAAATAAGAATGACCTTCAAGTTTAGCTTCCACATGTAGAGAACTTGGAAGTCATCAGTCCTGTCCTCAAAACAAGAAAAAAGCTGAAAGAACTGAAAATCAATGTGTGTGTGTGTGTGTATACTATTTTTAAAAGAGAGAGGGAGAGCACGAGTGGGGGAAGGAGCAGAGAGAAAGGCAGACAGAGGATCTGAATCAGGCTCTGCAGTGACAACAGAGAGCCTGATGGGAGGCGTGAACTCATAAAGTGTGACATCATGACCTGAGTTGAAATCAGATGCTTAACCGACTAAGTCACCCAGGTACCCCAAGGAGTTTTAGGTCCATCAGAGAACTGAGGTCAGGGGACAACACCCCGTCCCCAAAACTATAGACACATCAAAGACAGAGTATCACAACTTATCAGTAGCAGAAGCCACTGGAACCAGGAACTGTAGGAACCTCTCCGTGACCCCTGGTAATGTCAATGTCAGCCTGA
The DNA here is from genome assembly GCA_017311185.1 of Proteles cristata cristata. NCBI lineage: Eukaryota > Metazoa > Chordata > Mammalia > Carnivora > Hyaenidae > Proteles > Proteles cristata. Next base: position 814,879 of record JAESUZ010004478.1, on the reverse strand, counting down.
GGCTGAGCATGGATGAGCTTGAGAATTAAAATCTCACGCTAAAGGGAACCATTCTGATGGGGGGCACATTTTTATGGGTTTTACCTCCAAGGAGCCCCATCAGGTTCTCACAGTGAGGACCAGAGCAAAATTCTTTTGTGTATGACACAAGGGGAAGGGGAAATATAACCATTTGAAATATACCCAGATTGTACATTGTCCATCAGAAAAAAAAAGTCCAGCCAGCAAGGAAGACAACGTCCTCAGAGCCTCGTCCAACACGGGGGAATGGATAAACTGAACCCCAACCCCTTGTAGCCTTTGTCTTACCCTGATGGGGCAAAAATGTCCAGAGAAGCAGCACTTTCAAGGATCATGGGCCGGGCCATGGGCCCACTAGGAGACAGACCTAATCATACGATCCTGGGACAATTGCCTTCCCTCCATGCCTTCCTGCCCCATTAACAGTGCTCCTGCATACTAGAGGATTACAGCCGAAAAAGTTGCAAGGCTGATTCTTCATGAATTGGTGTGTCATCCTTGTGCAGGGGCCATATCCATTTTCTCTGGATTGTTCCAATTTTTGTATATGTGCAGTCCAAGTGAGCACCACTGCAAGGCTGGTTCTATTGAAGAAGGAGTCTCTAGGGAAACCCAAGTACAACAGGGGAAACACAAACAAGGAAAAGAGAGGAAATTTTAGCCTCTGAGCCCAACTCTAAGCCAGAAAAACATAAAAACCTCTCACTAAAATGCTGTCTATCTCGGTTCTATTACCCAATAGATGTCTCACATGTAACAACAAAAAAACTTACACGCATGCTAAAGGAAAGACACCATCTGAAGAGACAAAGCAGGCATCAGAGTCAGGCTCAGCTACAGCAGAGATGTTGGCATTGCTGGACAGGAAATTTAGAGATTTTATTTTTGGGGGTGCCTGAGTGGCTCAGTTGGTTGAGCATCTGACTTCAACTCCGGATGAGCTTGTGGTTCACAGGTTTGAGCCCTCAATCAGGCTTTGTGCTGACAGCGCGAAGCCTGCTTTGGATTCTCTGTCTTCCTCTCTCTGCCCTCACCCACTCTTGAGCTCTCTCAAAACTGAGTAAACATTATGGGGTGCCTGTGTGGCTCAGTCAGTTAGGTGTCCAACTTTGGCTCAGGTCATGATCTCATGGTTCATGAGTTTGAGCCCCGCATCAGGCATGTATTGATATGCTCATGTGATTTTTCTTTTTAGCTTGTTAACATGATGGATTACATTAATTGATTTCCTAATGTTGAACCAGTCTTGCATGCCAGCTGAAATGTATTCCACCTAGTCATGGGTATGTAATTCTTTTTTAAAAAGATTAAATTTTTTTTTTCATGTTTATTTAGAGACAGAGGGAGAGAGAGAGAGAGAGAGGAAGAATCCCAGGCAGGCCCCGTGCTGTTAGCACAGAGCTCTATGGAGGGCTTCAACCCATGAACCATGCATCATGACCTGAGCCAAAACCAAAAGTTGGATGCTTACCTGATTGAACAGCTCAGGTGCTCCTATTTTTTTTTTTTTTAGAGAAAGAACATGAGCAGGGGAAAGGGGCAGAAGGAGAGACAGAGGGAATCCCAATCAGCCTCCACACTCATCATGGAGCTGACATAGGGCTTGATCCCATGACCCTGGGATCATGACCTGAGGCAAAATCAAGAGTTGGACATTCAACTGACTGAGTTACCCAGTGCCCTTAAAGATTTTATTTTTAGGGGCGCCTGGGTGGCTTAGTCGGTTAAGCATCCGACTTTCGCTTAGGTCATGATCTCGCAGTTCGTGGGTTCGAGCCCCGCGTCAGGCTCTGTGCTTACTGCCAGCTCAGAGCCTGGAGCCTGTTTCAGTCTGTGACTCCCTCTCTCTCTAACCCTCCCCTGCTCACGCTGCCTCTCTCTCTCTCTCTCCTAGAAATAAAAACAAATAAATAAAATTAAAAAAATATTTTATTTTATAATTAAAAAAAATTTTTTTTGAGAGAGAGAGAGAGACAGAGCATGAGTGGGGGAAGGCAGAAAGGGAGACACAGATCCTGAAGCAGGCTGAGCTGTCAGCACGGAGCCCTAGGCAGGGCTCGAACCTACAAACCATGAGATCATGATCTGAGCCGAAGTCTGATGCTTACCCAATTGAGCCACCCAGGCAATCCTTAAAACTTTTAAGTAATCTCTACACCCAATGTGGGGCTTGAACTTACAACCCTGAGATCAAGAGTTGCATGCTCCACTGAGATAGCCAGGAACCCCTATAATATTGTGGGATTTGATCTTCCAATATTTTCTTGAACATTTCTGCATCTATGGCCATGAAAGATACTGTGGTTTCTTCTGTTGCAGTATCTTTACCTGATTTTGGTACATTAGGGTAATGCTGACCTCAGTAGAATCAGTTAGATATGTTCCCTCTATTTTCTGAAAAGACTGTAATAGAGAATTCATATCATTTCTTCCTTAGAATATATGTATCTGGTGCAATCATACACTACTGGATAGGTATTATCCAAATGAGTTGCAACTTATGTCCACACAGAAACCTGCCTAGGAAGGTTTATAGCAACTTTATTCATAGTTGCCCCAGATAGGAAGTAACCAAGATGCTCTTCACAGGTGAATGGGCAGACTACAGTATATCCATTGAATGGAATATTATTTGGTGATGAAAAGAAACGTGCTGTTGTAAACAGAGTAGAGTGATGATTACCAAGGGCTGGGAGGTGAGAGAAATGGTGAGATGCTGGTCAAAGGGCACAAGCTCAAGTTATAAGATGAAGGGGTTCTCAGGATGTAATGCACAGCATGGTGACTATAGTTACTGTGTTGTATACTTGAAACTTACTAAGTGTAGACTTTAAGTGTTGCCACCACACACACACACACACACACACAGTAACTGTGAGGTTGATGGATGTATTAACCTGAGAGTGGGGATTATTCCATGAAGTAAATGTATTTTGAATTATGTTGTACACATTGTATACACACACACGATTTTATCTGTCAATTAAATCTCAGTGAAACTGGAGGAAAAATGAGCCATCAAGCCATAAACAAATATTAAGTGGCCTTAAATGCACATTGCTAAATGAAAGAGGCCAATTCTGTATACTACCAATTACATGATATTCTGGACAAAGCAGAAGTATGGAGATTACAGAACAAAAAGATCTGTGGTTGCCAGCCATGAGGCGGAGGGGAAAGGGGAACAGGTATACTGAGGGGAGAGAGGGTACACGGAGCTCTGCGTGCTAGCTAGTTATTCTGTCCATCCAAAACTACTAAAAACTACTTTTTTTTAATAAAGTCTATTAAAAAAAAAAACTAAGGAAAAGAACAAAGGGGACTGAATGGCCAGATTTGAAGGCGAGGAGCTCTCAGGAGGTGCAGGGGTCAGGAAGTCATCAGGCTGGTTTGAGAACCACCAGTGAGAGATACAGGTGCCTCAGGACCCAAGAGGATTCTGGCAAGGGTAAGTTAACTGCTTTTTTTTTTTTTTTTTTTTAAATTTGGAAGTAAAAGAGTGCTATTTATTTATTTATTTATTTATTTATTTTTACAGAGAGTTTATTGTCAAGTTGGTTTCCATATAACACCCAGTGCTCATCCCCACAAGTGCCCTTCCCCATGCCCATCACCCCTCCCCCCAACTGCTTTCTGAATTTAATGCATGAATTAAGAGTCCTGGGGAGCAAAACGCGATCATAAATACAGCCCAAGTTCTGCTTTTTGCACAGAGTAAACGCAAGAAAGCAGCAATGGAAAGAGATATAGAATGACCTGGAATTCTCAGCAGCGGTCTGCAGCCTTCCCCATCGTACATACGGCATCTTCCACACCATGTTCTCTAACTGTAATGGTTGCTCTTTTCCAGCTGCCACAGCGACACAAAATATTAAACCTCTTGAGACCTGTCAGCTGCATTTTAGAAATTTCCCTGTGTACCAAGAGTGCTACCTGAATCTTGGGGACAGTAGGACTGTCAACCTGAGTGGCGGGGTGCTTTACAGGAAGGACTTCACTTCTCTGCTCTCAGGCCTTGGGCCTCAGGGCGTCTCAGGCCTCTCCTCCATCCTCCACTTTGTAATAACATCGGGTTGGGCACACGCTGCAAATTCACCCTTGGGGCTGGGTGCAGAGGGCCCAGCCCAGAAGAGCATGGGGTCAGTGGGCGGGGCAGTTCGCAGGGAGCAAGATCGGGGCCTTCTGTACAAGGGAGATCACTGTGACCTGACTCCCGAGGCCGGTGGCTGCCTTCAAGGTGTGATGCAGGCAGGGACGTGTTGTCAAGGACCAGAGTGGAGGGGGCTCCCTAAGGGGCCTGGCGAGGCCCCCCCCAGAACCAGAAATGGGTACCTGTTACCTCCAAGGAAAAACAAACCTAATGCTGAATGAACAAAAAAGGGGAAGGAGAGCACTGACTGGTGCAGCACCTGCTGCAGGCCCAGGGCACACTTGTCCTCCTGAGTCCTAGGGGTCAGTGGGAGGCAGGCGCTGCCACCCCAGTTCCACCCTCAGAGACTTACGGCCCACATGGCTTTGCCTGAAGCCCCTTGGCTACTCAGCGGTGGGGTCGAGTTTAGGGCATCTCTGACAGCGGCCACTTGGGTAGTGGGGGGCGCATCTGCCTTCCTTTGGGGAGCTGCTCTTGCCGGGGGACACCTGTATTCTCCCATCTCAGGTAGGGCAGGCCACCTTGATGATAGCATGCTCTTACATTCAGACAGGGGAGCTTGCACACACATGCAGCCTCATCTACAGCACATGGGAAACGTGAACAACACAGAGGGGAGTGAAGGGGGAGTCTGGGCCGGCTTGGTGGGCTCTCTGCAGACCCAGGCCAGCGCAGCCGCACACTACACTTGGGGAGGGAGTCAGCTATTAAATGGTGTGTCCACTGTCTGCTGAGTCTCATGGCCACATCTGAGAAAGCGGAAGACATGCCTGGAGTCTGACTTGTTCTTACAGACAGAATTAAATCCTAAATCGGGGACGTCTGGGTGCCTCAGTTGTTAAGCATCGGACTCCTGGTTTTGGCTCAGGTCATGATCTCACGGTTCAGGAGTAAAGCCCTGTGTCGGGCTCTGTGGTGGCACTGCAGGGCCTGCTTGGGATTCTCTTTCTCTGCCCCTCTCCCCGCTTGTGCATGCACACACAACACTCTCTCAAAATAAACACTGAAAACAAATTGCACAGAATTCACCCAGGGCTGGCCCCTGCCCCTCCCTCGCAGAGTCCTGGTTCCCAGTCCTGGGAGTGGCCACAGAAATGAACGTACATGCACCCTGGCATTCATCTCTGAGGAAAAACAGTACAGAGCAGGAGCTGAGGCATCCTGTTTCCTCTTCTGTCATGACATCATCTGCCTTTTTTGTCCTTCTCATTTTACTAAGATACTTTGTCTCATCTGCATATTGCTGGCAGTAGCTACTTGTCTCTTTGGGGATGAATTCTGGTAGCCTGGGGCCTCCTGTGACTCCTCCTTGTCCTGTGCTCCCTGCCGGGCACCGTCCCGCTGTCAGGGGCCCAAAGAGCAAACACTGTCCCCGTGGTGCTCTCCTAAGGCAGGCCATCACTGATGGTGCAACTCCTTCCTTTTTGAAACCTGCTTTGGTCCAGCATTTCCCTTCTGGCATTTTTCCATTCCGAGCCAATGCAGCTGTCTTTACAGCCTTAGGGACTTTTCCATCTAGCAGTGCCGGTGCCTCTTCTAAAGCTGCGCCAGTTGGCACCTCTCATTCTTGTTTGCTCTTCTTTAAGCACTTGGAATCTTTGTGGTTTTTACCTTATAATTTCATGCCTGTCTTCTCTGCCATGGGATGGGCACCACGAGGGCAGCTCTGCTTGTTTTGTTCTCTGCAATACTCACGGCGCACAGTGGGTGCCTGGCACTCGCCCGAGCTGAGCCCAGCGTCAGCCCCGGCTTTGTTCCCCACTGGCTTACAAGCTCGTCTTTCTTATCTACTGCCCCACCCCAACTTTACTTGTACTTCCTCAGTGGTCTTAATTTTCCTGCACTTTCAGGATGCCTTACTGAACCTACCCACCGGACACTCCTGCTGGTAACTCTCGAGCTGTGGGTCCACCCCTGACCACCGTGAAGTGCTGTCACCAGGGCCTTGTTCTGTTTTGTTCCCAGCCTTTTGTAGCACTTGCTCCATTTTTGAGTCCTCCAGGGCAGAAGCATGATGCTACCCATGGGAGGGTGACAGGGAAGGTGCTGGGTAGCCCCACCCTTGCTTACTCCAAATAGGCAAATTGTGATTTCACAAAAGGGTTCTGGTGACTAAAATATTTGAAAATCACTGCTGTGTCGGATGTGTGCACACAGCAAAGACTTTCAAAAGCTCTTACAAAAAACAATTCCTAAAAAAAATGTCAGCACTGGATCCCTGTAGCTGGTTTCCCACATCCCCATCCATGCCCTGCTTGCACTAGTGTCCTTCTGTCCCCGGGGTGGCTGGCTCAATCTCAGAAACCCTACATCTTCTAGCCTATAAGCCAGCTGGCTCCCCACGGAATGGGAATACTTTAGTGCGCAAGTAGTGCTAAGGAAGGAAGTAAAGGCAAGGTCTAGGGTTTAGAAGGGGAAAAAGGGGAGCAAGTTTCTGGGAGTGGTAATGGAGCCACGGGTCCCTGATTCCCCTAGGTGATTTGTCAGCTTGGTGACCCTCTGTGAGGAGACAGCTAGCTCATGTGCCCATGCTGCCCATCTGCAGCTTGGGCCCAAAACTTTTGGGCCTGCTGTTCACGTGCCCGGGCCCCTGCACATCTCCTCATCCCCTTTCACACCCAAGACATGACTTCCCTGCCCTCCCACTATTTCCACAGCTGATAAGAGGCTTTGTCACCTCTTTGTCTTACTAAAAAAAGGGCGATGGCTTCCCTGCTCTTCCGGCCAAGAAATGAAAAGAGAAAAGCATCTCTATACCCAACATGTGATGGATCTTGTGTTCCCATCACCTTATGGCCTCCCCCCGGACTCCATGGGCCATCTTGCCCAACCCTGCAAACCCAGCTGATGACACTGCTGCATGGGAAGCACACTCAATCCCCACGGATCAGTACTTCACGACAGACTTCTGGGCATCACCTCAATCAGGGCCTCACAGAGACAGGCACTCTGCTCATTCCACTTCTCAGGCTGCCTCTTCCTTTTTCTTGACAGAGGCCCTGTTTCCCACTTGACCTGAAAAAGACCTGTCATGGGGCACAGCCTCTTTCCATTTCCTCCTCTCTACATTTCCGTCAAAGCACTTTGGTCTTCAGCTTTCCTTGGTGCCAGGCTCCAAAAAGGAGCCCCTTGTGCCATGTCCTACTTGACCCACCCCTTACCTGGGCCTCGGCCCTGTGAAGCCCAGCAACACTGTCCTGTCTATCCCTCCTCAGACTCAAATACGGTCAAGCCACCTACAAAAAACCTTCCCCTCATACTCCCCTGTGGACACACCCGGTCCCTCTCCCTCCTGCACACTTGAGGTTCCAGGTGGGTCTACACCTGCCTCCACCTTGTCTGTAACCCTGTGACCTGGGCTTGGCTTCTGCTCTTCTCAGAGAGCTGCTCTGTGACCACCGGTCAGCTCTGAACACTCTGGTTCTGATTAAATACAGAAAACCAAGATGTGAGTCTATGCTGCCAGCTGGGATGGCTGCACTACTGCTAAAGTAAGGAGCTCCTCATAATTAATGCAGAAAAAATATAATTACTAATACCTTGTGCTGAATAAGGAAGACGATCATGATAATTGATTTCTGTAGGATGTGGACAAAACAAAGGGTGTTAATCTCTCAGAGGGAAAGTGAATGTGATCATCCCATGAGCGTTTCAAATACCTATCAATTTAGGTGAGATCAGCTCACTTCCCTGAAGAAAGTTTCAAACAGGTGCTCCCTCTCAGGTGAACAGAAAGTTTGGTTAGCAGACAAAAACAAATAAATCATTTAGGAAGATCTTCCACTTACTACTTGTTTTGAGTTACTAGGCTAGAAACTTAAAATATATTTGTATAATCTTTACGACATGCAAGGTTCCAATTTACAGTCAAAGGTCTGGGCATATGGGCTGAAGCACAGAGCAGTACAATGACTGGCTGGAAGCCAGCTGCAGTTATAAGCAGAGGGCAGGTTTTGGACCTAGATTTAGGGGCCCAAAGCCTGTATTCTTTCTACACCATCAAACCAGAAAAATTTCCAGTGTTTCTGGCCTGTAAATAAGTCACTGTATGACGCTCCAAATTAAGAAGAACCAAATGTCTGAGAGTCCCTAATACATTCATGACATCCTGACCTGAGAAAAGAGTCTGCCAAGGACACCTGCCCTGGCAGCAGTGGCTGAAGTGTAGGAAGATGAGAAGAGATGCACATGGGTGCTGTGTCAGGACTCCCAGCACTGCCTTCTTCCCCCCTCTATAGCCAAGTGTCTGAAGAACAATCTGGAAAACCTGATGGAGTCCTAAAATCCCACTGACCTCCAGAGCACCAGCTTATGGTTCTATCAGTGATTACTGTAAGCAAAGTCAAAATACAAACACACATACTTGGGAAGCACTGTAATAAAGGCATAGACGATTTCATATTTTTACATATGAAATTCCAATTAAACTATACATGCACAGTACTATGTTATTTTGGTAACACAGGGACACAATTTAATGATTCTAATTTTTTTGTAGTTTTTTTTTTTTTTACAAGTCAGGTGCCATAAACATTCAAATAATCCATCTTTTAAAAAGTACGTTTACAACATCAAAAGAATTAAGATGAAATATAAACCTTTCTACTTACAATTTTTATACAGATTAACCAAATCACAAATACCACAAATAAATGTTAAATTGTAACAATATAATGAATAAACATTCAGATTCTTAATAAAATCTTCCTTTAACATTTTTTTTAACTTACCATTATACTAAATAATCTATGCAGAGTTTTGGGGTACAATACCAAGAAGGCACCAACAGTACAAAGCAGTTACAAAGCAGTTTCAGAACTTTCTCGAGTGCTCTACACGGATAAACAGCACAAAAAAGGCAACAAGCTTCAGGTAAACCTGGTGCAACCCCAGAGAATTAATTCCCTCTGGATTCTCAGTCGTTTCCGATCCATGATGCCAAGCTGGATTACAGTGAGAGAAACCACATATCTACTGTTACATGCTTCTCATCCGCACTATAGGAGTTATCATATTTCAAACACCAGCAGGACAATTTTAAAGCATAAATGCTTTAAAAATGTATAAGCAAAAGGATTACTCAGATTTTCAAAACCACTACATTTACAAAAATATTTCCCTTAAACTTGGGATTGCTCCAAAACATTGATTTACAAATATAAAAGTATTATGGAAGGACCCAAAGCATGTGTGCATATGTATGTGTGTATTAACATACTGTTACCATACTATATAAAAGTTACCAATTTAAAAACTGTATTAACATATAAGCAAATAAAGGTAAAACAGTCTCCTCTGAATGGTCTGAACATTATGTGGCATGTGGCGTGGGCAGTATACCTTGGTGACTCCTTATGTAGACTGAGCCACTGACGAGCCACGTGTGGCTCCAAAAGCTGACAGGACCCTCCACACCCATCGCCTGTGCCTGCAGCAGCAGGACTGTGGCCACACCACGCACTGTGTACTGTGCACAAACACCACGATATTCTTCTATCCATGCAGCAGAGTGGTCTGGTGTCTCCATTAGCTCTGAAGACTTGTGTCAGCACAGTCACGAGTTCTCTCAAATTCATTCCACTGGCTTAGTTAGGTATTTTGTTTCATACTAAATGAAAAGACTGGAATGTTTCAACAGGAATTTTTTGCTTGCTTTTTAGACACCAAAAAAAAGCCATTAGTCTGAAAGCTTATTTGAGCTTACTAAGAATGGAGGCATTCAGTGTCACCAATATGAATTTGGATGACCTAATCGGGACATTTTTAGAGATGTTAAGAAGATCCAAATGATGAGCCTATCACACATAATAGCTAGTACTTTTCACAGGTACCTTGATTAGGACAAGCCTCTGACCTGTTAAGCCAAGTTTGACATGATTAAAAAAGCACACAACTTACGGCTACAGTGATGCTGGAACGCAGTTAGTGGTTTCATGCCAATCTGACTCCACAGTACCGCTGAGGGGCTGGGAAAGCCCACAGTCCTCAGGTATTAGTAACCAAGGCTATGGCTTTCTGGTTAGAGGACTACAGATTAATCTCCTAAGAATACTAACATTCCATTTAAAAAGTACAAAGAAAAAGAGTATGAAAACTGTCAAGGCTCCTTTTAAAATGGAAACTGACTCATCAACGTATCAGGTAACAGTCAAACCTCTATCCTCTCAGTGCCGTGCAGATCTTTCCACGGCAGCTCTGAGCATGAAGCAAAAAACCTCGTTTTTCTTGGGCAAGAATCTAGATATGTTCTGATCTCTGAGGCGGAGTCCGCCATCCTTCGTTAGCCCGTGAGGTGTGAGCACCAGCACCCTGGGCCAGGTGGTGTGGGCCAAGTGACACCGGGCAGCCCTTCCTAACACCCAGTCGTGCTCAGCAGGAGGTCTGGGGCACGTAGGCACGCCCTCTTTAGAAAGAACCAGAGAATTCAACCTGAGACGTTTGGGCTTCTTCATCATAGTTTGATGGAATTTCAGACCTATGATTTGAGTAATGAAACACGTCAGAGTTGATTCTCTGCTGTGCAGAGGGAAACTAGGATCCTACAAAAATGCCTTCTACATCATTTTATGTAAACCAGTGTCAGGGCAGTGCCCGGATGGGAAGGGGAGGCCCACAAGCGTTTCTGCTCCAAGCACAAACTGAAGCTGACTGTCCACTTGGACACGCTGATCCAGAGGAAATCAACACTGAATCTTAACATGAATATGAAGATCAAAGATGTACATTTATTTCCATGAATTACAAGTGCATTTCTGTTCATATTAGCAGGCAGTCTTTATATAACCCATTCTCCATTGCTGTCAAAAATCAAACAAGAAAAAAAGGACAGCTGAGAAATAAAAAGCTAAAAATAGAATTATTTTTCCTAAGTGATCTGCTGGGTAGCATTTTCCGTGGAACACAAACTCAGAGGTAACAATAAATTTTTCGTTTCAATCATAGGCATGTGGCACTTGGACAGTCATCTCTGCACAGAAAGCTGTAACAGTCATGCGAGGGTACAGTAATTATTGAACAAGGCAAATTTCTCACCACGGAGAGCAGTGGGGGAGTCAAGAGGAGGCACCGCACTGGGACAGAACACCAAGTCAACGCCACAGTGTGCAGTGGCAGGAACAAATACTTAAAGAGATCAGAATAATATGGGATAGGGCTCCAAACATGACTTAGTGCTAGCTTTTTCTCATGGTCTTAGCTCAGCAGTATCAGAAACATTTGAGAGTACTTGATGACAGAACAGTGCTTCACGTCATGAGCTCATGAAGGGTTTATTACAAATTGTTATATTGTAGGTTGAAAAATGAACTTGAGATGCTGACATGCTGTAGGAGGAAAAAGAATTGTACACTTTCTCATTTAAAGATGCAGGGCTCCTCTCTGCTAAATCCTGAGGCATTGAATGTGGTTACACTGGATGTGGCACACCACACGATGTAGCTCGGGGGTATACATACACCTGTGTGTGGAGCTCTGCCCGTGACATCCGGGTGGCCTGCTGGCTGCTGCTCCAGACCCTCTCCTTAGCACCCTGCTGTGACCCGTGTACATCTCTCACTAAATCCCGAGTGCAGCTGCCACTTTACATCTTTTTGCATAAGCCTTGGAAACAGTACTGCAGGTAACACATTTTGGCAAGTGTTATACCTCTGTAAATGGTACAAGTAACCACAATAAATCTACAGAGTGAGGCTGCGGGATGCAGTACGTCTTTCTTTTATTTAGAAAAATGATTGAGTTTCCTAAAAGCTGGGCAAATAGCACAGACTTTAAATATGTTAGTGACTAACATGATATGAGAAAAGACACGGGCAAGCACCCACAAAGATTCCCGAGACGGGAGCACTCACTGCAGGCTGCAATGTCATCCCAGGTGTTTCCACGTACTCCTGCTCTGGGGAAACACTTACGGTGAAAAGGTGAAGTGCAAATAAGGGGCTGTCACTGACTTAAAGTGCCCTAGGTAGTAGCCTTCCCTATCATAAAGTGAGATGCCAGTGACGAGAACCAATCTGGAATGAACTATTTCTGGTGTGACTGCATGGGTCAGCAGGGCGTCACCTAGGAAGGATTCAGAAGAGGAAGGAACCACTGCATCTTTCAAACCAGAAAGCGATTAGTGACTAAAGCAACGGTAAGCAGTAGGTGCACTGAAAGTACATACTGCCACAGGTCACCGGTGGGTGACACACACAGGGATGCCAGGAACAGTTCTCTGGACTGAAGGAATTCTTTGAAAGCATAAAAGCCACAACTACCAGAAACCGGCCCTCCGAACGGCTCAAAGGAGTCAAGGTGGATAAGCCGAGACGGGCTGGAGACAGGACCGGGGTCAAGAACTGGGAAGAACAACACCGATGTCTGAGCACGTCCAGTCCTCTGAGCCCTTGTCCTATTGAAAAACAAACAAGCAAGCCTATGAGTTAAGAATGACCCACGTTAAAACAACATTAGCAGCAGCTATTAGGGAAGTGGAGAAGTGAAAAGAATGAGCCAACACCATTACGAAAACTGGGAAAGTGAAGGGGAAAAAAAAAAAGCAAAGGAAAAAATATTACTACAATAAGGTCGTTTCACCTGGAACCACTTGGCCTATGCACCACAGGGCAGCTCCTAAGAGGCAGGCTCTGCCTCTAGTCTGTGGGCATCTCTTCTTGGGATAGCTCAGAGGACGTTTCCATGACAAGGGTACACACCCGCATGCACTCCATGTTTCCAAGATGCGTTTTATTAACTACGATACCCACCACTCCAACGGTGAAAAACAAAATCTGAAGGTCTTTGTAAAGGATACACATTTATGCAAAATGCTTGTCAGCTGCCTCCTATTCTATTAGTATTAGTATTATTATTTAATAATCTCTATGGCCAAAATGGGGCTCAACCTCACAATCCTGAGATCAAGAGTCAAGTGCTTCACCAACTGAGCCAGACAAGCACCCTTGCTGCCTCCTATTCTTAGCAAGTTTCTTTTCCTCTCTGGATGACCAGGTAGGATAGAATCAACCACACAGTGTCAAGTGTGCTGTTTTAATGCTCAAGTTTCGGCTGACTGCGACAAAACAAGGCAAAAATGAAGTGCTGGTTGAAGTATGAAGTTAGCGGGCCTGAATTCCGATGAGGCAGGGAACTGTGGCTTGGTTCCCATGGGCAAAAAGATGGTTCTCATTGTGCAGGTCAGAGGTGATCGGACAGCTATTTCCCCACCAGGCCTCCAGGACAGCACCCTGAAAGGCAGCAGGTGGCATTCTGGAGATAGCCTTAGTTCATTTACTATACTTGACAGAACCCACCTGGCTCTCCAGATGTCTGCATATAGGTCTCCTGCAAGAGGTCCGCCAGGAGCATCACACTATCAAAGTACAAGTAGCACACATCTTCCCTGATTATTGTGGAAGCTCTATTTTCCTTGAAGAGATTACATTACAAATCAAACTCACTCTAACCTTTTATAGGTGAGCAGTTCTCAAGGGCGAGCATCAGGATCCTCTGCAGAGCTTGTTAAAACACAGATTGCTAGCAGGTAAGGCATAGATGGACCACACTTTTGAGAACCACTGCCTAAGGCATCCATATGTAATGAATTAAGTTCCTCCCCAGGTCTCTGTTAGTTTTGTATCACCCTAGGGAGAAGTGAAAACATTACCACCCCAGTCATGTTCTGTGTTCCTGTTCTGAAGAAGCCTGCTTGAGATGGCTGGGAAGGTAACGGTGTCAAAATGCAAATAAAATAGACCTTTTCTTCACCCCAGTCATGTTCTGTGTTCCTGTTCTGAAGAAGCCTGCTTGAGGTGGCTGGGAAGGTAACGGTGTCAAAATGCAAATAAAATAGACCTTTTCTATAGGGAGACCCTATTGTTGTGAAATGTTTGCTAGTATGATCTAGCAGAATGTCACTCCGGTATTTCACAATGCACTTTTGGACAAGATGGCTTTCACCTACCACTCAAGAGTCAGGGCAGGAAGGATGCATATTATAACCCCACTCTATGATGGGGAGATGGGACTCAGAGATGGGAAATGACCTCCCTCTAGAGGGATGCTCTTCTGAACTGCAGCCAAACCTACCGGCTGAGAGAAAATTAACCAATCTACCTGAGAAAATTCACCAACAGGCAGATGAGGGAGAAAGTCAGGTACTTATCTTCACCAGCCTCTGAGAACAGGAGGTTTGTCACAAAGTTAACCATGTACACATTCTTAACTTTTTAGTGGACACATTTCTAAAACTGACCCACTTAAACAAAATACAATGAACACACTTTGATCCTTTAAGACCACTCAGGGTATCAGTAAAGCCTATGACCCAGCAAGAAGGGACTTCCTCTGCAGTAGTCTTTGTCATCCCCACTGCCACAAAGGGGTCCCATGGCTGTCCTCTGAGGCCCTGTGTGGGCATGCTTTTCAGCTCTTTCCTTTGTAGCTGGGCAGTCAACATCACCTGTCTCTAATGTTCCTGTATGCTCCCAACACCTGCATCTCCCTGGCTCTCCAGTTTGTAGCTTCTCATCTCAATGCTAAAGGCTGGGAACTCTGTGACACTGCTGCACAGTTTTGTGAATGAGTTCCTTGACCTTTTCCAGGGCACAGAACTACTCCAAGACAGTGTGGAAAGCTTACAAGAAAATGGGATTCTTGGTCCCAAAGACCTAGGCCTTCCAAATTTTGCTGCCAGCATACAATCTTCAGCAAAATGCTTAGCTTAAACATGTGCATCTTCAGTTTCCTTAATCATAAACACGAGCTGTGTGCTGACTTGTTGCTGTGATGATCAAACCTTCCCAGAATATGATGGATGCCCCTAGCTCCACCTTCCTCTGGATTCACTTTTATATTCTAGGTGACTATATTATAAGTCAGTCCTGATGCTGCCACCCTCCTTTGAAATGCATAAGAAAAAAATAAAATAGATTGGTAAGTAGATGGAGGAACAGATGGAACAGATATGTGAGAAAGCATGCACAGAAAAGTGTTAATCACAGAATCTAGGTGGTGGGAATGTGGGTTTCTATTGTAAAGCTCAACTCTTCACAGTAGTTGAAAATTGTAATTTATTTATTTATTTATTTTTGAAAACTGTAATTTAAAAAACATTGTAAGTAACTAGGTCTATTGAGGTGATCCTTTTGATCACAGAATCCAGGTAGTGAGAATGTGGGTTTCTACTGTAAAACTCAACTTTTCAGAATAGTTGAAAATAGTAACTTAAAAAACAGTGGAAGTAATGTATAAAACGAATCATTATGCTTACACCTGAAGCTAAGATTGTTATGTCAATTATAATTCAGTAACAAAAAGTTGGGGGGGGGGAATCAGGCTATAAAGTGAACTAAACACACAGTGACCGTCCTTGCCACCCCTCTATCTGGTAACAGGCCCCGGTTCTAAAGCGGCAGGAGCATCCTTGCCTTTGTCCTGCCCCTCTCCGAGGCTGTGGCACTGCCTTTTTCCTCTAGCAGCTGGGCCAGTGGTCCCAAGAGTGCTTGCTCTCTGAGGTCACCCAATATCCTTACTGCCCTAGAATCACTTGCCCTGCTGCTTTAGGACTGGAAGCAGTCTGGGAGAAGAGGGCTTCTTGGCAAGCCTGGGCTTCAGTCGCCCATGCGGGCCTGATTCCCTGGCCTCATACTGCCGAGTGCCACCCCAGACAGCAGACTGCTCCCTTCCCAGCACTCTGATGCTGGTCTTCCTCAGTCTTTGGGGCTTATACCTACCCTGGCACAGCACCCATGACACTGTGTCTGATTACTTGTTGTCTACCTGTGTCCTGCCATCAAGCTGTTAGAAAGCAAAGCCTAGGTCTTATTCATCTTTATTGCCTTCCTACCTGGAATTAGGAAGTACTCAATGGTGAAGAAATGAATGATGAAAAACTGCTAATTGTGTCAGCCGTGGGTACTCTTTTACACTAAAAACATGCATGGCAGTTCTGTGTGTCTTTGTTCCTTACTCCTTTGTGTGCTCCTCTGAGGCCAGTTTCAGTTTTGTTTGTTCTGCTAACCCAGGGAGTCTAACATGCACCTGACTCAGAGGAAGCACGTGGTATGTGTGAGCTCAAACCAGAACAAGATGGGTAAAAACAGGCCACCAAGTGATTTCAGGAAAATAAACTGTTAAAGGGATTGTGAAGGAAGAAAAGCACTGAAATAGCTCGGCTCAATATTCTAGGTCAGTGGTCAGCAAACTTCTACATGTCAAGGGTGAGATAAAACTTTATCTACAAAATCTGGAGGCAGCTGATCTGACCTTGTGCAGACAAAGGAAGGGAAAGCAGGCTCTGGGAGAGGGAAGATCATTTCCACTGTGAGCAGAGAGACCAGGAAGGAGAACCCATGGAGATACAAGGGGTAAAAATGGCTAGGTCCTGGAGACTGACTTTCTGTCAATAAGTACATAACAAATAGTTAAACAGACTTTAACAGACACCGTGAAGTATGAAAAGAGAATCCAACCCTTGCTAGACTTTGTCCTCCTCAGCCCCCTGCTAAGACCTTCCCAACCTTCTCTCTCTCCTTCAGACATTTCCCCAAGCACTTGTTAACCAGCACGGTCCTAATGTCCTGTGAACACATGCTCCTTCCATACATCACTTACTTTTGAGTTCGTCTTTTAGGATACATCCAGTGCTAGGCTAAGCTCCCCTGGTCCCTGGAAGCTAGGGTTAGGAAATGTGAAGTCTTTCAGAGTTTCTGCTCCCTCCACTCTCCTGAACACACTGCTTTTCATCTCCACAGCCCTCATCCAAACCTCTAGCCTCTGGTCCGGAAGCTCATAGATCTGTGTTCATCTCCCACCCAGTCTTCTCCAACCCTCCCTGTCAGACTTCTTACGGAAACCATATTTTCTGTCCCCCACACTTTAGAAGAGTGTATTCCCTAATGGTTCCCAACCCTTACTCTGGTTTCTATGGCTTTCTGTGGCTGATATGGTCACATATTCTCAGATCCTTTCTACCCTTCCCCTGTCCTCTGTTCTATTTTTTTTTTTAATGTTTTATTTATTTCTAGGAGAGAGAGAGAGAGACAGCGTGAGCAGGGGAGGGTCAGAGAGAGAGGGAGTCACAGACTGAAACAGGCTCCAGGCTCTGAGCTGGTAGTCAGCACAGAGCCCGACGCGGGGCTCGAACCCATGAACCGCGAGATCATGACCCAAGCAAAAGTCGGACGCTTAACCGACTAAGCCACCCAGGCGCCCCTCCTGTCCTCTGTTCTTAATGACAGGGCTGGAGCTTGTGAAATGCACTGCTGAACTTCATTGGCAACTGGCTTCTGATGAGATTCTGCCAATGGCTGGCACATAGGAAAAGCCAGGTTTCCTTTTTTCTGCTTCTTAGTGACACAGGACTTTTTAGGAGGTGGGGGGGCTCCTGGCTTCAGAGGCAACGGATAGTGATGGTGGCTACAGGCTCCAGAGATCCCCCACATCAGTGGCAGTAGAGGCTCCTGACCCCTCTTCAGTGAGGGTAACGCTCTAATAGCTGCAGTTAAAGCAGGTGCCCAGCACCCTCACTGTGTGAGGATCAAGGACCCTGGCTAACATCGTTTTTCTTTTGCTCCTTTAGCTGGAGACCAGGAACAACTTCCTGCTGTTTAACTAATCTGCAAGTAACCCTACCTGCTTTGCCCTCTGGCCCTTCTAATGCCCTCTGATCTGTTATAGGTCCTCTTGTGAAACATCCCAAGCAGCTTTTGCTTTTGAGCCTTGTACTGTCAACCCTCAGCTTGAACCATCATCTCCAGATCCCAATACACGAAAACAGAATGGACAGGGCAGGAAAGAATGGAGCAAAGAAAGAGTTTTACCGGATGCCTACTGTCACAGAACCCACTCTTCCCTACCTGCCCTCAGAAAGCCTCTAGTTCCAGTGTGAGCGCAGCAGCCCCACGGCCACTAGCAGGCATGCTGCATATGACACAGGTGCCTGTGGAAAAACACCTCCAGCTCCTCCCATGTCAGTCTGTCCAAAGCATTTCTTCAGCAAATGCTTCAGGCCTTGGGTTATAATTCTTTACTGCTCATTTCTACAGGGTTCAACACAACTCTCACTCCTTTGCTCACTCCAGAATTCTCAAACAATTCCTTCTCCTCTTTCTGTATGTTCTCTAAAATCAAGATCTGTGTTTCCTTTTTTCTTGGAACACACAGTTTTTAAAAACCTACTGATATCACTGCATTGTACATCACCCTTTCTGTTAAGTGCATGAAGCTGAAACATGGAGATCAAGGAAATTCCTTTTTCCATTTAGTAATGTTTAATTTATATTCTCTCTCTGCAGCCAGGGTTTATCATATGGCTAAAGCTCTAGGTACCTGACAAGTTTAAGACCTGTATCCCGGCTGGAACCTGGCCGTTTCTTCGAAGATGAGTTCTTTGAGCTTTTCCTTGGGCAGGTCGTCCAGCTCCATGTCGAACTTGAACGGTGCCTCAGCAACGGGCTGCAGGAGAGCACAGGACACAGGGTAAGTAGGCGTGGCTATGGCTGACGGAGTTAAACATGGACTCATAAACGGCTGTGGCTTAGACTCTAAAATGTATACAGTGGCACTGACATCTATGAAAACCCAAGAGCTTTGACATGCACCTATGAACCAGCATCCTGCCTATGCACTCCATAAGGCACACTTTGTAGGAACTTGCAGTAAATCGAAGGGAGCAACTAAATCCACTTTAAGAGTACTTTTCTGAAATTATTACTAATCCCAGAATAATTTTCAAAATTTTAAGGCACTAGTGTTGAAAAATAGAAATTTACTGTTGTGGTGGTGGTACATTTATACAATCAAAGCTGATGATAAATAAATCTACTTCATGAAATACATCATAGTTACTTGCATATGAATATTATGGAGTCATTAAAAAAAAGCTGTAAGGAAGATTAGTATCACGGAGGAAATGCACATGTTTGCTAAACAAAATGAACACTATTCCTTAAAAAATTTACATACAGAAATTTAAGACTGGGAAGGAAATATTCCAAAATCTTAGTAACTGTGTCATAAGACTACGAAGTAATCTGTGTTGTAGTTTCCTGCAAGTTTTCATTTTTGAGCACACCCTATAAATAATCAGAAGGTTATTTAAGTACATATTTAAAATGTCTATATCAAAGAATTCTCAGGACAAAAAAGGAAATTAGTCAATTGATACTATTTAAATTTTGATTTTTAGGTACCCCAAAACTAATGCCATGTTAACAGAACTAATCTGATGAGGACACCAGCTGTCACCAGGCACTCTTAGATTTTTATCCATGCAATCCTCACACCAGGCCTTTAGGATAAGGAAACATGGACCCCAAATTCTGCACTACGCTTTGTTCTCTTGATATGGGGGAAAGGATTCATGTCCATTAGCAAAAAACAAGTAGCTAGCCCTCTCTGAAGGACAGCTCTATGTGTGGGGTCACACTGGTGTCCTATATATGTCTTACTGAGTTTGGGGTACTGCCCAGGCTCACCGTTAAGACATGGGGGGCTCAATGGGCTAGTCAGTGCCCCAAGCCTTACACTCTCACCTACCTCCCTGTTTTTTACTAGTTGTAGGTATCTTTGCAAGCTGCCCCCATTATTTCTGAGGGGAGGGGATAGAGATGGAAGGCGGCTGATTGAGAAATACTTTTTTTGGTTTCTTCTTTCTCTTTCATTTATCAGCTTTTAACTTTTATACTTTTCCCCTTTCCTCTTCCATTTCCCCCTTTAATATTAACACATTCTGCTTGGTTCTCCCCTCTAGCCCCCCCATTTAAAACAGGTGTATGAAGTCTTGTTCTCTGTGACCGATTCTCAAATAGAAAGATCCAAACTCTGGTTCATATTGCACTTTTCTTCATTATCACCCAGAAAATAAAGTTAAAACTGAAGCTCCAGAAGAATCAAAGAAGCCAAGGAACTGGGACTTTCCTGGAGAGAACATGATACAAAGTATCTTTACCCGGATGTCTGACACGTTCCAGAGGCCTGCCACATCCACCTCTAGACTCACCACAGCTAGCTCTTGTGTCCCCATCCCAAGGAGGCACAACATCCATGAAGTCATCAAGCCAAAGTGGGAACTGTCCAAGCTGACCTCCTCACTTTGTAATGCCCCTCCCCAAACAGGCAGTTGACCTCCTTTCCACCTTCGGGGCAGGCACTTTGATTCAGGTGGCTCTTCCTGCCACAGACCACAACACTGGTCTCTAGCCTTGGACGCCTTCTTTATCCATGCTCCCCATTACCCATCCATTTCCCCTGTCCCACCCCTGCTGTAGGTGGCCTGGAGGAAATTTTCTAAGATTTACAAGAATCCTGGGGGGTAGGGTGGGGAGGGGTTTCAAACTATACTGACAGCACTAGTCATCAAAGCAGACAATGTGTGCTGTTGAGAGGACCAGGTGTGGCACCATGCACCTCTCAGGTCAATCTAAGCATGACATCTGGTCATTCCCTGATTGGGGCTGCTGGTGGCTGATATCCCTGCAGAAGCAACCAGGAGCACAGGTCTTACCTCATCACTTGGGTCATAATACTGCTCCAGGTACGGATGGGCCAGAGCCTGTTCTACTTCAATCCTCTTGTGAGGGTTGAATGTCAACATTTTGTCCAGTAAATCCAGAGCTACAAAGAGAAGGGTTTTGCAGTGGTGAGATGCGAAAGGAACAGTCACTGAATTACTTTCCATTTCCTGTTTAAGTAAACTGACCCACGAAACAACAGAGCTAAGTATTACCATGGGGAGAGGAGCCAATACACTGGGTGCCTATTATCTCTCTGACCTCCTTTTTTTTTTAAATGTTTATTTATTTCTGAAGAGAGAGAGACATCGTGAACAGGGGAGGGTCAGAGAGAGAGGGAGACACAGAAACTGAAACAGGCTCCAGGGTCTGAGCTAGCTGTCAGCACAGAGCCCGAAGCGGGGCTCGAACCCAAGAACCATGAGATCGTGACCTGAGCCAAAGTCGGATGCTTAAGTGACTGAACCACCCAGGCGTCCCTCTCTCTGACCTCCTTGAGACTGACCATTTGACAATCGCAGACCCAGACTCAGAAAGGTAATGTGATAGCCAAAGGCTGAAAGCAGAAGACCGGGGTTCAAACCCAAATCTACCTACAAGACCTGGACCTTTCCTAAATTACTACTTCACTTTGCAGGCACCCTAAGCAAAGGTGTTATATATGTACTTCTCTTAAATCTACTCCAAAGTCAGCTCTGCAATGGTCCGTTTATCTTTCAACACCTAGAGAAGGCCTGCAAGATCACAGAAGAAGACAACAGTCACTTGTCCTACTACTGTGTGGTTTCCAGGTTCTGGGTGAGATCCATGTGTGAAGCACAGGCCTCCTGGTTCAATGTGCAGCTTGGCATCTTTCTACAAGGCCTAAACAAAGTATTCTCTCTCTTTTTTTAAAAAAAGTTTATTTATTTAAGTAATCTCTATATCCAACATGGGGTTCAAACCCATGACCCCTTGATCAAAAGTCACATTGTCTCCCAACTGAGCCAGCCAAGCACCCCAAAAGTATTCTTTTGATCTGGCTAGTAGTCAGCAGCCAAACATTTCTTTCATGTGGAAAGTGCAGGAATAGAAAGCAAGTGTGGGATCAACGGGACCAGGATGGAGGAACAGCTAATGAATAGCTGTCCCTAGTGCCCTCCATAGCTAGTATCCAGGCACCACCTCAAGCTGTGAGGAAAGCCAAAGGTCACACCTGACAGCAGCTGGAACACAGGTTAAGGGAAATGTGACCAGACAGTTCCTCTATTTACTATCAGGAGCAGCTTTCAGTGAGAAAGAATACATGCTAGAATAGATATTATTGCTCTGGAGGCTTTAAAAAAATGTCTTTTATTTAATGATGCTTAGAACAGTGTTTCCAATTATGTAGCACGTCCTTTCCTCAAATTAAAGGCTTCTGACAGAGAGCAGATAAAGAGCTACCCAGCTCTTGTAAGTCTTAGCTCACAGCCCTGTGACACCCCTGAAAAATCCAAGGACTCCAAGGAACATTTACTGATAATTTACTCCAAGTATGAAAAACTCCTAGGCAATATAAAGAACACTTAGAGAATGTAGTGATCAATAAACAAAACCAAAAATAAAAACACTGCCACCTACTCAATGAAGCCTTGTTTCTCAGTGATAACCTATTAGTTCAACCTCATCCATCTGCAAATTAGCACACATCACTAAGTCCCGAGAGTAGAACGGTAAAGGAAAACCATTTTAATCATTTACTCACTAAAAAAATGTGTTCAATCATTGAGAGCAGCAGGCCAATACAGAGTCTGAATCAGAAATGACCAACTGCTTGTGCGCCATGAAGTCAGCCTCGAGAGAGCACACGGAGGCTGGGGAAGCTCTTATAGCTGGAGATGACTGAAAGGGCAAGTATAAGAGTATGTGTATGTACAAGCATGCGTGTGTGTGCATGCGTGCATGTGCATGCTCAGTTCTGGCTCCTACTTGTGACTTCCCTTGTTGCATGTCACCTGCCCTTCATCTTCAAGACAACTGGGAGATAATAAATGTGGTAAACCACATGCTAGATGTCATGAGAAATTTCACATAACAGAGAACTTTTCTCACATCCACAAGGTTGCATTTCTACAAATAGTACATTTTCAAATTTATTTTTGCCTCTATATTCTTCCCAGTACACACAAGGGTACCTTAGGAAATTAGGGAACAATGACATTTTGCTTTATAGGTTAGAGAACCTTTTAGAGCAGAGGAGGCTCTTAGGAATCTAGAGTGTTGGGCCTTGACTAAAGCACTGTCTGGGCAGGAGAGGTCTTCACCCCTGAGGCCATGACATGAGTTTCAAGCCCATGAATGGGCTAAGTTTCAGAGGCAGCTCTTTCAAGGGTCAGGACAGGGCAGCATAATGGTCAAGAAAACAAGCGCCTCTGGCCCTAAGGCAAGTCCCACAGAATACCTGGTAGATGCATGAACACGTGACACACCACTTACTGGGCATTAGAGTCTAACTATCTGTAATACAAGTAATAAACCTACCCATTTACTGTTTCCAACCACCACCGCAAAAGAACTCACAGACATTTCCCCAAGAAGTTTCTTGAGAAACAAGAAGTCATTTGGCCTTTTGCCCAATTAGACACTGTCAGGAAAAGTCCAGGGGGGTCTGGCCACAAGTCAGATTCTAACAGCATTATTTCTAAGCTCTTGGGGGATACTCTTCCCCTCCAAACCTTGTTGGTACTACTTAAGTCAGGGGCACTTCAAGGCAGCTGGTATTTGGCAGCTTAAGCAGCTCTAAAATAGACCTTTTATAGTTCCTTCAAGTTAAATTCTAGGCCCTTAAACCTACAGGCAAAAAAAAAAAAAAAAAAAATCACAAAGGAAGATAGCTTTTATTTTTGCTACTTGAAAAATAACTGGATCTCCTGCTTCCTTTTATTGCTAGTGCTATTTCTGCATTAGTCACAGTTACAGAAGGGGGAAAGGAGAGAAATGGGAAGCAGCTGGCAGGTTCTGATCCCAGTCAGAGTGCCTGGCCTCCCTTCTCCTACGCCACACAGCAATCTACTGGCACCCCTCAGATGCCATGAATCACTATGCCTGTGCATATGCTTCCTTGGATACAGGTTTTATTTCCCCCCAAAAGACTGGAAGTCCTTTCGAAGCTGGGATTACATCTGACCACGATCCCTGACTCTCCATGGTATCCTCTAACCATACCTTTTTAATTTCAGTGGGTACACAGCAACATGGCCCTGTCCTTCAGGTCCCTCAGCCTTTTTCCCTTTCCATCTTGGCCCAGACCCTGGGGTGAGTCATGCAATTGAGACACGCACCACTGGGTGAGACACGCACCACTGAGGGGCCATCTCACCTACCTAACAAAACTCTCATTCAGGATCAAAGCTGCAACTTGTCACATCCATCCTCAATTAGAATTTCTAAGCAAGGACAGAGAAAAAGATCGAGCTGTTCAAACTGTGCAACTGCAACAATGCTTCTCAAACTTTTTTTTTTTTAAGTTTACTTATTTTGAGAGAGAACAGGGGAGGGGCCAAGAGAGGGGGAGACAGAAAATCTCAAGCAGAGTTCCCACTGCTAGTGTGGAGTCTGATGCAGGGCTCGAACTCACGAACCATAAAATCATCATGACCTGAGCCAAAATCAAGAGTCAGATCCTTAACAGACAGAGCCACCCAGGTGCCCCTCAGAACCCTAATCTTAAGACCAAATAATGATTGATCTTAAAAAGCAGTTAATTAAGCCACAGTTCAAACTACATGCACTTTTCTTTGAGGAAAAAAACACTGCATTCAGAACGAGGCAGACAAGCTTTATGTATCTCTATTTTCATTCCATCACAGAGAATGTGCAAAAGACATGTGTGCAGGGTGGGATATAATAAAGCAAGTACTTTTTACTGCTCCACCAGAGACATTCTTAAGTGCAGTGGGCATTGGCTTTTAGCGATGAGGGCATGGCTGTGCCACTGCCTTATCCTAGGCCGAGGTGCTAGCAGTCTTGTTCACCAGCAGTTCTTCACCAAGAGTGCAGAGGGCAGCACAGAGAAAGTGTGAGAAGACCTTAGTGTTATGAAAATAGTTTTAACCCCATGGACACTCCAAAAGGACTTTTGGGACCTCAGAAGTCTAAGGAGAACACTATTAAGAACTGCTGTACCACAAAAACTCAACATTTTTTTTTTAAGTTTGTTTAGTTTTGAGATGGGGGAGGGAAGGGGGAGGAAAAGAGAGAGTGGTAGAGAGAAGGAGAGAGAGAATCCCAAGCAGGCTCTGTGCTGTAATCACAAAGCTTGACATGGAGCTTGATTTCATGAACCTGTGAGATCATGACCTAAGCGGAGGCCAAGACTTGGATGCTCAACCGAGCCACCCAGGTACTCAAGATTTTTAATCTCATCAAAACCCATAAAAGCTCTGGGAAATCTGTGCTGAGCTGCTGCTCTAAGATTCTTCTCAACTCACACAGCTTGAATTATGCCCTTCCTGCCAATTAAGCCTTACTAAGGGTACTACCGAGAAAACTGAGGTCCCCAGGATCGACCTTCCTGGTTGACCCTCCACCAGACCCACACACATCCTTACTGTGGAAAGAGGGGACCTTCTTCCTCTTCAAGGCCAAACCTCCACAATGTGTGGCCTGAACGCATCCAGCTCCCCCTCATCTGGACCAGCTGTTTCTGTCTGCACTTTCCATTTCAAACTTCCTATTCACACTCAGTGCTTTAACTACACTTACGTGGTTACCAGTGACCCCTTAATTGGAAGCCTCTCTGTTCCATGGAGACTGATGAACAGAACATGTCTACTTTCTTATGATGCCATCCCCTGCTTCTGTGAAATAGGCACTAGCTATTTCCTTGCCCATTTTTTACAGTTTTCAAGAGTTTCTACTCCTATTCCACTGGCCATTGAAAGTTCGTGTTCTCCAGCTCTGACACTTGTCATTCTTCTTACCCTCTCAACCTCCTGCATGCTTTCAATGCCATCTGTGAAAAAATTCCTAAATCTATCTTTAGCTTGGAGTGCTGACCCAACCTTTAAACTTATAAATACAACTCTCGATAGGCAATAAAAAAATATATATAGCTTAAAAAAAGTATATAGGTTATGATTCCATTTACAATTAATATGTGTATTTACAGAGTCTGGAAGCTTTTCAAACAACAGGTTATCTGAGAAATGGAGACAGACTTCTTATAGGAATTGCACTTTTCTTAGCAGGAAGAAAAGAACTGTTGGTTTTCCTGCCAGTGCCCACTGACCCTCTAATCCCGTGAAGCTGTGGTTGCACAGGGGGAGTTCTTGGACTTGCCCACACCCTCTGGTTGTGCCATGGAAATGACGACACTGGCCTAGCCACATTCACCTGGATTCCCTTGGCCACAGAGACTGGTGAGGGATGGGTACAAAGAAGCAATGAGCCCCACAGTAGGGTTGAAGCTATTAAGAAACAGGTTAGTGTGACCTGGAGCTGCTGGCGGCCGTCTTGTCACCACGAGAAAAGACCTAATTAATAAGAAAGACAGTGCAAAGGAAGGCAACACTGAATGACAGAGAGGTCTAGATTCTGTGTCCTGGAATCCAAACACTACTGGACTTGTCAGCTATGAGAGCCAGAACAGTCTTCTTTAGGCCTAACCCACTGGCGGTAGGATCTCATGAGGTGGAGCCAAGAAAGCCTCAAATAGCTGACCCTCTAGTCAGGTTGAATGACTCACCTAAGATCCCACGTCTCGCCTCCAGCACCACAGCCCCATCACTCAATGTAACCACTGCTAATCTTTTGACATATTTTGTAGAATTTTTCTCTGCATTTTCTTTTACATAGTTGAGATCATATATATAAAAAATGCTATATAACTGCCCCAGTAAATATTGCTCATTGGTATTCTCCCATGCTATAAAAACTTTGTAAAAACCACTTTTAGTGACTTTATGACACTCCTTAAAGTAGAAGCATTAGAGTTTCCTTAACTACTCAGTTAACTTAAGCATTTAGGTTATTTGTAATGCCTTACGGGTATCCTTAAATTTATTATGCCCAAACTAAAGTCTCAAAAAATTTTTGCCACTCCCCAAAATATTCTTCCTCCTTTTCCTTATCTATTTCTTCACGTAAATTGTGTTCTTGTTTTTTGCTCATTTATTTATCCATTGAGATCTTAGATTTCTCTCCATTCTTTATATACTAATAATATATTAACCATGAATCTAACATCAATAAACTAATAATTCATGTAACTCTCCCAAATTACACTATAAGGTGGGAAATAAAATTTGTTATAATTCTGAGATGAGGAAATTGTGAATCAGAGAGGTTAAGTAACTTGTCCAAAATCAAAGATTTGAGGAGGTGGGGCCTATCAGAATTCAGGAGGCTGATTCTGGAGCACATGGCCTAAACCATGGTGCTATGCTACCTTATTTTTTAAATTTTTGTAATGTTTTTATTTTTGAGAGACACAGAGAGAAAGAGCACGAATGGGGAAGGGGCAGAGAGAGAGGGAGACAGAACCTGAAGCTGGATCCAGGCTCCGAGCTGTCAGCATAGAGCGTGACGCGGGGCTTGAAGTCGTGAACAGAGAGATCACAATCTGAGCCGAAGTCAGACACTTAACCAATTGAGCCACCCTGGTGCCCCCTATGCTGCCTTAACATAATAGTTAAGATAGGAATTCTTCAGATGTTATTCAATTCGGAACATTTATACCTACTACTCACACCTACAATTTATTTTACATTTAAAATTTTTATGTGATAAAATCTACTATCTTTCGTTTTCTTGGTTTGTTTTTACAGCTTAGGAAGATAGTCTTTCTCCATGCAGAGATCAGAAAAATACTGAACACTCTAAATATCGCTGGGTTTTAATGCTGTGATTTTTTTTTTTTTTTTGATAGTGAGCACACGCATGGGGGAGAAGGAGACGGAATCTTAAGTGGGCTCCATGCTCAGCGAGGAGGCGATGTGGGGTTCAGTCTCACAATCTGGGGATCATTACCTGAGCCGAAATCAAGAGTCAGACGTCCAACCAACAGAACCACCAAGGTGCCCCCTCGTATGATTTTTAATAATGTACTTAATTATAAATTCTTTTCAAATTCACTTTGAAGTGTGAGTAATGATTTAAGCTGATTTTCTTCCAAATAGTTATTCAACCAGTCCAGCACCATCTGTTGAATAACAATTTCTTCCCCCTCATTGGAGTAATTTTGGAGAAGGTCCTAAGCTAGACTCCTATAAAGAAAAGTCTACAATACTACTGGTTCAAAGGATTCAGAAATCAGCAGTCTCCAACAAACATGTGAAAAATATTCAATCTCAGTCTTTTTTTCTTAAAGTAAGCTCTATGCCCACTGTGGGGCTTGAACTCACCACCCTGAGATCAAGAGTCGCATACTCTATTGACTGAGCCAGCCAGATGTCCCCATCTCAGTCTAACTAAAGAAAAACATATTAAAATGCCATTTCTCCCCCATTTGGCTCACAGATTCAAAAGTTCAATACCCACATTTGCTGAAACAAAAGATGTGTGACAGAACTGCCAAACTGCCCTCCAGAGAGACTCAACCAATTTACAGACCACCAGCTATCTCTGAAAACATCCATTTTTCCCCATAGCCTTGACCCCGTGGTGGATCATCAAACTTTGGATGCTTTCTACCATTATGAGTGGGGAAAAAGAAAATAATTACTGATCTTTCAAACTATTAGCTCCCTGAAGGCAAGTAATTAGTCTGATTGCTGTTCTAAGTCCAGGACCTTAGAACCCTCGATGGCACAGTGCACGCAGATCTATTTATTATATAAATGAATTTATGTACATTACAGAAGAAAACTAGAAACAACCTGGTGACAGATTAATTATGGCCACAAATTATTTGCAGCTCCACCACCTGAATCTGGGCTGACCTTGCAATTTGCTTTGACCAATAGATTGTGGCAAAAGTGTCTCCTAAGACCTTGCAGCTTTTCTGCTGTTTCTCTTTTGGAATATTTCTGTCATTCTACAAAGCCCAGTCTGGTCTACTGTGAGATGATAGGCAACGGCACAAAGTAGAACCAAAACTGTAAGATGTAGTGAGGTCACCTCAGACCATGCAACTTGTGGCAAATTGAGCAGACCCACCAAGCTGCGTCCAGCCCAATGGACTTATGAACAAATACATGGTGGTCGTTACAAGGCCCCAAACTCTGCGGTAGTCTGTTATGCAGCAAGAGATAAGTGAAGTGAACTTCAGTGTCCAATACATAACTTGTTAAAGACACCCTGGGTCATCCCTACAAGGGAATACTATGTAGCCACTCTTCATAACTACAGATTATGGAGGGATCTCCAAGATGTAAAAATGAAAAGAATTCAGTCTCGGGATCTCAGAATCTAGAGCTACAAATGCCAGTGGTCTGGAATTTCATACAACCCTGTGATGCATGTACTATTACTAACTCTATTTTATAAATGGGAAAAATGAGGCATAGAGAGATTAAGTAGTTTGAGGCTTGGTAAGTGGCTGGGCTGTGAATTGAAACCAGGAGGTCTGGCTGGAAAGCCCGTGTTCCTAACACATGACATTATACTGCTTGCTCCAGCACTACCAACTCCCATTTTTCCATTTTCTTTATTTTATTTATAGTCCTTCCTTGCTTCATTATTTCATTCAAAGCTTACATTTCAAAATTAACTTTCTGGATTTTAGTAATGTTAATTGTTATCTAAATGAACCAATCTCAAAGTTCATAGCTTTAACCTAAGGACAATAAGCTAAATAAAAACCTCACATAATTTGATACAAATCACAACTAACAATAAAAAAGACTGAAGAGACAAATAGGAGGGAAGCCTGGAGATCTGTGTATTATAAAGTCTTAATTATGCAGTTTTGGCAACTTAGGAAATAAGATTTAGGTAGCATGCTTGGGACATACCAGTATACATTCCAGTACAAAAACCCATTCCACTATACAAACCAAATCTTATCAGTAACATATGCAATGTTTAAGAAGGTATAAGTTTTAAAAATTTTTATATTTACATTATATAATGTAATTATATATATATATTTCTACAATTACAACTAAATAAGTAAAAGCTGTACACATACTGGCAAAGCAAAATAAAGGTTATTTTGGGATTCTGGTAATTAAGAGTATTTCTTATTCTCTTACCTATCCTCCCTCCCTCTCAGTCTCCCTCTTTCTTTCTGTCTGCCTGACAGGATAACACTACCTTTATATCAGAAATTTTAAAAGACTGTTCTTCCTATATCCAAAAGAAATTCAATTTTAAACCACCAAATGTTTCTGAACCTGACTTAGGTCAGTATATAATAACAAATTCAACATCTAAGTTGACAGTTATTAAACTAAACACATACACACACAACAAAAGAACAAAAGTCAGAAATAGCTGAATTTGCTAGAGAAGACTAGGAGATGTTTTAAAATCATTAAAGACAAACCAGTTCTATGTACTGACATGGAAAGATACTCAGACACAATTATATTAATAGTAACCTTTGGGGAATAATTACAAAAGAATTTCACCTTTTTAGTTGAATATTCCTAAGACTTTTGAATTTTTACCACAAATGTTAGCTTTATATGATCATTATTTATAAAAGTAAATCTTAGGTAAAAATAGGTATATGTACAGAAATAAAGCTAAAGAAAAATAAGCAGCAAGGTAATGGCAAGGTGTTCTCTCTCTTTGGTTCCCTATTCTGATTCCTTCTTCTATTTTTAAGGACCCCTGTGATTATATTTGACTTACGGAGATAATCCACAATAATCTTCCCCTTCTTAAAATCAGGTGATGAGGAACCTTAATTCCTCTTTGTCACATCACCTAACATATTCACAGATCCTGGGGATTAGGATGTGGATGTAT
Organism: Proteles cristata cristata; assembly: GCA_017311185.1. Lineage (NCBI taxonomy): Eukaryota > Metazoa > Chordata > Mammalia > Carnivora > Hyaenidae > Proteles > Proteles cristata. The sequence goes on along the minus strand of JAESUZ010004478.1, from coordinate 784,342 downwards.
TTGGCAATGGGGTCATTATTCTACCTACTATTATTCTGTAATAGAATGAAGTTTTTAAAAAGTTACCTACTAAAAAACCATCAAAGAAACAAATTAGCCACCTAATAATATATTTAACAGATACACAGTACATAGGAATAAAGGATAACATAATTGTTAAAATATAAAAGGGTAATGAAATCTATCACCTTTTTCTTTTATGGATGAGTGCTCTTGGTGTTTTATCTAAGAAATCGTTGCCTAACCTAGGGTCATGAAGATTCTGTTCCGTTTTCCTCCCAGAGTTTAATAGTTTTAGGCCTTATGTTTAGAGGTATGCTCCACTTTTAGGTTTCTATTGGGGGGCATATAGATGTCTAATTATTTTGGCACCATTGGTTGAAGAGATTGATACAAGCAATTATATTGATAACTCCCAAATGTATTATGCTGAGTGGAAGAATCCAGACATAAGAAGGTACATACTGTATAACTACATTTCTATGACACACCAAAAAGGGCAAAACTATAGGGAGAGAAGAAGATCGGCGTTGCCAGAGACTAGGGAAGAGAAACGAGTACAAAGGGGCATGAGGGAACTTTTGGGGACAATTAAAATATTCCATCATATCTTGATTGTGGTAGTAGTTACCTGACTATATACATTTGTTAAAATTCAAAGACCCACACAATTAAAGGGTGACTTTTACTCTCTGTAACTTATTCTTCCAAAAAAAAAAAAACAAACAAAAACAAAAAACAAAACCCTGATTTGAAAGATTATTAAATGACAAGATGAAAAATGTGTAATCTGTTTTGCAGGCTACTAAACTTTCTGAACCCTAAAAATGTGAACTCTATTCAAGTTAAAAAATGTGGTGGCGCCTGGGTGGCTCAGCTGGTTAAGCATCTGACTTCAGTTTAGGTCATAATCTCATGGGTGGTAAGCCTGGGGCTGTCTGCTGTCAGCATAGAGCCCACTTCGAATCCTCTGTCCTGTCTCTCCGTGCCCCTCTGTTCACACATTCTTTCTCAAAAAAAAAAAGGCAAAGTCACTCCTACCCTCCCTTACTCTACTGCCGCTGCTTGAAAATAAAAGGGAAGAAAGCAACAGAGTGAGCATTAAATAAGGCATTATCCAATTGCCATAGGCTAACTTTTCAGGCTAGTGATCTAACAATTTAACCAATAAAACAAAGAAACAAAAAATGAAGTCTAAGAAAAATAATCAATAAAATAATATTTACCTTTGGAGTCAGCATTTGGGAACAGCCTGTTCCATGGCACCTTATTTTTGTGTGGAAGAGAAAGCAAGTAGTTTCTAGCTTTTAAATTTATTATGCAGTTCAGGTCTTCCTGTGACGGGGATCCAAGAATACCTAACAGATAAAATAATTAGCTGTTAATTATCAAGACCCAGAGAAGCTGATCATGCACTATTAGCTATGGGGCAGAATGGATCCTACTAATTGTTTCCTCACCACATCCCCAAGCTTACCTTTCTTATTCACAAGTTTTTATAAGGATCCTTAACATTTGAAATCAAGCTAGATTAAAAACTCAGATCTATCTTGGATTAAGGAGTTGTCACAACTATTCTTCATTTCATGAAGTGACTCTGATGTAAACTAGGGCAGATGAACAGAGTAAATCTAGCCTCTAAAATGTTCAGTAACCTTACCCAGAATGTGGTTCAGCTGGTCGAGATAATGCTTCCCCGGGAAGATGGGCCTGTTGGACAGCATCTCTGCCAGAATGCAGCCTACAGACCAAATATCAATGGACTTGGTATAGCCCTGCAGTGGGAAGAGAGAAAAGACTAACAATGATATATAATGTTACATGACAAGTGAGATCCTCCTACAGTACAGGTACATGGCTCACAGGAATTCTGCCTTCTCCTTTGGCTCTATAATTCAGAAATAAGAGAGCATGCAGATACAAATGGTAATTTGGCTTTCTTATAGGCTGTTGAACAACCAAGATTACTAGATTTTATTTCTCTCTTCAAAGTTGATTAATTTATTATTAGATGAGAGTTTTCAAAGTATATTTCATTCTTTTTTTCAAATGATTTAAGAGAAACAATCCTTAGAAGATGAAGCTGGAAAAAGGAAAAACAGTAACATCCCCTGCTTTAGGACATCTGTGGCCCATTTATTCATTTTGAAAACCTGGAAACCAACTCAAATAAAGAATCAATGCTACAATTCTAGAATATCTTTAACATTTTGCAAATCAATTTCAAAAAAGTCAGGCTAAAAACGTTTGATCTTGGGGGGAGGGTGGGAGTATTTGCTAGCTTCATCATATTTTACCAATCCATATTTCTTTTCTTTTTTTCCCCCAAAGTTTATTTTGAGAGAGAGAGAACACACACACATTAGCAGGGGCGGGGCAGAGTGAGACAGAATCCCAAGGAGGCCTCTGCGCTGCCAGCACAGACCTCAAACCATGAGATCATGACCTGAGCCAAAACCAAGAGTCGGACCCTTAACCAACTGAGCCACTCAGGTGTCCCAGGTATAAATTTCCTTTTAAAGGAATTCTGTAAAAAGACTTGGAATAATTATGTCTAAATCATACAACAGTGCAAAAAAAGATAGCTTGGTAGAGTGATAAATGAATAGAGGAAAAAAACTGTTTTTGAAAATCAAACACAGAATGATCATATCTACAGCTATGATAAAAATGGGGGTGAATTTCAAGATCATTATTCCCAAAATTCTTGTAATCCAAAATACCTTTTGCTTTGGGCCAAAACTAAATAAAGAGGAACATTTAAACACTTACAAAAAATAAATAACTAAAATGAACCAGGACTCCCCGAGGAAATGGCTGCTCTGTCTGGGACAGGGAAAGTACTAGGAGGTAAGCCTGGAGCATTTAGTGCCCCCCAAAAAAGCAAGGAGGTGCTCAACATTAGTGGCAACATGTCAAAGCGACTCCCATTAGAAAACCTGGGACAATCTGAACATCAAATACAGAATGGTAGTTATGGAATAGCCACTGAATAAAAGAAACAATTCACAGTATTCCCCACAAATTTCTACTGACCTAATAATAATCATGATTAACCACAATTATCATCATTTTATATGGTGGACACCAATTAACCAAAAGGTCAACATGAACTTCACCAATATAACATAAACCAGATATGCCTCCTGATAAGATACACTGAGGACAAAACACTATTTTCTGAGGTATTCGTGCCCAAAATACATGACACAAAATTGAGGTGCCTCTACAAAACAGACAACCGACCTGTACCCTTCAAAAGGATCAAGGTCAAGAAAGGCTAAGGAACTATTATTACAGATTAAAAGAAACTAGAGAGGCATGCCTGGGTGGCTCAGTTGGTTGAGTATCCCTTGGCTCAGGTCATGATTCCAGGGTTGTGGTATCGAGCCCTGTGTCGGACTCTGCACCGAGTGTGAAGCCTGCCTGAGATTCTCTCTCTCCCTCTCTCTGCCCCTCCTTTGTTTGGGCTCTCTTTCTCTCTCTCTCAAAAACCAAAAAAACAGGGGCGCCTGGGTGGCTTAGTCGGTTAAGCGTCCGACTTTCGCTTAGGTCATGATCTCGCGGTTCGTGGGTTCGAGCCCTGCGTCGGGCTCTGTGCTGACTGCCAGCTCAGAGCCTGGAGCCAAATTCAGAGTCTGTATCTCCCTCTCTCTCTGACCCTCCTCTGCTCTCGCTGTCTCTCTCTCTCTCCTAGAAATAAATTAAAAAAAAAAAAAAAAAAAACCAAAAAAACAAAAACAAAACACATACACACACACACCACCACCACCACCAACACATTAAAAAAATAAATAAAAGGGGCGCCTGGGTGGCTCAGTCAGTTGAGCGTCCGACTTTGGCTCAGGTCATGATCTCACAGTTCGTGGGTTCGAGCCCCGTGTCGGTGTTTGTGCTGACAGCCAGCTCAGAGCCTGGAGCCTGTTTCTGATTCTGTATCTCTCTCTCGCTCTGATGCTCCCCTGCTCACTCTCTCTCTCTATCTCAGAAATAATTAAAACATTAAAAAAATTTTTTAATTAAAGAGAATAGAAAAACAATGCAATGTGTGAGTCTGGAATTGGGAAGAAAAGCTATAAAGGTGATTATTGGGACAATATCCAAAATTTGAATATAAATGACACATTAGATATTGGATCAGTGATAAATTTCCCACTTTTTAAAAAATGTCTCGGGGCGCCTGGGTGGCTTAGTTGGTTAAGCGTCTGACTTTCGCTTAGGTGATGATCTCGCGGTTCGTGGGTTCAAGCCCCGCATCGGGCTCTGTGCTGACTGCCAGCTCAGAGCCTGGAGCCTATTTCAAGAGTCTGTATCTCCCTCTCTCTCTGACCCTCCCCTGCTCATGCTGTCTATCTCTCTCGCCTAGAAATAAATAAAAATATTTTAAAAATAAATAAAAAATGTCTCACTTGTGATCACTGTATTGTGGTCTTAATAGGGAACATCCTTCCTCTATGGCAGGGTTTCTTAACCTTGGCACTACTGATAATTTAGGCTGGAGAAGCCTTTGCTGTGAGGGCTGTCCTGCACACTGGAGGCTGTTTAACAGCGTCTCTCACCTCTAACTACTTGATGGACAGTAGGTAGCATTCCTCTCCCAGTTGTGACAACTGAAAGTGTCTCCAAACACTGCCAAATGTCCTCAGGAACATGAGAACAGCTGTTATAAGGAAAATATACACTGAAATGCTTAGGGGTAAAGGTGCACATCTACAGCTTACTCTCAAATGACTCCGAGGGGGGAAATGCACACATGTATAGAGAGAGAATGAGAAAACAAATGGAACAAAGGACAAAGAACTGGTGAGTATGAATCTGAGGTGAAGGGTATTACAGAAATTTATCCAGAAGTTCTCCCAAGTGGTCCAGGGTCCCGTGTGGCTTCCCTCTAAGAATTTGAAAGGTTTTGTACTTCCAGGAAAGAAGGATTTGTACTTCTACGGTGTTTTCCTTTTCATTCATTCCCTCACAAGTGTACAAAAAATTATTCCAGAGACTATGTGACATGAGAGGATACTATGCATGAAACAGGACATCTGGAAGATCTGGATAACCCACTGAACTAATATTTTCCAAATGCCTGATTCCAAAAGTATGCACCAGTGAGAGGGTAAGGTAGATTGATGGATTTTAGTAGGACAGTACAAAAAGTTTGGTGGCATTGTTTCAGATTCCACAATTAACCTTTCATTTTGTTGAGTTTCAGTGTAGTTATCAAAAGGAACAGCCACAGCAGCTGAAGAGACTAGCACACATACCCCTTTTCCCAATTACGTATCTGTGTAAATCAACCTAATGGACAGAGAAGTGTGGAACCAGATGAGATTCCAGCTATGGTCTATTAGGCCACATGAAGTTTGCAAAAATGAAAACAGTGCCCCTCTTCTATCTAAAATGTTTCTGTTGTGAAAAGTAAACACACTAAAATTTATGTTAACAAGCAGTAGGTTGGGGTGCCGGGGTGGCTCAGTCAGTTGAGCATCTGACTTCAGCTCAGGCCATGATCTCACAGTTTGTGAGTCTGAGCCTCACATGGGGCTCTGTGCTGACAGCATGGAGCCTGGAGCCTGCTTCAGATTCTGTGTCTAACTCTCTTTGCCCTTCCTCTGCTGTGTCTCCCTCTCTATCAAAAATAAATAATAAACATTTTAAAAATTTAAAAAAGGGAGGGGGGGCGCCTGGGTGGCTCAGTTGGTTGGGCAGCTGACTTCGGCTCAGGTCATGATCTCATGGTTCGTGGGTTCGAGCCCCACTTTGGGCTCTGTGCTGACAGCCAGCTCAGAGCATGGAGCCTTGTTTCAGATTCTGTGTCTCCCTCACTCTCTGACCCTCCCCTGCTCATGCTATCTCTCTCTCTCTCAGAAATACATAAAACGCTAAATAAACTTTAAAAACAAACAAAAAAAAAGCAGTAGGTTTATTATTATTAAGAAATTCATACTTTTTAAGAGTTTTAGTGTTAATTTCTCTATAGTAAATACTTGCTTAGGGTCTTTGATACTTTCTTAGGGTCTTTGATACTTTTTAAGACAATGAAGGGGTCTTGGGACTTGAATATTTGAGAACCACTGCCTTATACTTTTCTTCCAAGTTGGAAATTCTATGAAAATAAAATGTTACACACACACAGAGCACTCTAGCCTGTCAAAATGGAGACAATGTGAGTATAAAAATAAAAAGATGATCATGGACAGCACATATTTCATGAATCCGTAATAATGGCCTTTTTATTTAAAAAATTTTTTTTAATATTTATTTAAGAGTGAGAGAGAGCGTGAATGGGGGAGGGGCAGAGAGAGAAGGGAGACAGAATCCAAAGCAGGCTCCAGGCTCTGAGCTGTCAGCACAGAGCCTGATGCGGGGCTCAAACTCAAGAACTACGAGATCATGACCTGAGCCAAAGACGGCCACCCAACCAACTAAGCCACCCAGGTGCCCCAATAATGGCTTTTTTAAAGGTTTATTTATTTTGAGAGAGACAGAGCAAGTGTGGGAGAGGGACAGAGAAAGGGAGAATCTCAAGTAGGCTCCAAACTCATGAAACTGTGAGATCATGACCTGAGCTAAAAATCAAGACTCAGATGCTTAATTTTTTTTGTTTTTTTTAATTTATTTCTGAGAGAAAGAGACAGTGTGAGCAGGGGAGGGTCAGAGAGAGGGAGACACAGAATCTGAAGCAAGCTCCAGGCTCTAAGCTGGCTGTCAGTACAGAGCCCAACGTGGGACTCGAACTCATGAACCATGAGATCATGACCTGAGCGGAAGTCGGACGCTTAGCAGAGTGAGCCACCCAGGCGCCCCTCAGATGCCCAACTGACTGAGCCATCCACCTAGGATTCCTATAATAGTATTTTAAAGATAAAGGTAGGAATGTAGAAAGAATAATACATTTGGAAAATAGCCATCTTGCTGCAACCCCCAATATGATAAGTAATAGAGGCCAGGAGTCACCATTGGAAACACCACCTTGGTAAGCCTGCTGGGAAGCAGGAGCTCCCTACACACGAGTTCCAAGAACCTGCAGGGTACCTGCAGAAAAGTGTGACCTAAACTGAATCATAAGGAACCAGTCTGTTCCCTGCAAAGTATTCAAGGTCATGAAGACAGAAAGGGTGGGAAGACTGCTCTAGAGTGAGCACAATGCACAACACTTGATTAGATCATAGTGAAAATAAGACAAAAACAGCTGTAATGAACTTTTGGGTGGGATAACTGGGATTTCACTAAATTAATGCTGATTGTCTCAGTGTGCTAAGGGATTCACAATGGTTGTGGAGAAAGAACACTCTCCCCCTTAAATGAGTGTTGGTATGCCCCAACGGGTCTAGTAGTAAAGTAGTTTATGTTGGTGAAGTGTCAGAAAGTTTGACAAAAGGAAGAGAGAAGAAGGGAGGGAGGCAGGCAGAGACAAAAGCTAGGGAGGGAGTAGTAGATGTTAACAGCTGGTGAACACAAGTAAGGGGTATGTAGGTGTTCAATGTACTCGCAATTTCTCTAAGGGTTTGAAAATGTTCTAAATTAATAAGAAGAAAAAAATGAATGCAGCACTAGAAGTAACATTCTCAGGCTAGACGTGCTATTAATAAAAAATAATTCACGCTTGGTTTTCATTATAGTTTACTCTACAAGCAGGAAGTGCTGAGAACCTTGTGGAACAGAGGCCACCTTCTTTGGTTATTTCCCCCTGGAGGGTGAACACAGTAGAGTCATCTCAAGTTGGGATGGAGGCTGCAAGACTGAAGGCAGCCAGATAAGAAGCACACTGACAGCTCTCCTTTACACCCAGCAGGCACCGCACACGCACATGCAAATGCTTCTGGTTGGAATGGCTGTCATATGGCCAGTCCAAAGAAAGAACCTGCTATTTGGGATTATGTGTAGTACAGAATTATGAGAATCAACATGGCATTTTCTTCTCTGAAACATCTGTTACACCAAATCTTTCTTTATAATGAAATTTATTTTAATGCGATTTTACTTTTATAAGTTAACTGAACAAATGTATATCAAGAATAACTAACTGCTTTAAATACATTCCATTTCCTCACAAAGCAACTTAGTGTTCATCTCAAGCCCTTCTATTTATAAATGATGGAGGAATAGAGTGAAGCCCATGGGCTAATTCCCTTTAAGCTTCTTAGGTGGATTTCTGGTTCCTAGAGGGGAGAAACAGGCCCTATGTCTACTTTTATTGCTTTTTTTCATGTATCTTAACATCACATTAACAGTAGATGGTGCTGAAGGAGGTCATCAAGACAAGGTGACTGTCAGCTGACCCTGAGCTGGACTCGGAAATAGGAAGCTCCTCACTCCCTCCCCTATCCTTGGGATACATGCTCTGCCCACTGTTACCACAGTGGGCGCCATTTCCAAGGAATCAGCTGTGAGAGAATAGCTGTTGTTGAGATCATCTGGGCAGCATATGTGACAGAGCCAGTTAAGGCCTGTGTATAAACTTTTAAGTTTTGGCAGGTGAGTGAGGAGATCTACTCACTTTGTAGCTGCCCAAGACAAGACTTGTAATAAGTTCCTTTACTTCTTAGAACTACCATGACTAATTTCGAGTGCTCTGCCTCTTCAGTTTCTCCTTGCCCACCTTGTACTGGGTCAGTTTGCAAACCAATGGATATAACTAAGTTCAAAATCCCGTAATTTTGAAATACTGGATATAGAAGTATGTTGGGCCCACTTACTTTATCAAATCTAACACTTCACTCATATACTATTTGCAAATGATATATTGAAAACACTGACTCTCAATCTTCACAGCAGCCCTCAATGTTTGCCACCTGGCTTATAAACCTAACAAAGATGCCACACTTCACTTTTTCTTGCTTTTTCAAAAGAATCCATAGTAGTTCTTATTCTTTCCACACCTTTCTTCAAAGTATGGTATAATTTTACTGAAGAGACATTCTTTATTATGCAAATCTGACCCTTACCTTAGAATTCAACATAATTTCCGGAGCCCTGTACCAACGTGTGGCTACATACTCCGTCAGGAACCCTGTGTGATCATGGTCCGGATCTGCAACACGGGCCAAGCCAAAGTCACAGATCTAGGAGAGAAAAAAATGGGACACTTTATAGAGATTCTAATGAAATTATTAAAAGATCATAAAACTAAAAAAGATAATAGCAATAATGATGATGGTAAGTAGTTGCTGCAACTCCTATGTGGCAGATACTTTGCTGGAAATTCTATATACTCATTTTTATTTAATCCTTACAACAAGTGAGAGGCAGTGATGACCATCCACACGTCAGAGATGAAAAACAAGCTGGAGGAGTCTGTTAAGAGGAATCCTCACCTTATGTTATCTGCTTATCCCACGGTAATCTTGCTTAGGTCACTTGACAAAAACTGTTCTGGGTAAAAATTAAGTTACCAGAAACTGTCCAGGGTCCTTTCTCCAGCCCTCTCCTGCTGGCATTCCCAGGAACATCACTGTCAAATCAGCTCAACTCCCAACTGTCTTGTTTCTTAGACTTCACTTCCTGCTACTCTTCCACCTGTTCCACAAAATGCAGGTACTTCCAACGATTTTTTTCCACTTCCTTTCCTTCCATATGTTCAAATCCACTCCTAAAGCTTTAAAAGATGCTTCATATACAAAAGATAAATCCTTTTTTTAGGTAAATATCTAGCTTCTAATTTCTTCTGACTCACAAAAGTACCTGCCAGCCTTTCATCATCTGGTCATCCAATACATTAGCACTACTCCAACTCCAACATATATGAAATATCTGTATAATACTATACAGGTAGTATATATACTATATACTATATTATACTATATATATACTATATTATACTATATAACTATAATATACAGTGGACCCTTGAAAAGCATGGGTTTGAACTGTGCAAATCTGTTCATACAGGATTTTCTCAATAAATATATTAGAATTTTTTGCAGATTTGCAACAATTTGAAAAAACTGGCAGATGAAACCACACAACCTAGAAATATCGAAAAAATTAAGTCAGGTATTATTGCAGGAATACAGTATATAATACATACAACATACAAAGTTTAATTGATGTTGATGTTATCAGTTAAAGCTTCCTTCCAGTCAAGAGAAGGCTATTAAATTATGGAGTGTGTGTGTGTGTGGGGGGGGTGGTGAACGAATCAGTACCCCTAAGCTTTATGTTGTTCAAGGGCCAACTATGCTTAGACCTACACAATTGCAGGGTACTTTAATTCCTTGGCATCTGGGGAACTGAGAAAGAGACATATTAATAAATACAGGCCTGAGTACAGTACAAGGGAGCCTAGAAATCAGATTGTTTTGGAGGCTTACTGTTTTAATTTGGCTAAGAAATTATAAGCACCTGAGCTCAGGCCATAAAAATGGAGATGAGGAAAGGACAGGCTTAAGAGATACTCATAGGACTTAAATGGATGGACAGTAATCTCTGCATAAATATCCCATAGTTTAGTGTTTCAATAATTCAAAAAAATTCAGAAAGCTCCCATTTACCTCACAGATGCCTTCTTCTAGCCTTGGACACCGGCATCACCACATAGCACCTCTGATAAGAGTTATGTATCCGTGGTGCATAATCTCCATCAAAATGCTGTATCTTCAAAACGAACAAATATTACATCTGCTTCTCTAGTTGGTCTTTGAAAGGCCATTTTCTAGGTGTACTCTCAGAGTTGCATAGTGAGGAAATTCTGGGTCCTACTCTGTAGCTCTGACAGCCAACTCTGGCCATTGTACACTCATGACTTCAGTTTATGTGACTTTCACCATAAGTACCTTTCAAAGCTGGCTTGCTTGTCAATGCCATGACATTCCTAATAGTTATGGGTCTATCACAGAATCCAGATGAGGTATGGCATAAGCTTGTATGCAGGATCACAGGAGGTTGTAACATTGTCCTGGCTGGTCTTAGGCTTTCAATATATCTGGCACCCTTTCCCTCTTCGTTTCTTTCCAGCATTTTCTATCAATTCCAGTGACATGAGCTGCAGGAAGGCTTCGAGTAACCATGCATAGGAGGTTCACTAGCAACATGGTCCTATATGTGGCATGATTTCCAACTTAGAGAAGCAACTAATGACTGACTTCTTCTTACATCCAGAGACGAGTCCTCTAAGCCATTGAGAGCCATCATTCGCCATGTTGCCCTATTGTCCCACCACCAATCCATTTCAGTTCTGTGGCTTGAACTTTTGGACCAATCTGTGACCTATAGTTTTTCTCTTTTTCAAGTCTAACACTTCATCTGATTTAAATTCAACCAAAGCTCACCAATCTGCTTTCTGTTGTATAATGGACACCTAAACGCCACATTTTGAATTGTGCAGAGAATACTGCATCTTCTCAGCAGAACAAAACCAGCATAAGCTCCAGACCATGGCCACAGATCTTTCACCACCCCCTATGCCTGGTGTCACACAGATTAGATGGGTTCAGACTTGATACATCACTTTTCACTGGCTAGTTGAATAAAAAAATAAGTCCCAAATACATTTAGAAAGCCAGAATATAAGAAATTCAGAGATCAGGCAGATTTATATTCTAAAGAGGACCATACCACTAAAACCCATCCTCCATGCTCTTCTTATAAGGTCTTTGAACTTGTACCAGGTGGGTAGGGTTCATCTTCCCTCCTTTTGAATCTGGGAAAACCTTTGTAACAGCCTAAACCAAGAGAATATAGTGAAAGTGATACTATGTGACTTCTGAGGCTACATCATAAAATGCAACATGGTCTCTTTCCATCTGGCACTCTCTCTACTGGGGAATTTGGAACTCTCTGGTCACCTTAAGAGGAAACCTAGCACATGTGGGCTACATGTGGGCGTTCCAGGTGACAACCAGTTATCAATTGCCAGGTACCTACAAGAGGATTCCAGCCCTTACCTTTATGTCTTCTAGCTGAGGTCCAGATAGAAAAGCAGAGAGCAGCCATCACTGCTACCCCGTGACTAAATTTCTGACCCACAGAAACTATAAGTTAACACAGGATTATTGTTCCAGACTACTTTATTTTCAGGTTATTTGTTACAGGGCAGAAACAGCTAACAGTTGGCAGTGGACACAGTGCTTGTGATGGGACAGACAGGCATCCTTTGAGGAGGCCCTGTTGAATACTAGAACACTGAAGAGATGCTAACCATGGAAAGACCTGGGAAAAGCCAGAGCAAAACTGTAAAGAAACTAGCTAGGCAAATGTGAAGTGGCAACCGAACCTGAAACCTCCTAAAACAGCTCTCAAATTGGCTACTTCTACATCTCAACTGCCATGGCCTTAGTGGAGATTCAGTTTAGTTTGTCAGGAATTAGGGAGACTAGATTTTACCCATCTGCAAGCTAATTCATTCTCTAAATTCCTGCCTAAATGTTGTTTCTAAACTATAAGTCACCTTTCTGGCTCAAAAATCCTGAACTAATCCCTTCTATCTATTGAACAAAACCCAAATTCTTTAAGTGTGACTTTTTTTTTTTTTTTTTCCGAGACAGAGACAGAGAGTGGCAGCGTGAGCAGGGGAAGGTCAGAGAGAGAGGGAAATACAGAATCTGAAACAGGCTCCAGGCTCTGAGCTAGCTGTCAGCACAGAGCCCAACACAGGACTCGAACCCATGAACCGTGAGATCATAACCTGAGCTGAAGTCGGAAGCTTAACTGACTGAGCCACCCAGGCTCCTCTTTAAGTGTGACTTTTAAGACCATTCACAGGCTACCACCAAACTACCTTCCTAATCTCATCTCTCACATATTTTCCTGCCTACATCTGCTCCTACTGACTCCAGACTACACCTGCTTCTATGACCTGACTGCAATGATCTCTCCCAAGTGCCCTATCCATGCCATTCCTTTACCCTAAACCCCCAGCTTGAAAGTTATCTCTTCTGAGAAATTTCCCAAAAATTAATAGCACACCTTCCCAAGAGCTGAATGTTCACTTTTCTAACTCCTCTAATACTCTGTTAAAGGTATATTTAAGTACATACCACAGTCTATGATAGTCAGCTTTGCATATGCCCATCTCCCCAGCTAAAACAGAATTAAGTCCCTAGAAAAAGGCAACACTTGCCTAACTTGTTAATCCTAAGTGTGTTATATATGGAGGGCTCTTGACATTTGCTCAATAAATGCCTTAATTATTAAAAAAATTTTTTTTGATGTTTATTCATTTATGAGAGAGAGAGTGCGAGCAGGGTAGAGGCAGAGAGAGGGAGACAGACATAGAATTCGAAGCAGGCTCCAGGTTCTGAGCTGTCAGTGCAGAGCTCGATGTGGGGCTCTAACTCACGAGCTGTGAGATCATGACCTGAGCCAAAGTTGGACGCCCAACCGACTGAGCCACCCAGGCACCTCAATAAATACCTTACTTTAAATGTTTATAGGAAGTACAACAGCTGGGGTGGATAAATTGACAAATATTCTAGGAGTGACCATTTTTTACAGTATCTGAATTATTGATAATCTCTTAAAAAAAATCAAGGGGTGCTCAGGTGGCTCAGTTGGTTAAACATCCAATTTTGGCTCAGGTCATGATGATCTTACTATTTATGGGTTCGAGCCCTGCACTGAGTTCTCCACTGTCAGCGCAAAGCCTGCTTCCAATCCTTGCCTCCATCTCTCTGCCTCTCCCTTGCCCTCTCTCTCAAAAGTAAACAAACATTAAAAAATCAAGGTACAGTTACCAGGGTTAAATCTTATGTTAAATAATGTTAGTAAAATTACACCATTCAAGGTGGCAATATTAAGGAAGGGGAGGGTTGCCTGGGTCGTTAAGTGACTATTGATTTTGGCTAAGGTCATGATCTTGTGGTTGTGAGACTGAGTCCCATGTTGGGCTCCATGCTGAGCATCAAGCCTGCTTAAGATTTTCTCTTAATCTTCCCTTTTCCCTTCCCCACTCACAATCTCTCCCCCCACCCCCAAAAATGGGAAAATTGAAAACTGGAATTACTAGCATTCCTTTACTAGAAAAAACATAACCCTATCAGCTGAATGCTACAATATGCAATACACCTATTTTCTTATAATTAAAACTAAAGGTGCGGTTGTTCTTTCTCATCCTCTCCCTCAAGGAAATCCAGTCCTCAAGTTTTTATAGGGGGAGGGGGTCATGTGACATAAAGGGTCTCTCTGGGGATGGGAGAAACTTAGCAGCCCAGTGGGGTAGGTAGCACCCAAGTGGAGTTAAAAGGGAGCTCCAGATCAGGACATGGTCTAGGTGTGAGGTGAAGGGGCTGTTCATGCAGGGGAGGCGGCGGCAGTCTGCCCAGGGTATTAAGAGTCTGAGCAAGGTGAGCATATAAGTCATGGGTTATATTGCACAAAACAATTATTTCACTGGAAGTTGCAAAATGGTGACTTCTCTAATTTTATTACTTCTTCTGCATTTATTAGCTGGCATTTTCAACTGGAACCTTGATGTGTACCCTGATGCACAAATTCCACTGGAAAGACAGGGAAAATGTTTAATCCCTTTCCTTTGGTTACAAATTTTCAGAATAGTGAGTTGGCATCAAGAGTAACCTTGTATTATTTGTATCCCCCACACCTAGTACAGGACATAGAACCAGCAGGCTCTTAAAAATTACTGGCTACAATTTAAAAACTAGAGAGATGTGAGATCTAGAGCTCTAAAAGATCCCACAACTCCATTCACGGTCATCCGTGAAAAACTCATACAATTTAAAAAAAAACAAAAAAAGTTAATGCCACAACACTAAAGACTAGCCAAATTATATGGCATTAACCAAAAAATTACCAAGGTTGTTAAAAAAAAACTAGTAGTATTTATTGTAATTCCATACAAAGGAAGATATAAATCAATAGGATATGGTATAAGAAACAAAACGACCTATAGCATTCCTACTACCGGCTGTGTAAACTGAGATTTTCATTAAACAAAGGAAGCCCCAAGGATATGTTTCATTTCATATCTTCCAGAGTTCTCTTTCCCAGGCACACCCAGAACCACAAACACTATGATCCTACCATCCTGCAACTCTAACTAGGAGTTTTGTGGGCTCAGTCTAGCAAACATCAAGGACAGAGACTGCTAGAGACCTCATTCGCCTGAGAGTTCCACTAGAAATATGTTAGTAGAATCTCCAAACAGGATCTATGACCCTTGTGTTTCTGTGGCCCAGAGAAATAGGGAATCTGTAAGAGAGGCTCCTAGAAGGGTTCTAAGAGGTCAACATCTACTTGTCTCAAGACTTTAGATAAGAAGTGCAAAGTATTAGTGGCGCCTGGGTGGCTTAGTCGGTTGAGCGTCCGACTTTCGCTTAGGTCATGATCTCGCGGTTCGTGGGTTCGAGCCCCGTCGGGCTCTGTGCTGACTGCCAGCTCACAGCCTGGAGCCTGTTTCAGATTCTGGGCGCCTGGGTGGCTTAGTCGGTTAAGCGTCCGACTTTCGCTTAGGTCATGATCTCACGGTTCGTGGGTTCGAGCCCCGCGTCGGGCTCTGTGCTGACTGCCAGCTCAGAGCCTGGAGCCTGTTTCAGTCTGTGACTCCCTCTCTCTCTGACCCTCCCCTGCTCACGCTGTCTCTCTCTCTCTCCTAGAAATAAATAAAACATTAAAAAAAAAAAAAAAGAAGTGCAAAGTATGTTTATGGAAGCAGAAAAAGAAATCTTAACTGCTCTTGCCCTTGACTGGTGGTAGAGTCAAAAGTTAAAGGTCCAGTCAAAGACACTGATAATAGCTGATATCCCGAGGGCTCAAGAGTTTGGAAATACTTTAGTAACACAGAAGCCAATAGAAAAAGGAAGAAATGACATATATAATTGTCCACTTGAAATTTCAGAAAACCCTAAATAACAAGAGATGAGTAAAGTCACAGGTTACAAACTTTCTAAGCACAGGAGCCTGTAGTACAGGCATCATGGTCACCCCAAGGTATGGAGGATGAAATGGTTATACGATTTCAGAGCTTAAACAGAAAAGACCCTTTTCCCCACTTGTGTGCTCTTTCAACCCTCATGTATGCACTTGAACTACCACTGTGCCCTAACCTGCCTTTCGAACATGTCCACCACGACAAATCAGAGATAACATATCATATTCATCTTTACAAGTGAGATTCTCTCCTGAATATTTATACCTATGTGAATGAAGCACACCCCATATGTACATTTCAAAATGTGGGTAAATTGTATTGCTGTAAATATCTAAATTATCCTATTGTATTTTTTTTTACCTTATTGTATTTTTGAGTTGCTGTGTTACATTGGGTTTTGAAAACAATACTTGGATTGTGCAGATGGCCAACAACACAGATATGTTAATGTAGGTGTAAATTTTAGTGAGCAGAGAATAAAATGGCCCTAGATAAAGACAAGCCCACAAACAATGAATAGACAACAAAGTAGTCTGGTTCTGTTTGTTTTCATCTTTTTTTTTTTTTTAATGTTTTTTTTTTTTTTTTTTCTAGGAGAGAGATAGAGACAGCGTGAGCAGGGGAGGGTCAGAGAGAGATGGAATCACAGACTGAAACAGGCTCCAGGCTCTGAGCTGGCAGTCAGCACAGGGCCCGATGCGGGGCTTGAACCCACAAACCGCGAGATCATGACCCAAGTGAAAGTCGGACGCTTAACCGACTAAGCCACCCAGGCGCCCCAATCTGTTTGTTTTCATCTTAAGAATTAACATTTTCTTTTTTAAAGATCTTTATTATTTATTTTTTTAAATTTTAATGTTTTTATTTATTAATAAGAGACAGAAGCAGCATGAGCCGGGGGGGCAGAGAAAAGGTAGATACAAAATCTGAAGGAGACTCCAGGCTCTGAGCTGTCAGCACAGAGCCCGATGTGGGGCTCAAACTCACAACATGAGATCATGACCCAAGCCAAAGTTGGATGCTTAACCGACTGAGCCACCCAGGTGCCCCAAGGAGGAGCATTTTCAAATGAAAGTTAAGAATCAATGTTTCCCAGAAATATTATATACTGAAAATACTGAGACTGTTTCTCCAAAAACAAACAAAAATAATCTGTCATAACAGAGTTGTGATAAGAAATGGAAAGAAAAAAAGAACTGGGAGACATAAAAATACGGTTTTTCAAGAAAATCACTAAGATTCAATAAAGTGTGGCCATTCCTACAAGCAGCTTCATTCCTTTTGTGCTCACCTGGCTTTTAGTTACATAAATCCATGGAAAGAATCCACCAGATCCTTTAATAATATATATAATATAATAATATTAAAGTATATTAATCTAACTGTGGGATCCCACGAGACGACAGAGTCAAACTCAACTATATCTAATGTAGAAAGCTACCCTCTACCACATTTCACAGAATGTTGGGCACCCTGTTTTAAACACTCAATGATAGCAAATAAGCTGACCACCTAGTAACAGAATCCACTGCCTTTTTTTTCAGATAGTTTCACAAGGTTCTCCATGATCTACTTCCAACCAATACCACCGGCCAGCATCCAATGACATTCTACAGTGCCCTATGCCCAAGATAGCCACTGCCTTACTGAAAGCCTGCTCATCTTTGGAGGGCCAGCACTGATGCCACATTCTTCCCGACACCTCTCAAAGCCCCAGATAGAACCCACTTCTCTCCTTTGTATCTGTATACTATTCCCTTCATTATCTCAGTTATAGCAGATATTATTACAATCATCTGTTGTTTATCAGACTTCTGACCTATCAGTTTTGAGATTGCAGAGAGACATTCCCCCCTCTTCCTTGCTAGGTACACCTTAAGGGCTTCTCACAGGAACGTCTGTTAAACAGAAGTCCAAGAAATGATCGTTGCTATACATCTAAATGCACTTTTTAACAGCTGTATTAAGATATAATTCACATGCTGCATGATTTACCCACTTAAGCCGTAAAAGTCAATAGTTTTTGGTGTTATAATCACGGGGTTACACAACCGTTACCACCGACCAATTTTAGAACATTTCTGTAACCACAAGAAGAAATCTTGTACCCATTAAGAGTCTATTCCTCCCCAATCCCACGAGCCCTAGGCAATCACTAATCTACTTCCCGTTGCTACATATTTGTCTATTCTAGACACTTCACATAAACAGAATCACACAATATGTGGTCTTTTATGACTGGCTTCTTTCACTTACATAATAATTTCCCATGATTCACCCACATTATATATCAGTATTTTTTTTATATGTCATATATATTATATATCATATATATTATGTATCAGTACTTTTTATCCCATTGTATGGATCTACCACATTTTTTTAAAACTTTTTTTTGAGAGAGGAGAGGGGAGGAGAGGAGAGGGAGGGAGGAGGGAGGGGAGGGGAGGGGAGGGGAGGAGGGGCAGAGTGAATCCCAACTAGGCCCCAGGCTGTCAGTGTGGAGCCTGAGATGGGGCTTGATCTCACAAACAGGGAGATCATAACCTGACAAAAATCAAGGGCTGGAGGCTTGACCGATCAAGTCACCCAGGTTCTCCTGAATCCATCACATTTTATTTATTCATTATCATATGGACATTCAAATTATTTCCACTTTTGGACTATTATGCTACTTTAAATATTTGTATGTTAGTTTTTGTGTGGGCACATTTTCATTCTACTTAGGTATACACCTGCAAGTGGAATCCTCACCAACACTTATCATCTGACTTTTTTATTACAGCCATCCTAGTGTGTAAATTGTTATCTCATTGTGGTTTTGACTTACGTTTTCCTACCAATTCAAGATTCCAAGCATCTTTTCATGACTTATTGGCCATTTGTAAAACTTCTTTTGAGAAGTGTCTATTCAGATCCTTTGCCCTGTATTAAACTGGGCTATTTATCTTTTATTGTTGAGTTATAAAAGCTTTGTATATTGTAGATAAAAATCTCTTCAGACACCTGATTTACAAATACTTTCTCTCCTTTTGTAGATTGTCTTTTCACTTTCTTGATGGTTTACTTTTTATTTATTTATTTATTTATTTATTTTAAATGTTTATTTATTTCTAGGAGACAGAGAGAGAGACAGCATGAGCAGGGGAGGGTCAGAGAGAGAGGGAGTCACAGACTGAAACAGGCTCCAGGCTCTGAGCTGGCAGTCAGCACAGAGCCTGACGCGGGGCTCGAACCCACGAACCGCGAGATCATGACCTAAGCGAAAGTCGGACGCTTAACCAACTAAGCCACCCAGGCACCCCGATGGTTTACTTTTAAAAATTTTATTATTATTTTATCGTTTATTTATTTTTGAGATGGGGGAGGGGCAGAGAGTGAGACACCTAATCTAAAGCAGACTCCGGGCTTTGAGCTGTCAGGGGAGCCCAATGCAGGGCTTGAACTCAAGAACTGTGAGATCATGACCTGAATCAAAGTCGGATGCTTATCTGACTGAGGCACCCAGGCATCCCTCCTGATGGTTTACTTTGTTAAAACAGGTTCCTAATCTAGATGAAATCCAATTTTTCCCTTCGTTGCCTTTGCTTTTGGTGTCATGTATAATAGGACTTGCCTAACATAAGACTGAAAAAACTCACTCCTATGTTATCCAAGCCTATTCTAGTTTAGTTTGTAAATTTATGCCTTTGATCTGTTTTGTGTTAGTTTTTGTACATAGCAGGAGCATAAATCCAATTGTCCCAGCACCATTTTTTGAAAAAGAATGATCTTGGCACTCTCATGAAAAATCAGTTATCATAAACATACGGGTTTATTTATTAACTCTCAATTTTATTCCATTTATCTATAATGCCCACCCACTCTTATGCCAATATCAGTGTCTTGAATACAAAAGCTTTGTATTAGGTTTTTGTTTTTTTTATAATTTTTTTTTAATGTTTTATTTATTTCTAGGAGAGAGAGAGAGAGACAGCGCGAGTCAGAGAGAGAGGGAGTCACAGACTGAAACAGGCTCCAGGCTCTGAGCTGGCAGTCAGCACAGAGCCCGACGCGGGGCTCAAACCCACGAACCGTGAGATCATGACCTAAGTGAAAGTCGGACGCTTAACTGACTAAGCCACCCAGGCGCCCCGCTTTGTATTAAGTTTCGAAATCAAGAAGTGTGAGCTCTCCAACTTTGTTCTTTTATAAGATTATTTGGCTATTTTGGGTCTCTTAAGTTTCCATACACATTTCAGAACCAGCCTGTCCATTTCTGCAAAAAAGCCACCTGGAGGTTTGACACAGTCACCTTGCTAGTAGACCAATTTGGGGAGCACTGCTTTCTAAAAAAGATTAGATTTTGCAATCAATCCATAAACACAGGATATCTTTCCATTTATCTAGGTCTTTTTTTTTTTTTTTTTTTTTAAATGTTTATTTATTTTTGAGAAACAGAGTGAGCAGGGAAGGGGCAGAGAGAGAGGGAGACACAGAATCTGAAGCAGGTTCCAGGCTCTGAGCTGTCAACACAGAGCCCAATGCGGGACTTGAACCCATGAACTGTGAGGTCATGACCTGAGATGAAGTCAGATCCTTAACCGACTGAGCCACGGAGGCGTCCCTATCTAGGTCTTCTTGAATTCACATTATTTTTATCAGACTGAATCTATATCCCTTCATATCTAATACATCTGTAGAATTCCCTCCTTATTTATTAGCTCTGATACTATTAAAACATAAATATATGTACACAAATGCTGCCCATTTTTAAGAACTCTGAGGAATATAAGGATCTAGGGTTTCCTTATTTGTTGGGAATACCTTGTTTAGGTATTAAAGTCATTAAGGTTAAGTCTGGTGCTGTTTTCTGAGTGTGGGTTTTTTTCTGTTTATTTTTTGTTTTTGTTCTGTTTTGGGGGGGCAAGTGAGTGAGGGGCAGGGGGGGAGGGAAGGGGGGAGGGAGGGGGAGGTGGGATTCATCCAAAGTGGGGCTCATGTTTTACCCAAAGCAGGGCTCATGTTCACCAGAAGCAGGACCTGAGCTCACTCAAATGAGGGACTCAAACTCATGAATTATGACCTGAGCTGAAGTCAGATGCTTAACGACTGAGCTACTCAGACATCACTTTCTGAGCATTCTTTGTATAAAACTTACTGAATAAAAAGGTTCCCAATGAAACAGATGACTTTTAAACTTACACATAATGCACATGATTCTGCTTTTATATATGTAAGCATAAATATACACACATATATAAGAGCATAGCAAAAACTTTGGAAGAAAACACACCAATATGTTATAGTGGTAATCTCTGGAGAGGAGGAACAATGGAACGAAGAAGAGGACTAGCACTCTTTATTTGCATTATTTTTTTGTTTTTAAGCTATAAAAATGTTTTCAGAGGCGCCTGGGTGGCTTAGTCGGTTAAGCGTCCGACTTTCGCTTGGGTCATGATCTCGCAGTTCGTGGGTTCGAGCCCCGCGTCGGGCTCTGTGCTGACTGCCAGCTCAGAGCCTGGAGCCTGTTTCAGTCTGTGACTCCCTCTCTCTCTGACCCTCCCCTGCTCGCGCTGTCTCTTTCTCTCTCTCCTAGAAATAAATAAAACATTAAAAAAAAAAAAGTTTTCATTTATTTCTGGTGTGATTTTAAGTACGAATGACAACATAAATATGCCCCAGTGAAAGCGTTTTTCCAACATATATCACCCTCAGAGTAAATAAGCTAGCTGACCTTGAGATCGCAGGTGGTGTTGAGCAGCAGGTTGGAAGGTTTGAGGTCACGGTGCAGTACATTGGCTGAATGGATATATTTTAACCCTCTGAGGATCTGGTAAAGAAAATAGCAGATATGGTCGTTGCTGAGGTGTTGTGTCTTCAAGAGCTTGTAGAGATCTGTTTCCATGAGGTCCTGTACTATATATCTGTTTAGACCAGTTAAGGTAACACATCAAATATCTGGTTACACGTAGCGAACCACTGAAAACAAAATGAACCCTCTCCTCAAATGGTCATTATATCATGAGGCTTACAAGGGAAATGAGAAACTGATGAAAACTTGGTATACCTCTATGGAAGGAATTTACAGTAGTTAACTCCTTCTTAGGTCCTGTGACACAACAGGCATTAATATCTGCTCAATGTGCTGAACTGAGACAGGCTGTTATGGAAATACTGGCGAATCGTGAAGTCTCAGTCTCCTAGTCCTGCAAGGTGTTCACCATCAACAAACCCTCTCCAAGGATTACTGGAAAGGGCTGAGAAAAGAGGTGGCCAGCAAGCATCATACACTCCCTCCTCTCTTTGGCCCAGCAATGACTTGTAATGCTCTCTGTAATGTTCTTTTACCTCCCTTCTTGTCTCCCCTCCGTCTCCTTAAGAATCATCCATAAAATCTTTGGAAATACAGACCTAAAACACATCACTACTAAATTCAGCTCTCTATGTACTTGACTCTTCAATAAACATTAAGATCTTAAATACAAGAGAGTACTGGGAAGTCATGCTAAGGAGCTCATGCTGGTTTTGCTCCCCTTGCTTTCTTGATTACCCATGTATCCAAGCCATCCAGAATGTTATCTATGGCTGACTTCTTTCTTATAGAAATTAAATTATAAAACCCTTTAGCTTTTAATCTTACCATATTATTTCATTAGCAGTGTTTTTGCATTTCTCATGTTCATGAGAATATGAACACAATATTTTACATTTCTCATATTCATGAGAATATATGAATACAATACTTTTTGTGTAAGTATTGTAAATATTATTTTACGTCCCCTACAGATTCATGGGATTCAAAGGAAACAGAATTTGAAAAATTGTCATCTTGAAAGAGATTTGATTTTCCTAGCAAAAGGTAAAACAGGACAACAGGTGGTAGCAGGAGGCATTTCACTTACAATAGCACTAGAACTACAACCTGATAATAGAGCAGTTAAAAAATGAAAAGGGCTGCCTAGAGATAGTGAGCTGCCTGCCTGCCTGTCTTCGGAGGGGCAGAATGCAAATTGAGAAAACTGGTAGGAATGCTACACTAGCCTGAACAGCAACTGTTGTTTTTTGTTTTGTTTTTTGTTTTTTTCTTGGGCAGACCCTCTTCAGTATACTTCACACTTTTTTCTTTCAAATACAGTCTTTACCCAGGCAGCATCCTCTGGACTTGCTTAGTCCAGATTTCTAAATGTTGGCCATAATTAATAACATAAATTTAGAGCTGACTCAGCTTTAAAGATCATGAAGGCTAGTACCTTAATTCTAAAGATGAGAAAACAGACCTAGAGATGAATGACCTTGTCTAAGATGAGGACAGTCTATTCGAGCAGGTGATATCCAGGGCACCCACTTTCTTAGTCTACTGTTCATTTCTTTTTACTATAACCATACTTTGAATGGAAAAAAAAATGACTGAAAATGGTGTTAAGATTCTCCATAATTACACTTAAAGTTTTTACTGAAACAGAGAAAAATTGGATTTGCCAAAAGACACTAAAAATTACTATTGACAATTGATAATATGATTCAAACATAAAAATTACACGTATCTTATAGTAAATAGCAAGCAGATAACAAATTCCCCTTTAATGTGCATACTTTTCCTTTACTCTGACAAGTCCAGGTATTTCAAGTTACATTTACTTATTAACAAGGTGACCAATCAGTGGAGTCAGCTGCCTGAAAAGGATACACATCTTTCATTTGCTCGATGGTTGGTGCTCGAATAATATCATTGATTCCAATAATGTTCTCATGTCTGAAGCGCAGTAAGATTTTTATCTCCCTCAGGGTTCTCTGGCAGTAGGTCTGGTGCTCAAAAGGACTGATTTTCTTGATAGCTACTCGAACTTTGTTGACATTATCATAAGCAGAGCTAAAAAAAAAAATTGGGGGAGAGACAGAATTTAAAATAGTTCTCAAAACATCTTGGCAGAAAGAATGAAAATCAATAAAGTATTAGATATTAGCACGTAGGGTAAATACTTGTTTCATATACCTGAAGTTGTTACGTATATTACCCCCACAAAAAAAAAAAAAAAGCGCCAAGTTAGGAAGGATGCAGCTGGCACGATATATAGCACATATTCAATCTCAAACTTATTAGAAGGCCCAGCCCTGGTAAATGTGTAAATGCCCATAGTCATGAGCCCAGGCACATGGGTTTATGCCACACATGCACACACTAAACATTTTCCCACTGTTTTTAACAGTAATTGCATTCTGGTGAGAGTAATCATTTGTCCTCCAAAACAACTTCCTATTGTTGCATCAGATTCCTCCAACTCAGCAGAAACATCCAATGACCCTCAACCACATCTTTATATCAAACAGAAATGGACCTAACTGGATGCCTCGATTGTTTGAATCTACTTTCTCTTACTTGCAAAATGATAGGACTCTTCTTCTTTTTTTTTTTAAAGAAACTATCTGAAGTAATCAATTTGTGTAGGCTCATACAGTTCCAGGACTGACCTTATATAAGTGATAAGCAAATTATTCTTGTTGAAGAAAAATGATGTTTCTATGTGTATTGAAATAGTATTTAACCATAAAACATAAAATCCACTGGAGGGGAAAATCACATTTTAAATATAGTATTAACAATACTACATAAGTGGGGTGCCTGGGTGGCTTAGTTGGTTAAGCGTCCGACTTTCACTTAGGTCATGATCTCACGGTTTGTGGGTTTGAGCCCCGCGTCGGGCTCTGTGCTGACTGCCAGCTCAGAGCCTGGAGCCTGTTTCAGTCTGTGACTCCCTCTCTCTCTGACCCTCCCCTGCTCACGCTGTCTCTCTCTCTGTCTCCCAGAAATCAATAAACATTTAAAAAAAAAAACACAATACTACATAAGTTTAAAATTTATTATAACATCTTAATTACCATAAAACTTTCCCCTTCAAAGCTCTTCATATACTTAACTACATTTTGTCTTCACAATATTTTTAAAAGTGGGGGACAGCAGTGTTTTTATATGCATTGTTCAGGTAAGAGTCCCATAATTATAGAGAGGATAATTCATTTAACCAAAAGACTCATCTCCCTAGGCTCGCTTTTTCCAAAGTATCTTAGGCTTACATCCTTTCTCAGGTCAGTTCTCTTTGTATCTCTCTACCTGGGTACATGATGCATTGATACGTTGCCATCAACAGTTGAGCCTGACAGCTCAACCAAGATGCTGCTCAAATTGTGGTCCCCAGACCCCTGCATCAGGGTCATTCTTGTAAAAAATGCTTGTTCCTGGGCCTCATCCTAGGCCTTCCTTTAAAAAAAAATTTAACGTAGTTATATTAGTTACAGGTGTAGAAAAGACTGGTTCAACAATTCTATATGTTATTCAGTGCTCATCACGTTAAGTGCCCCTTCACACATTGCCCCATCCACTACCTTGCCTCTAGTAACCACCAGTTTTTTCTCTATATTTAAGTAGAATCTTGGGGGGCAGGGAAGAGCTCTATTTTTTTGTCTCTTCTTTCTTCATTTGTTTTGTTTCTTAAATTCCACAAATTGTTGCAAATGGCAAGGTTTCAGTCTTTTTTATGGCTACTTGAGTAATATTCCATGCTGCGTACACACACACACACACCACATTTTCACCCATTCATCTACTATCGATGGACACTTTGGTTCCTTCCATATGTTAGCTATTGTAAATGATGCTGCAATAAACATAGGGGTTCATATATCTTTTCAAATTAGTGTTTTCATATTCTTTGGTTAAATATCCAGTAGTGGAATTACTGGATCATATGGTAATTCTATTTTTAATTTTTTGAGGAACCTCCATACTGTTTTCCACAGTGGCTCATTCTTTTTCTTTTTTTTTTAAAGAAATTTAACCAAAATATTTGGGTAACCTTACACCGAAACTATAAAGTATTTTTCAAAAGAGTTCCAGGGGAGTCTGCCTGGCTCAGTCAGAAGAGCATGTGACTCTTGATCTCGGGGTCATGACTTCAAGCCCCATGTTGGGTGTAGAGATATTAAAAAATAAATAAACTTAAAAAAAAAAAAAAAAAAACAGAGAGAGAGAGAAAGAGTTCCACAGCTGTTACACAGGGCTGCCAGTTCTTTCCAAGTTGACCTCAAGGTCTGACTTAATAGAATTCCAAGCAGAAGCAGTAAGAATTATGCTTTCAATTTTATGATGAATTTTAATCTTGAGTGTTAGCCTGCTTGGGATACTCTGTCTCCCTCTCTCTTTGTCCCTCCCCTGCTCATGCATGTTCTCTCTCTCTCTCTCTCACAAATTAAAAATAATAATAATAAGTAAATATTAATATCTGGCCCACTGACTAAAGCAATGAAATAAGACTAGCAGGCAATAAGACACTGCTTTTTGTTTCTTAAAGTAAGTGCTAGAAATATAAAATAGTAAATGGGTTTATTCTCAAGTTTGTGCTCCTATAATGGTATGTATCAGTCTACTTATTTTAAGAATTATTGATGCATTTGTAAGACTCCATCAAAAAACTATGCTATAGGAGGCCTCTTATCTTACTCAACTTGAATTCTCCCACATTACCACTAATATATTGGACTCGGGGGGCACCTATGTGGCTCAGTAGGTTAGGTGTCTGACTTCGACTCAGGTCATGATCTTGCAGCTCATGGGTTCAGGTCCTGCATTGGGCTCTGTGCGGATGGTGTGGAGCCTGCCTGGGATTCTCTCTCCCCACACTCTCTCTCTGCCCCCCCCACTTTCTCTCTCTCTCTCAAAATAAATAAACTTAAATATATATAGGGGCAACTAGGTGGCCCAGTCAGTTCAGTGTCCGACTCTTGACCTCAGTTTGGGTCATGGTCTCATGGTTTCGTGGGTCTGAGCCCCACACTGGGTTATGCACTGTCAGTGTGGAGACATCTTGGGATTCTCTCCTCTCTCTGTCCCTTCCCTGCTCATGCTCGCTTGCTCTCATTCTCTCTCTCAGAATAAATAAACTTAAAAAACGTTTAAGGGGCTCCTGAGTGACTCAGTCGGTTAAGCATCAGACTCTTGATTTCGGTTCAGGTTACGATTTCATGGTTCATGGGTTCGAGCCCCATATTGAGCTCTGTGCTGACAGCATGGAGCCTGCTTGGGATTCTCTCTCTCCCCCTCCCCTGCTCTGTCTCAAATAAACTTTGAAAAAATAATTTAAAAAAATATACACACACTGCACTCAGGTACCCCCAATATTTTGAAATGAAATATTATTTCCCTTTTCCCCTAAAGATTTTTTTTTAATGTTCATTTATTTATTTTTGAGAGAAAGAGCAAGTGCAAGCAGGGGAGAGGTAGAGAGACTGGGATAAAGAGAATCCTAAGCAGACTCCACACTGTCAGCAAAGAGCCTGACACAGGGCTCGAACCTACAAACTGAGATCATGACCTGAGCCAAAATCAAGAATTGGACATTTAACTGACTGAGCCACCCGGCACCCCTTAATTTATTTTATATTTTGAGAGTGAGTGCACATATGTTCATGAATGTGAGAAGGAGCAGGGGAGGGGAGGAAAGGAAAGGAAGAGATAGAATCTTTTTTTAAATTTTGTTTTTAATGTTTATTTACTTTTGAGAGAGACAGAGTGTGAGTGGGGAAGTGGCAGAGAGGGAAGGAGACACAGAATCTGAAGCATGCTCCAGGCTCTGAGCTGTCAGCACAGAGCCTGAGGCGGGGCTCAAACCCACAAACCGTGAGATCATGACCTGAACGGAAGCTGGACGCAACCAACTGAGCCACTCAGGTGCCCCGAGAGAGAAAATCTTAAGCAGGTTCCATGCTCAGTGAAGTTCCCAATGCACGGCTCGATCCCAGGACTCTGGGATCATGACCTAAGCTGAAATTAAGAGTTGGATACTCAAATGACTGAGCAACCCAGGCGCCCCTCAAAGATTTTATTTTAAAGTAATCTCCACACCCAACATGGGGCTTGAATCCACAACCCTAAATGGTGTAGCTACTATGAAGTTCCTAAAAAAAACTTAAACCTAGACTACCAATATGACCCAGCAATCCCACTTCTGAGTATATATATCCAAAAGAATCAAAATAGGATCTCAAAGAGATACTGGTTTATTCATGTTCGCTACAGCATGATTTGTAATAGACAATTGGAAGCAACACAAATGTCCACTGATGTATGAATGGATAAAGAAAATCCAATGTATACATATACTAGAATATTACTCAGTCTTATAAAGGAAATTCTATCACATGCTACAACGTGGATGAATCTTGAGGATATTAACTGAAATAAAGCCAGTCACAAAGCATTATATATGATTCCACTCATATACAGTATCTAAAGTTGTCAAATTCATAAAATCAGAATGTAGAATAATGGTTTACCAAGGGCTACAGGAAGGGAGGAGATGAGGAAATGGTGTTCAAGGGTACAGAGTCTGAGTTTTGCAAGATGAAAACGCTCTAGAGATCTATTACACAATAATGTGAATATATATTTAACATTCATGAACTCTATGCTTAAAAATGGTTAAAATGGGGGCACCTGGGTGGCTTAGTCGGTTAAGCATCTGACTTTCGCTTAGGTCATGATCTCGCGGTTCGTGGGTTCGGGCCCTGCATCGGGCTCTGTGCTGACTGCCAGCTCAGAGCCTGGAGCCCGTTTCAGTCTGTGACTCCCTCTCTCTCTGACCCTCCCCTGCTCACGCTGTCTCTCTCTCTCTCCTAGAAATAAATAAAAAATACTTAAAAAAAAAAAAAGGTTAAAATGTTAAATTTTACATTATGTTTTTTACTAGGTTTTTTTTTTTTTTTTAAAAGGGTACAACCACTATGGAAAACAGTGTGAAGGTTCCTCAAAAAATTAAACATAGAACCACCATACAATCCAGCAATTCCACTCTAGGTATCTATGGAAAGAAAATAAAGACACTAATATGAAAAGATACACAGACTCCATTATTTACTGCAGCATTATTTACCAATAGTGAAGGTATGTAAACAACCTAACTGCCCACTGATGAATGGATAAAAAAGATGTGATATGTGTATATATATTTATATGTTATGTTGTGTGTATATGCTCATTTCACTTATAAGTAGAATCTAAAGTACAACAAAACAAAACCCAGATTCCTAGATACTGAGTACAGAATGGTGACTGTTAGAGGGGAAAGGGTTGGGTGTGGGGTGAAACAGGTAAAGGAGATCAAGAGATACAAAGTTCCAGTTATAAAATAAGTCTTGGGGATGTAATGTAAAATGGGGAATACAGTCAATGATACTACATTAACTCTGTATGGTAACTAGACCTGTTATGGTAATCAGTTAGCGATGTATACAAATATTGAGTCACTATGCTGTACACATAAAACAGAATGCTGTAGGGGCGCCTGGGCGGCTTAGTCGGTTAAGCGTCCGACTTTCGCTTGGGTCATGATCTCGCGGTTCGTGGGTTCGAGCCCCGCGTCGGGCTCTGTGATGACTGCCAGCTCAGAGCCTGGAGCCTGTTTCAGTTTGTGACTCCCTCTCTCTCTGACCCTCCCCTGCTCACGCTGTCTCTCTCTCTCTCCCAGAAATAAATAAAAACATTAAAAAACAAAACAACACAAAAAAAACCCCAGAATGTTGTATGTCAATTATATTTCAATAAAAAATTTTTAAGGGAAAAAAAGACATGTTAGCAAGGAAAACATTAAACATTTCAATAGATGTCAAAAAAGAATGGTAGTGGCTGTATGAACCTACATGTGATAAAATTGCACAGAACACATGCACACATAAATGCATATAAAATTAGTGACATATAAATGAGCTCTACAAATTGTATCAATGCCAATCTCCCAGCTGTGGTATTATGCTATAATTTATACTGTAATGTATGACTGTAATACAAGATGTTACTCCTGAAACTGGGATTTCTGTATTATTTCTTACAAATGCATGTGATTCTACAATTATCTCAAGAAAAATGTTTAATTAAAAAAGCATCCACCAATAGGGGAGTAATTATCCACAGAGTGAAATACTTTGCAGCTGAGAAAAGGAATGACATGGAAAGATCTTCAAAATCTATTCAGTGGGAAAAAAAAGCATGGTCCAACACTGGAAAATATGCTATCTTTTTCTGGTAAATAATAAAAGATATATATTAACATTTGCTTATGTTTGCATAAAGGAAGTCTGGAAGGATACACAGGGAGTAAAGGAGGGGTGGTACAGGGACAGAATGCCAAGCCAGAGTGGAACAGACAGGAACCAAAACCCCTCACTGTATACCTCTTTATGTTTATCTTGAAAAGCCATGTGAACCTCTTCAAAAAATAAAAAAATAAAAAAATAAAAAAATTCTTGATTAGAGGAAAAAAACATACAGGAGAAATACTAGTGGAATACTGATTAGAATACCCTTTAAAGGAGGAATCACAATTATTTTAAAATTCCTGACCAATAATACAAAAATACTTGAAAAATAATTAATGGAAAGAAGTGCAAAGTATCTTTATTTAACCTTGTTCCCACCTGAGGGAACAGAATAATCTTTAAAACTGGAATTGGGTAAGCAATAACACTGCTATGAATTTACCCAAGGGATACAGAAATGCTGAGGCATAGGAGCACATGTACCCCAATGTTCATTGCAGCACTCTCCACAATAGCTAAAACATCGAAAGAGCCTAAGTGTCCATCAACGGACGAATGGATCAAGACGATGTGGTTTATCTATACCATGGAATACTACATGGCAATGAGAAACAATGAAATCTGGCCATGTGTAGCAACATGGATGGACCTTGAGGGTGTTATGCTGAGCGAAATAAGTCAGGCAGAGAAGGACAAATATCATATGTTTGCATGTATAGGAGGATTAGGAGGAACTTGACGGAGGAACAAGGGGGAGAAGAAGGGTGGAAATGGTGGGGGAAAGGGAGAGAGGCAAACCATGAGAGACTCTTGAATGCTGACAAAAACTGAGGACTGATGGATGTGGGGGGGAGGGGGTGATGGGCATGGAGGAGGACACTTGCGATGAGCACTGAGTGTTATGTGGAAACTAATTTGACAATAAACTATTTGTAAAAAAAAAAAAATAATAATAAATAAATAAATGTAAGAGCTGCAAAAAAAAAAAAAAACTGGAATTGGGTAGGGGCGCTTGGGTGGCTCAGTCCATAAGCAGCCAAGGGGCCAACTTCAGCTCAGGTCATGATCTCATGGTTCATGAGTTCAAGCCCCGCATTGGGCATCAGGCTCACTGCTGTCAGCACAAAGCCTGCTTCAGATTATCTGTTCTCCCCCTCCCCACCCTCCCCCACTTGTACTCTCATTCTCTTAAACATTAAAAAATTTGGAATTGGGTATATTATTTCTCTCCATCTCTCATTCACACAACACACCCCGCCCCGAATACAAGGGGATTTTTATCCAGTCTTGGGTTGGTATTTGCTATGTATCAAGGACTATTCTAAAGGATACAAAGATTATAAACAGTACCCTCCTCTTAAGGAACTCAAGCTATTGACAGCCAGTCATCTTACATAAATGTAGCCTCAAGTTTCAGATGAATCCTGAGATCCATAAATCATGGGGGATAGGAGTTAAGTCAAGGCTGGAGGTGAGTACACGCAATACTCAGAATCCTACTACTCAGCAATAAAAAGGAATGAACTTGATATAAACAACACAGAGGAATCTCAAAATAATTATGCTGAATAAAGCCAGACCATGAGAAAAGTACTTCCATTCATATAAAATGCAAACTAATCTCTGGGGACAGAAACTGGATCATAGGGTTGTTTGGGGCTGGGGAGGAGAGGGAACTGGTGGGCGGGAAGGACTACACAAATGGAAACTAGATACTTTGGAGGTGATGAATATGTTATCTTGGTTGTGTTGATAGTTTCAATGATGTCCAAAGTACTGTACACTTTAAATATGTGCAGTATATTGTTGATCAATTGATCTCAAGAGAGCAGTTCCTTAAAAAAGGAACCAAGGCTCTCTGAATATGTAGCCAATTCCTGAGGCAGAGTGGATAAGAAAAGACAGATTCCAGAAACATATTTGATCAGTAAATGTGGAAGGAGAAGCCCACAAAATTCTGGAGTAGATTATTTAACAGATGTTTTGTGATCACTTAGGGAAGAAAAGGGAACTAGCATGAGTCAATTATGAACAAGTCATGCTAAACTAACTTCATTTCCTGTTTTGATAGGGTTACCACAACAACACAAGAATGATGCCAGAGCTATGGTGGACTCAAGCTGCACTTGTCAAGTACTTCCCATTTGTTAAGATTTCATGTTAGGACTGGTGACGAAAACACATTAACGATCCTGCCCTTAAGAAGCTAAGAAGTTTGTAATTTAGTGAAGGAAGGAGACAGGAACAGACAACATATAATGCCTTTACCACAATAAAGCACTTCTGAAACCTAAAGAGAGGGATTTGGATTAAGTCCAAATAAAGGTATTAGGAGAAGATTAAAAGAAAATGAGACCTATAGAAACCATATCCTGAAGGATCAGCAGATTTCTGAAAGAGGAGCAAGGGCACCAAGAAAAGCAAGAGGTAACATGTGGAGAAGACAACAAGCAGGACATCTATGGGGACTGCAGCCCTCACCCAGCCAGGCCCCTCTCCATAGGTGAAGTGTTTATAGGGTCTGGGGGTCTGGAGAACATGCCCATCAGGAGCCCCAGTATTCCCCATCTCCTGAGTCTGCTTCTGAGGCTGTGCAGGTCTCTTCCAAGGCAGCTCTGCTGAGAGAATGTTCCTCTAATGTGTATGCCACAGAGTAGCCAAAGGGCAGCTGTTTACAGGGTGTGCACTGCACCTGGACTCTCATGTCAAGCTGGGTGTCCATACACACAAGTTCAAGCTCATGGCAGGGCACAGTCCTAGGGCTGGGAAGAAAAGAGGCCTATGCTGGAGGCCTGCTTTCCTGGAACTGCTGGCACTGAACTCCAAGGGGTCCACAAATGTTTGATTTAAAGCTGACCTTACAGTCTTTAAGAAGGTTTATCTGTATGGTAAAAGGATAGAATATATTATACTTAAGGTTTCTTTTTCTTTCCTAAAATTTTTAATGTTTATTTATTTTTAAGAGACAGAGAAACAGAGATGAGCAGGGGAGGGCCCAACTTGGGGCCTGAACCCACAAACTGTGAGATCATGATCTGAGCCAAAATTAGTTGCTTAACTGACTGAGCCACCCAGATGCCCTATTTAAGGTTTCTTAATTTGATTTATATGGTATGTGGGGCTCCATTCGAATTTGCCCCCCTCTTGGTATTCTTTACACAGGCCTTGCACAGAGGGCTGGGTTTGAGAAGTACAAAATAAAGATTGGGGGGGGGGGGAGGTTGGGGAGGACAAGGACTGTCTTCAACTTTCTGATTTTAAAGATCTAAGGATGCTTGTCGGTGATTCAAATGGAGGAAGTGAAGGTTCTCTGCTTCCAAGAGCATTAAGGAGAGATTAAGGTTGGGAATAAGATATTGGAATCGTTAACAGAAGCCAACTGGGTAGTACTGCTGAGGAGAGATCATGCTGAGAAAAGAGGTCTTAGAACAGAACTCAGGAGCAGTCAGCAGAAGAGTAACTGACTAGAGAGAGAAAGGAATAAGTAATAATGGAATGAGAAGAGAACTCTTGTTATCCAACTCCAAAGCCACATGCTAAACCACATACCAGAACCCAGAGAGGGGTGGGGTTTCAGTAGCCAAAGAAGAAAAGAGTTCTAAACAGGAGACACTAACAAAGATAAAAGCTGGAAAACATTCACTGAATTTGCAATGAGATGATCTGTGGTAATGTGGGTGTAAGTAAACGGAGGGGAATGGGGACAGCAGTGGAAAGAGTATAGCTGACTATTTTTTAAAGGCAAGGAGGAAGAGAATGACTGGCAAATCCAGGTGAACAACTGAGAGGCACAGGGTGTTATGAAAGCAGTGCCTCCCCAGAGTTAGCCAGGGGGGGAAAAGAGAGAATGCATTACAAGCAAAGCAAGTGCAAAGGTGCAGAGGCCTGAGGGAACACAGGGCAATGGTGTCTGGGGCACAGGGGGACATGCTGGGATTGAGGCTGGAGACTTAAGACTAGAATAGAAATTGCTCAGGGAGAAACAGTAACTTTACAGTGGAGAAATCCAGCAGATACTACCTCAACCCAGTGATCACAGTTCATACCACCAGTAATCTCACATGAATATTGCTAATCCCCTGACAGGGCAAGATAAGAAGGTCATTCCACTTCTGTGATAGCCTTTCCCCAAATCTGTAACCTCAGTCTAACAATGAGAAGATGAGACAAATTTAAATTGAGGGATGTTCTATAAAATACTTGAGCAGTACTCCTTCAAAACTGTCAAGGTCGGGGTGCCTGGGTGGCTCAGTCGGTTAAGCGCCCAACTTTGGATCAGGTCAGATCTCATGGTTTGTGGGTTTAAGCCCCACATCAGGCTCTGTGCTGACAGCTCAGAGCCTGGAGCCTGTTTCAGATTCTGTGTCTCCTTCTCTCTCTGCCCCTCCCCCACTCATGCTCTGCCTATCTCTGCCTCAAAAATAAATAAACTATAAAAAAACCAAAACCCTGTCAAGGTCATGAAAACAGAGAATGAGGAATAGTCACATACCAGAGGAGGCATGACAACAAAATGCATGTGGTATCTTGGGAACAGAAAAAGGCAATTAGTGAAAAAGTGAAATGTGAATAAAGTCTAGAGTTTAGCTATATTAATGTTGGTTTCTTAATTTTGATAAGCTTACTACAGAAATGCAAGATGTCAACATCAGGAGAAACAAACTGGGTAGGGGCATATGGGATCCCTGTATATAATCTTTGCAACTTCTCTGTAAACCTAAAATTATTCCAACATAAAATATTTATCTGATAAGGGTATTCCATGAAATGATACCTCCAAAACTGATGAAATAATTAGCATGTAGATAACACTGCCTAACTTTAATAAGTAGAGAAGGAAACATAAGCATTTCATAAATAGCTATTTTAATCTCTCATAAAAATAAAGGTGAATGTTTTATGGAATAAAAATAATCCCAAAAAAGTAACTGAAAACTTTACCTAACTGAACTTTATATGTTAAATTAGTAAATGATAAACATTTACTAATACATACCTAATGTAGCCTAAATATTAATTTGCACCTGGTGGCTCAGTCAGTTAAGTGTCTGACTTTGGCTCATGTCATGATCTCATGGTTCATTAGTTTGAGTCCTGCACTGGGCTCTGCTGTCAGAGCAGAGCTGGCTTCAGATTCTCTGTCCCCCTCCCTATTTGCCCTCCCCTCGCTCTCTCTCAAAAATAAATATTTTTAAAAAGACAAAAAAAAAAATAGGGATGACAAATGAAGAGAATTACTGCAGCACTACGTAAAAGAACAAAGCTTGTATTGCCAAAAATAAGAATTAATACATATGGAATATCAATATAATAGGTCATTGTGCAACCATTAAATGAAGTATGAAGATGTTTACTAAAGAGACTCAAAATAAAATCAAAGACTGAAGATTAAAAATATTTACTTAGGGGCACCTGAGTGGCTCAGTCAGTTAAGCGTCGACTTCAGCTCAGGTCATAATCTCATAGTTCATAAATTCGAGCCCCGCATCGGGCTCTGTGCTGACGGCTCAGGGCCTGGAGCCTGTTTCAGATTGTGTGTGTCTCTCTCTCTGCTCCTCCCCCGCTCATTCTCTCTCTCTAAAATACAATAAACATTACAAAAAAAATTTATCTAGAGGAAGCAATTTATGAAACAAGCTACGATGATGGGATCATGAGTGATTTAAGACATAATTTAAACCATCTTTTGTCTCATATCTGTCTATTCAAGTGGGAGAAAAAAAATAACCAATAAAGTGTAAGTTAAACAAAACAAGACAGCCTAGGGGTACCTGGATGGCTCAGTCAGTTGAGAGTCTGACTCTTGTTTTGCCTCAGGTCATGATCTCATGGTTCTTAGGATCGTGGCCCACATCAGTCTCCATGCTCATGGCGCAGAGCCTGCTTGGGATTTTCTCTCTCTTCTCTCTCTCTCTCCTTCTCCCTCTCTCCATTTGCGTGTGCTCTCTGTCTCAAAATCAATCAATCAATCAATACAACAAGACAGGTTAAAATAAGGCAATAACCTGAGAGTTCCTGAAGTTCTAAATACCTTCACAGGCTTTTGCTTCTAGCCGTGATGAAAAAACACAGGCTGATGTATTCTCCTACCTTAAACAAAAAAATCCAGAGAAAATGTTTGTGAAACAAGTTTTTCAGACATCCAAAAATGGGCAAGAGTAGTCCTATGACTCCCCCGGCTGGAGTTTCCTGGCTGCAATGAAGAGAAGGGAAACCCAAACAGAGCCTGGCTGTCTCCACAAGTGTAGGACAATTCAAATTTCAAGAATCAAGTAAGAATTTGCCGTGAAACCTACAAGACAGGAGAGAACTTCAGAGAAGGTTGACATCAGCAGAGGGTTTTGAGTCTTCAGCTGAATAATGATCAGAAGCACATGCATAATGAACTCCTGGGGAGTTGCCATTAGAAAGGCAACTGGGGCTGGGGAAGGAGCCATTAGAAAGAAGCTGATGGACTAATTAAATCCACGTGGAACAGGGCAGGAGGGGGAGAGACCTCCTAACACACAGGTAAAAAGTTGAGTGATCAGAAGGATACTGACTCAGGGCTGAGGCCATTTGTCTTTGACTAAAGGCTATTCTAAACCTGCCCCAAAATGGTTAAAAGTAAGCTTTGAAAGAATTGTACTGTACCTTAATTGCATCCCAGAGAAAAAAACCCAAAATACAAAATACAAAATAAATACAAAAAAAAAAAATACAAAAAAAATCTAGCATGCCAGTAATGTAAAATCCATAACATCTTGCATCTAATCAAAACTTAACCAATATTCAAAAAAGCAAGAAAATATAATCCATAATGATGAGAAAGCAAATAATAATTATAATAAAAACCCAGCAATTACAGAGACGATAAAATTAGACAAGAAAGTTAAAACAATTATAAATATAAAAAGAAAAAGAAAGTAGAGCATGACAAAGAGAGAAATAGAAAGTATAAGAAAAACTCGAATTGGGGTGCCTGAGAAGCTCAGTGTCCAAATCTTGAATCCTGCTCAGGTCCATGATCCCTAGGTCTATTCTCTCTCTCTCTCTCTCTCTCTCTCTCTCTCTCTCTCAGTCTCTCTCTCTCTCTGTCCCCCTTCACCCCTGGCTTGTACACACATATGTGTGTGGCATGCTCTCAAATTAAAAAGAGAGAGAGAGAGAGACTGAGAGAGAGAGACGGGGAGAGTCAAATTTCTAGAGATTAAAAAAATACAATGGTTGGAATTAGTAATCACACACTGAAGAAAAAGCTGGTGACCTAGCAGACATTGCAATAGAAACTAGTCAAATTGTAATACAAAGAAAAAAAAAAAAAAAGATTGGGCATGAGGGGAAAGAGAGCATGAGTGAGCTGTGGAACAAGATCAAGTGGCTTTACATATATTTAATTGGAATCTAACACCTTCATATGTACAAAATCTGAGAGAAAGTAAATACCTGTATCTATAAAAGTATTGATATAAAGAAAAAAAGGGGCACCTGGGTGGCTTAGTCGGTTAAGTGTCCGACTTTCGCTTAGGTCATGATCTCGCGGTTCGTGGGTTCGAGCCCCGCGTCGGGATCTGTGCTGACTGCCAGCTCAGAGCCTGGAGCCTGTTTCAGTCTGTGACTCCTCTCTCTCTGACCCTTCCCTGCTCACGCGCTCTCGCTCTCTCTCTCTCTCTCTCCTAGAAATAAATAAAACATTAAAAAAAAAAAAGAAAAAAATGAAAAAAGAAACATATAAGTGCTCTCTCAATACTGGTTTTATTTTATTTATTTATTATTATTATTTTTTAAAAAATAGTTTATTGTCAAATTAGTTTCCACATAACACCCGGTGCTCATCCCCACAAGTGTCCTCCTCCATGCCCATCCCTCCTCCTCCCCCACATCCACCAGTCCTCAGTTTTTGTCAGCATTCAAGAGTCTCTCATGGTTTGCCTCTCTCCCTTTCCCCCACCATTTCCGCCCTTCTTCTCCCCCTTGGTCCTCTGTTAAGTTCCTCCTAATCCTCCTATACGTGCACACATATGATATTTGTCCTTCTCTGCCTGACTTATTTCGCTCAGCATAACACCCTCAAGGTCCATCCATGTTGCTACACATGGCCAGATTTCATTGTTTCTCATTGCCATGTAGTATTCCATGGTATAGATAAACCACATCTTCTTGATCCATTCATCTGTTGATGGACACTTAGGCTCTTTCCATGTTTTAGCTATCTCAATACTGGTTTTAAAACTAAGCAATAGGCACTAGTTAAGAGAGGAAAAGAGACTGTCACTACAACAGAGAGTGAAAACTTATTCTGATGTCTAAGTAAAAGCTCAGAGTGGTTACACTTGGATACTTAAAATATTTATCTCTTAGACTATAAAAAGAAGAGATTATTTCCAGATTCCCACTTGGACACATAGGAATACTTTCATATATTCTGGACCCCGGGAAACAGAAAAACCATTTCAAATCTGTTTGCCAACTAGGACTGACAGCAGCAGTCTTGTTTGAAGGGAGAAATGCGTGGAGGGGGAAAAATGACCTCCAAATGACCTCCAAACTGCTGTATGAACATTTTATACTTTAAAAAGGCATTATTTCAAAATTTCAGATTTTTAATTACTTATTTGGTTTGCAGAGGTTAGGAACTAAATTTTATTCTTAAAACTATTTATTTGAACAACTTTACCTTTGTGGTATAGTTCCTTTCAGTGATAGTATGTATTCCTTTGTTTCTCATAACAGTGTTTCCCTGTACTATCTTGAACCTACTTGTTTTCTAGATACATTTGGGTCTATCCATAGGCCTGAAAGTAGGGCACTTCACACTATTAGCTTTCTCCAATGCTTCTAGTGTCCACAGAAACTCCGTGAGCAGTGAGCCAACTTCATCACTGCAGCTGCACTTCCAATCTTGTATTCTTACATAAGCTAAGTTCTGAACTTCTCCACATTGCTGGCTTATACTGGCAACTCTTCATATCGCCTGGCTTCTGATCATATCTCCTCCTTTCTAGGTCATATTTACTAAGGTGTAAAAATCAACAACAGTTAACACAGTTGGTACAGTACTTTCAAGTCTTGTCTCCCCCATGCCAAGACTTGTTTTTGGTGTATGTTATGTATGAGACAGATAAGTACTAGGCAGCAATTAAAGCACATTAAAAAGGTGGGGGGGGAGGGAGAATACAATTCTTATGAATCTGAGTGCTTTGTTTTATTAAAACTGATTGAAAGTACTCTAAATCTACCATACCTCCAAGGAGTTCTGATGGGTTTTGGGGTGACCAAGTATAAAGGATAAGAAATATCCAAGTCTATTAAATCATTTTCTTATTGTGCTCTGATCTAATACTGATAAACATTCAAACTAAAATCAAAACAAAATTCTACGTATTAATCAATGCACTGACTTTATATTATGCTTGCTTATACTTACTGATACGTTGGGCTTTACCTTGTTACCTATATGTACATCACTCAAAATGTTTACAGTTACTGACTGGGAACTAAGTGGTGGTAATAATAAAAAGTTTAATGAAAAATTCTTATTTAATAAAAGCTACAGTTTTTTGAGTGTTTATTACATGTCAGGCACTGCTCTGTGTTACTATGTGTGGATCTCTTTCAGAGGGTGACATTTTTAAAAAAGCAGACAGGATTTAAAAATAGGCAGTTTATGAAAAAAAAGTCTTGTAGGAAGAAAGAGCTGTAGGAGCTAAAGCAGCTCAGCTAAAGGCTGAGTACAAGTGCTGAGTCCTTCCATATGTTGGGGTTTAGAATCTACCTAGGGAAAGAGCTAAAGGTGATGTTAAGACTGAGAGAGCTAAGAAATCTATACTTTACTCTGATAATAGAAAGAATCCTTGGGCTCTAAGAGTGACACTATTAAAAATACAGGTATATAACCAATGCAGGAGCTATAACTAGTAAGGAAGACTAGTGAGAAGACTACAACTGTAATTCTAGAAATATTTATACTTCTCACTACTTTGAAGTTACACTAGTTGTTATATCTACTGCTTGATCTTATTATTTATGGCATTAATAAAGAAGCATATATATCAAGATTAAGAGTACACTTACTGGGGCACCTGGGTACTTAGTCAGTTAAGCATCTGACTCCTGATTTCGGCTCAGGTCATGATCTCACAGTTCAGGAGTTTGAGCTCTGCACTGGGCTCTGCACTCTCCTTCAGATCATCTGTCTCCCTCTCTCTACCCCTCCCACACACGTGCTCTCTCTCTAAAATAAATAAATGTTAGGGCACCTGGGTGGCTCAGTTGGTTAAGCATCTGTCTTCAGCTCAGGTCATGATCTCACAGTTTGTGGGTTTGAGCCCTACTGTGCTGATAGCTTGGAGCCTGCTTCAGATTCTGTGTCTCCCTCTCTGCCTCTTCCCAGCCTGTACTCTCTTTCAAAAATAAACATTAAAAAAATTTTTAAATAAATAAATGTTTAAAAAAAAAAGAGTACACTTATCATGATGAGTACTGTGTAATGGACAGAATTGTTAAATCACTATACTGTATGCCAGAAACTAATATATTAAACACCATATGTTAACTACACTGGAAATAAGATAACATCTTACATATTTTCACTGCCTAAAAGATCCACAGCACAAAAAGATTAAAAACATTTGTTACTATGGCAATTTACAGATTCACTGGATGTGACAGAGATAAAAAACTAACATAGAAGTTTATATTCAAGAAGAAGATATGATAGTTTAGGATCTCAAAGGAGACACCTTTATTTTTTATTTTATTTTTATTTTTTAAATGTTTTTATTTATTTCTAGGAGAGAGAGAGAGACAGCGTGAGCAGGGGAGGGTCAGAGACAGAGGGAGTCACAGACTGAAACAGGCTCCAGGCTCTGAGCTGGCAGTCAGCACAGAGCCCGACGCGGGGCTTGAACCCACGAACCGCGAGAACATGACCTAAGCGAAAGTCGGACGCTTAACCGACTAAGCCACCCAGGCGCCCCACAAAGGAGACACCTTTAAAACATTCAACTGTTTAACATTCGAATGTTAAAAGTAATTTAATTTATTCATCAGACACCTATTCACCATCTACACTGCATTAAGTGCTGTGGAAACAGCGGTGCAAATGGAAATCTCCCTGCTCTCATTAACTTTATACAGTGTGGGAGAAATAAACAGAGGCATGTACTGATATATATTTACATATGATAGAATATATATTACATGACTAAAAGGATACAAATTATGATGGATGACAAGAAAAAATACAAATAATGTAATTAATGCCATCATGGACAACTAGAGAGCTTGGTTTAAATGGTTCAGAGAAGTTTCTTCCTTCAAAGGAAGTGGCATTTAAAACAGCCCTGAAGGGGTACCTCCATGGCTCAATTGGTTAAGTGTATGACTCTTTTTTTTCTCTAAGTTTATTTATTTTTAAAGAGAGAGAGAAGAAAGATTGTCTGCCTGCACACTCTGTTAGTGCAGAGCCCCACACGGGGCTCGAACACTTACCTGACTGAGCTACCCAGCTGCCCCAAGCATCTGACTCTTGATTTCAGCTCAGGTCATGATCTCATGATTGTGAGGTGGAGCCCCAGGTCTGGCTCCACTGGGCTTGGAGCCTGCTTAAGATTCCCTCTCATCCTTCCCCTCTACCTCTCCACCGCTCTTGCATGCATGTATGCACTCTCTCTCAATAATAATAATGACAATAATAATTAATTAAAAAATAATAAAACCGACCTGAAGGATGAGCAGGATTAGGCAAGCTGAGGAAGGGCAGAGAAGGAAAGTATTCTACAAGCAAGAAGGGGTTAGGGTGGAGTATTTGTGGACCCAAAAGAAAGCCACTATGGCTTCAGCTTTCTAAGCAAAGGCAGTATGGTTTACGATGAGTCTGAAGAAATAGACAGTGACCTGGCAGTTCTGCTAAGGATTCAAGATTTAACTTAAGTGTTCTTCCACTTTTAATTTCTTTAACATTTACTTATTTTTAAAATTTTTTTAATGTTTTACTTATTTCTGAAATACAGAGAGACAGCGTGAGCAGGGAGGGTCAGAGACAGAGGGAGACACATAATCTGAAACAGGCTCCAGGCTCTGAGCTGTCAGCACAGAGCCTGACATGGGGCTCAACCCACAAACCATGAGATCATGACCTGAGCCGAAGTTGGATGCTTAACCGACTGAGCCACCCAGGCGCCCCTAACATGTACTTAATTTTGAGAGACAAAGAGAGACAGAGCATGAGCAGGGGAGAAGCAGAGAGAGAGGGAGACAAAGAATCCAAAGCAGGCTCTAGGCTCTGAGCTGTCAGCACAGAGCCTGATGCAGGGCTCAAACTCACGAACTGTGGGATCATGACCCGAGCCAAAGTCAGAAGATTAACCGAGTGCCCGAGGTGCTCCAGTGCTCTTCTACTTTAAGCTGGGAACTAAAAGTGCCCAATTTATATTTTTAAATAATCTCTCCAGCTGTAATATGAAGAATGAATTGTAAAAAGGAAAAATAAAAAAAGAAACCATTTGAAGCACTGCAGTGGTACCAGTGAAAGAGAACAGCAGCTTGGACTAAGTAACAAGCATTAAGTAGCACTTTAAGTAGGCCAGTTAATGTGTGAAACCGTGCTACCCACTGCAGGACATTTAGTATCCCAAACCAAAAGGCACTA
Organism: Proteles cristata cristata; assembly: GCA_017311185.1. Taxonomy (NCBI): domain Eukaryota; kingdom Metazoa; phylum Chordata; class Mammalia; order Carnivora; family Hyaenidae; genus Proteles; species Proteles cristata. The sequence continues at coordinate 741,824 of JAESUZ010004478.1, read as the reverse complement.
TAAGCTGGCAGCATTCCCAAATCAGGAAAATAATTTGAAAAAGAAAAGGAAAAACTACCACGCCTGTGAGGAGAGTGGTAAAGCCCTGGAGTGTACAAAGTCATGGCAGTAGAGACAGGAGGAAGTTAGCAAGACTAAAAAGGAAAGGTTGCCAAGTACAATCTGGTCAATGAGATGGGTGAGCAAGCCAGACAACAGCACTGGTGTACAAAAGAAGCTGGGCAGATGGGAGAAGAAACTTTGCAACATTTAGAATTTGTACTTAGAATATGTAAAGAACTCTTACAACTTCAAAGCAAAAAGACAAACAATCCAGTATTGAAAATAAAAGATAGAGGTACCTGGTAGCTCAGTTGGGGTTAAGCATCTGACTCTGGAATTTGGCTCAGGTCATGATCCGAGCGTCTTGGGACAACCGAGCCCTGTGTCAGGCTCTGAGCTGAGTGTGAAGCCTGTTTAAGATTCTCTTTCTCTCTGTCCCTCTCCCCTGCTGGTGCTCTTTCTTAAAAATAAAAAAATATTTACAAAAATAAGGGTGCTTGAGTGGCTCAGTCAGTTAAGTGTGCAACTCCTGGTTTTGGCTCAGGTCATGACCTCATGGTTAATGAGTTTGAGCCTGGCAATGAGCTCTGCACTGATAGTGTGGAACCTCCTGGGATTCTGTTTCCCTCTCTCTCTGCCCCTCCCCTGCTCCCGTGCACGCTATGTACTCTCATAATTAAATATTAAACAAATGCCAAAAATATTTTTAAAAATAAATAAAAATATAAAAGTATAAAAGATAAGACATTTTTGGTGTGACAATAAACACATGAAAAGATGATTGATGAATCATAAGGACAAAAGCAAATTAAAACCACTATACCCATTAGAATGGCTAAAATAAAAAAGACTGATCACACCAAGTGCTGATGAAGATGCAGAAAAGCTAGAACTCTCACCACTGCAGGTGGAACTAAAACTGTATAACCACTATGGAAAACAGTTTGGCAGTTTCTGAAAAGTTAAATGTACACTGATCATACAACTCAGGAATTCCACTATTGTTTACTCAAGAGAAATGAAAATATATGTCCACAGAGACTTGTATAAAAATATTTGTAGGAGCTTTATGCATAGTAGCCCACAAACCTGGAAAAACACATATGTCCATTACCAAGGAAAGGATAAACAAAGCGCACTATAGCGCACCATCTGTATACAATGGAAGAGGACTGCAACAAAAAAGAAGCAACTACAGCACTGATACATGCAACAACAAGATTAATCTGAAAACCACCACATGAAGTGAAAAGTAGCCAGGCACAAAAAGAGTAGACTTTAAAATTCCATTTACATGAATTTCTAGAAAAGCTAAAGCTGAGCAACAGTGATAGAAAGCTTATCTGTGGTTGCCTGAGGTGAAGACTGACTACAAAGGGGCACAAGGGTGCTTTCTAGGGTTGTGTAATATTCTGTATCTTTGCTGTGTTGGTAGTTACACAAGTACATCCATTTGCCAAGATTCTTTGAATTGTACACACAGAAAAGGTGTATTTTACTCTACATAAATTATACCTCAAAGCTGATTAAAAAAATTGACCTGTGCTACAAAATTATAGGGTTGGTTTTCTTTCACAGTTTTGCTCTACACAGATTTTGAGCAATGGCAGGATCATTAAAATAAATGCCCAGCCTTCCACAGTCATTCATGAGGCTTTAATATAAAGTTTCTGGTATATTCAGGTTTCTCATCCTCCCCAGCCCCTGTCATTATATTCATTTCTTAGCAGAAGCTCAATATTTGTGGATACTGAAGTTTGTCTAAATAAAGAAGGTATCTTATCAAGCACAAGCACCACATACTGTACACGTTGTTAAGCAACTAAAATGCTACCTATCAACTGTGAATGGGTTATTTTTAGAGAAAGCTAATAAGCTGTTCTCCAAGCTACCCATTTCGGTGAACTTTATCTGAACAAAACTACAGTACTTCGTTTCACAGATAAAAATTAACTTGTCTTCAGATGCTAAGGAAATTAGACTGATCCAAATTAATGTTCCAAAAATAAGTACATAATACAATGACTGCTTTAAAAGAAAATGTATTCCTTACCTCAGCTTGATTCTCTCATAATCTGTAACCAAGAAAGCCAGTGCAAAGGTTTTTAAGAGTGTGAAAACCATTAAGTGAGCAAATAACAGCTAACATCATTTCAGCTATAAAACTTTTTTTTTTAAAGAATCACTGCTCCAATATAGTATAGATATCACAGCTTAAAAGCTGATGTCATTAATATATATGCAACCTCTCAAAAAAGGTGCTCTGGACAGCCCAGAGCTTAAACAAGTTTGGCTGTCCAAACATACGCATATTTCAATCTCTTCAGTAATTTAACAAGAGCCAAGAGTCAAAGAGTTCCAATTCTAGTCCTGTCCCTTCCTTACTAGCTGAGACATCACTGAATTACCTAACATCTATCTCTGAGCAACCATTTGCTTGGATCAAAAATGAGGAAAGCCAAGAAGATTGCAGGAATATTAGATGGAAAGCCTAAAAGATATCAGACCTTCCAAAAAGCAGAAATGGCTAAATCATTCTTATTACATTATATTATTATATTTATCCCATGAATCCTAAAAAGGAAGTACCATTAGAGAAGAACACCATGAGGTGCCTGAGTGACTCACTTGGTTAAGCGTCTCTTTTTTTTTTTTTTTTTAATGTTTTTATTTATTTCTAGAGAGAGAGAGAGAGAGAGAGACAGCGTGAGCAGGGGAGGGTCAGAGAGAGAAGGAATCACAGACTCTGAAACAGGCTCCAGGCTCTGAGCTGGCAGTCAGCACAAAGCCCGACACGGGGCTCGAACCCACGAACCGCCAGATCATGACCTAAGTGAAAGTCGGACGCTTAACCGACTAAGCCACCCAGGCGCCCCTGGTTAAGCGTCTCTTGATTTCAACCCAGGTCATGATCTTACAGTTCATGGGTTCAAGCCCTGCACTGGGTTCTGCGCTGATAGTACAGAGCCTGCCTAAGATTCTCTCTCTCTCTCTTTTCCTCTCTCTCTCAAAATAAATAAACTTAAAAAAAGAGAGAAACTGGGGCATCTGGGTGGCTCAGTTGGTTAAGTGTCTGACTTTGGCTCAGGTCAGACGGTTGATCTCACGGTTTGGGGTTCAAGCCCCGCGTTGGGCTATGTGCTGACAGCTAGCTCAGAGTCTGGAGCCTGTTTCAGATTCTGTGCCTCCCTCTCTCTCTGACCCTCCCCTGCTCATCATGCGGTCTCTCTCTCAGAAATAAATAAAAAGCATTAAAAAAGAGAGAGATTAAGAAAAAAGAACACCAGACTCCAAATCAGAAGGTCTGATTTTTAGTCCTAACTTGGCTATCCCCTACATATGTGTTGGCCAACTTACAAAGCAGAGAAGATTCTATTATTCTATGTTCAGTCTTCTGTGGAGAAAAAAACTAATATGCATACAGGAGAATGGGGGGGGGAACTCACCTAATAACGTGAATGTACATACACACATGTATGCATAGATATAAACACAGAAAGGTGGAGATTTGTAGTGACTTCTACTCAGTAAAGGTTCTGCAAATTTTTGGTGGACTGAAGTACACAAATTATCAAAAGAAAGAGTAGGAAAAACTAACATTTCTCTCCTCATGAATAGGAAAAGTGAATCTATACTACTAGATCTAAGATACCTTATATCAGGATTTAGTATTGTGACCATCATCATCTTAAAAACCCACAACCAAGAAATCTTGTTTAAGCTGAAGCACACTGAGGTAACACCAAATCAGTTAGTCTTCTTTACAATAGATAGTCTAATCCAAAGTAGTGTTATTTAGAAGTGATCTTTATAATTCTACTATGCTCTGAACTTGTCACGACAAAGAGAAAAATCTTGATGAAGCAATGTGCCACTCACTTTTTGGCTATTCTTACATTTCCTTCCTCCTCCGTTACTCTCTCCCACCTTCACTGGACAAGAATTTTGTAATGGTTCAGGTCAGGCTGTCTAGTTGTGAGCTGTAACAGCTAGAAGTCATCAACAAAGACTAAGAAGAGCATCAAGTCTCTTTCAATGTCAAGGATTCAATGGTAGCAGCACAGGCAGCTCCATATGCCTCTGGATATGAAGTAAACTAAGAAAATGAGAAAGGGCCTCATTACTCATAATGACCATAGTTTACTAAGCACTTAGCACAATGCTAAGAGCTTAAAAAAATCTTTATGGGGTGCCTGGGTGGCTCAGTCAATTCTGACTCTTGATTTCGGTTCAAGTCATGACCCCAGGGGTGTGGGATGGAGCTGCATCAGGCTCTGTGATAAGTGTGGAGGCTGCAGGAGATTCTCTCTGTCACTCTCCCTCCCTTTGCCCTTCTCCCACTTGTGCTGTCTCTCTCTCAAAAATACAAAAACAAAAACAGCGCGCGCGCGCGCACACGCACACACACACACACACACACACACACACACACACACAAATCCTTACACAGTCTTCATCACAACCCTATCAAGTAACCCCTTTTTAACTTTTTGGATGATGAAACTGAGGCAGAGGGGAAGAGCCAAGTAATTTGTCTATGATTACTTTTTTTTTTTTTAATTTTTTTTTTTAAATGTTTTATTTATTTCTAGGAGAGAGAGACAGACAGCGTGAGCAGGGGAGGGTCAGAGAGAGGGAGTCACAGACTGAAACAGGCTCCAGGCTCTGAGCTGGCAGTCAGCACAGAGCCCGAGCGGGCTCAAACTCACGAACCGCGAGATCATGACCTAAGCGAAAGTCGGACGCTTAACCGACTAAGCCACCCAGGCGCCCCTTGTCTATGATTACTTAACTAATAGCTAACAGAACTGGACTCAAACTTAGCTGTGCTGACCTTCCATGTTCTCAGCCACTATACAAATGAGGACCAATAGTCCTCAACTAGCCATGCCCTCTTGGTGGCAATGAGCCAAAATTCTGCTCATAATTGAGCCAGATTTTGACAGGTCAACTGAAAAAAAGGCAGACAATGAAGACAAAAATAATAATGAATGTGACGATGATACAGAAAATGTTCTGCTTCCCAAATTAGTCTACCTACTTTTAAGGCTCTGGCTATTGAGATCTTTTTCTTCGGGATGAGCCAAAATCTGTCTCTCCAAAACAATAGACAAATGTGCCCTGAAAATGAGGTATGGGTGTTGGAGAGTAGACTTGAAGGCAGAAAAGAGAAAGGTAAACCAGACACAAGGACGTAAGAAAGGGGCCTGAATGGGGACAAGTAAAATGATCACACTGAAAACCTGCAGCAATTAGAATCCAGAGATCTTTAGTGGTGTCAATCATGACAATTAAGTGATTGTCTCCAGCATCTATCATCAGCTATGAACAAGATCAGGCAAATAAACAAGTAGGTTCTTGTAAAATGGGAGTGGAGAGATAGGTGAGAATCTGGTTAGAGAGAAGTCAACAGACAGAATTAAGACCAAGGCCAGAATCTGGTTAGACAGAGGTCAGCAGACAGAATCAAGACCAAGGCCAGAGCAGACTAATATACTGGGAAAACCATAGATCTCAAGACAGCAGGCACAGAGGAAAGCAGGCATGATAGGGAGCTACGGTGTCTATAAGAGGATGACCTACTTCAGGAGGGTGACCCTTGCACTACTTTGCAAGCTGTACCCTAGTGAGTCAAGTCAAAGAAACAGAAGTGACTTTCCCCATCACTAACACATAAAGGAATTATTACCCTTAAAAAGAAAACTGTGAATTATTTTACCAGCAAAAATGGGTTTATTCAGGAATAACAGAGAACTATAATTTGGGACATGAAAGCTATAGAAGACCACAGGAAAAGTGAACAAAAGAGAGAAACTTTATTTATTTTATGGAGCAGGAAGTTGGAAGGGTTTGTATTAAATAAAAGTCCAGTGGAGAAAAGCAAGAGTTCAAGGATGAGGATGGCTAAATTACAGAAGTAGTCAATTTCTTACAGGAGATGCAATGTAGATCTTTACCTGCTGGAACCTGTAACTGATTCTTTCTTGTTGAAGTCTGTAATTGACAATGGTTTTTGTAACTGACATCCAGTGGTATGGCTCCCCCTTTTAGCCTCCCAACTCCATTTGAGCCTTAGTTTCCCTTTATTAATTTTCCGAGTCACCAAATGTAAGTCTCTTATGAACTGTCACTGTCAGAAATATCAAATACCTGCCTCAGACATGTGGAAAATGACTAAGATGGGAAAAATGTTCAAGCTTGAAGTATACGGTATTATTATCTAAACTGAAAAGAGCTGCCTGCACAACTAAGCAGGTGGTGAGATGTTATATAACAGATGCTAAAACTAGGTAAAGTAGAAAAATGTAACATATAATTATAACTAAAATGACAGTATGAAAATCTCCATTTGGCTATGGAAAACAAATTTACTTCTTTCCATTATAAGTTTTGTAGTTAAAAGTTTGTTTTGCAACCCATCATGATAGAAGCAGCAGATAAGGAAAGGAATACCCCGAGCAAAACTTGATAATCTTTCATATGTATGTCTAGTTATAAAATGCATGAAATTAACTCTCATATATTGCTGATAGGAATGCAAACAGTATAACTTTCTGGAGTGGAATTTGGCAATACTGACAAAATTCTATATCTATACCTATCTTTTGATTCAGCAATCCCACTCCTAATAATATACCCTGAAGATATACCTCTAATGATATGAAAACATATATGTGCAAGGTTATTTGTGGCAGCATTATTTGTAGTTTCAAAATACTGGAAACAACCTAAATACCCATATATACTGCAGGGAAGCTGAACTTAACTATAGTACATTCACACAATGGAGTACTATATAGCTTTAAAAATGAGTAAGAGCCCCAAGAACAGATATAGAATGGTTTCCAAGGCATGTTTTAAAAAAAAAAAAGCAAGTAGGGGCACCTGGGTGGCTCAGTCGGTTAGGTGTCTGACTTCAGCTCAGGTCATGATCTCACTGCTTGTGAGTCCAAGCCCCATGTAAAGCTCTGTGCTGACAGCTTGGAGCCTGGAGCCTAGAGCCTGCTTCAGATTCTGTCTCCATCTTTCTGCCCTTTCCCCGCTTGGTCTCTCTCTGTCTCTCTCTGTCTCTCTCTCTCTCTCTAATATAAAACATAAAATAGTAGTAATTTTAAAAAGCAAGTACAAAAACAATTTATTCTATACTATGCTATCCCTCATATAAGAGATGGATTATAAGAGAATATATATATATCTGCTTATTTGTACAAGAAATATAAGAGGAATAAACCAGAAACTAAAGCTTGAACTCATAACCCTGAGGTCAAGACCTGAGCTGAGATCAAGAATCAGACACTTAATGGAAAACAGTATTTTGGATACTGTAAAGTCAGAAACAACTGTACACAAATCCTATAATCTAGTTTGTATGTTTACTTCTCACAAGGATATGGGTTAGCAATTCTGAAATTACTTTATGTATACAGAAAATAGAACTGAACAAATAAGTAAATAAATGGAAGATAATTAGCTAGGTTGGCAAAATGACAAGCAAGAAAGAAGGTTAAATAAACCACACAGTGTTAGATCAGAATCAAGAGGTATCAGTATGAACTCAAAGTTTTTAATATCTACACAGAGAGACAGGTACAGAAATATATACAGATATGTATGTAAATGTCGGCTGGTATATACACATCTGCTTTCCTAGCTGTTTGCTGAGAAGACCTAAAAACAACAACACCCAGTAGCAATGATCAAACTTTGCATCTAAGAGGAACCCAGCACAGGGTGGGGTTTGTAGAAACAACCAACCAGTCAATCTGAAGGATCAAACGATCGTCAAAGTTGCAACAATTTCAACAACATGATGACAGTATAGGATTATAACCCACAGAATAAAACTAATATTGAGATTATACTGAAAAAATTACTGAACAAATAGAGAGAAGAGACAGCTCTTTCCTATAGAAGCACTCCAATTAATACATTTAGAAAGAATGGGGGGAGCAGAGAAATAATCAGGCAAATTCTAAAATAATTTTTTTCAGAGAAGATCCAGGGATGGATGCCTAAATTGATGAATGAAAATCTGAGGAAAAACAGGGTATATGCATAGTCTCAGAAGTATATCACCCAAGATATTTATTAATTACAAAGGGAAAAATAGTATTACAGTCTTGTCAAGCCTGCTTAATCTCATTCCTCTCATGAGAAAACATCAAAAATAAACTAAGAGACAGTCTATAAGGTAACAATCTAGTACTCTTCAAAAGTGTTGCAGTTGTGAAAGACAAGAATTGAAGAAATGGCACAGAGGAGACTCAGAAGAGATAACAATTAAATGTAAATGGGATCCTGGAAGGAAAAAATGACATTAGTGGAAAAATGGGGAAATATGAATGAGATCTGCGACTAGGAAATAGCTCTGTATCATTTTTAAATTCCTGGTTTTGATAATTTCACTATAGATGTTACATTAGGAAAAGGTGGGTACGTGGAAACTCTGGAGACTATTTTTTGCACTTTTCTAACCTTTTGAAATAGACAGTTAATATACCGTACTATGTAGAGTATAATAATCGATTACCCCAAAATACACAGCTTAAAAAAGTATATGCTCATATTAAAAATCATGTGCATGTGTGTGTGTAAAAAAGATTTTAATAAAAGAACAGAGAAAGGGAAGAACGTGAAAATAAAGGGAAACTTAAGACTTGAAGGGAACAAAGTTAACTTGTGAGAAAAAGAACCAACAGTGAGACAAAATATGGAAGTATAAATAAAGGACTGAACAGTTTCTGGCACAAAATAAATGTTCAATAAGTGCTTTTTGATTCATACATTAAAAACAGAAAAGAAAGGGGTGCCTGGGTGGCTCAGTCGGTTAAGTGTCCAACTTCGGCTCAGGTCATGATCTCACGGTTGTCGGGCTCTGTGCGATGGCTAGCTCAGAGCCTGGAGCCTGCTTCGGATTCTGTACCTCCCTCTTTCTCTGACCCTCCCCTGCTTGCTCGCTCCCGCTCTCTCTCTCTCAGAAGTAAATAAAAAACATTAAAAAACAAAAACAAAAACAAAAACCAGAAAATAAATAAAAAGGGAAATGGCAAAGCCATGATGGCAACTTTACTGCTGTGATGGCCCACTGGTTCTCAACCTTGGCTATATACTAGAATCACCTGTGGAATGTTTTTCTTTTAATGCTTGGTTTCATACCCAGAAATCAACTGATTTGGTCTAGGGTACAGTTCTGGGCAATGGGTTGCTCAGTCAGTGAAGCATCTGACTGCTGATTTCAGCTCAGGTCATGATCTTGTGGTTCATGGGATCAAGCTCTACATCAGGCTCTGTGCTGTAGGCGTAGAGCCTGCTTGGGATTCTCTCCCTCTTTGCTCTCTGCCTCCCCACTCCCACGCATGTGTGCACCAGTGTACTCTCTCTCAAAAACATACATTACAAAATATATATGCATAAATAAGGGCACCTGTGTGGCTCAGTCGGTTAAGCATCTGGCTCATGACATCAGCTCAGGTCATGATCTCCCAGTTCTTGGGATCAAGCCCCATATCAGGCTCTGTGCTAGCAGTGTGAAGCCTACTTAGAATTCTCATTCTGGAAAAAGATAGTTGCAAATGACATATCAGATAAAGGGTTAATATCCAGAATCTATAAGGAACTCACCAAACTACACACCCAAAAAACAAACAACCCAGTGAAGAAATGGGCAGAAGATATGAACAGACACTTCTCCAAAGAGGACATCCAGATGGCCAACAGACACATGAAACGATGCTCAGCATCTCTCCTCATCAGGGAAATACAAATCAAAACCACACTGAGATACCACCTCACGCCAGTCAGAGTGGCTAAAATGAGCCAATCAGAGAACTCTAGATGCTGGCGAGGATGTGGAGAAACGGGCACCCTCCTACACTGTTGGTGGGAATGTAAACTGGTACAACCCCTCTAGAAAACAGTGTGGAGGTTCCTCAGGAAACTAACAATAGAACTCTCCTATGACCCAGCAATAGCTCTGCTAGGAATTTACCCAAGGGATACAGAAATGCTGAGGCACAGGAGCACATGTACCCCAATGTTCATAGCAGCACTCTCCACAATAGCTAAAACATGGAAAGAGCCTAAGTGTCCATCAACAGATGAATGGATCAAGAAGATGTGGTTTATCTATACCATGGAATACTACATGGCAATGAGAAACAATGAAATCTGGCCATGTGTAGCAACATGGATGGACCTTGAGGGTGTTATGCTGAGCGAAATAAGTCAGGCAGAGAAGGACAAATATCATATGTGTGCACGTATAGGAGGATTAGGAGGAACTTGATGGAGGAACAAGCGGGAGAAGAAAGGCGGAAATGGTGGGGGAAAGGGAGAGAGGCAAACCATGAGAGACTCTTGAATGCTGACAAAAACTGAGGACTGATGGATGTGGGAGGGAGGGGGGATGGGGATGGAGGAGGACACTTGTGGGGATGAGCATTGAGTGTTATGTGGAAACTAATTTGACAATAAACTATTTGTTAAAAAGTAAAAAAAAAAATAAAAAAAAACAATTCTCATTCTCTCTCTCTCCCCCACTCGTGTGCTCCGTCTCTCAAAATAAACAAACTTAAATATTTAAGTTAAAAAAATAGGGGTGCCTGGGTGGCTTAGTTGGTTAAGCGTCCGACTTTCACTTAGGTCATGATCTCGCGGTTCGTGGGTTCGAGCCCCGTGTCAGGCTCTGTGCTGACTGCCAGCTCAGAGCCTGGAGCCTGTTTCAGTCTGTGACTCCCTCTCTCTCTGACCCTCCCCTGCTCACACTGTCTCTCTCTCTCTCTCTCCTAGTAATAAATAAAACATTAAAAAAAATTTTTTTAAATAAAAGTGAAAAAATAAAAAGGATCCCAAGTGAACTAACATTATACATTATAACTAATTATTGCTCCAACCTTTTTCTTCTAACATAAGCCCATTTTGTCCTGGACAGGTTATCTCAGTTTTAGATTGCGGTAGGAGAGATCTCCTTACAGAACAGAAATAAGGCAAGAGAACACAGGTTCTCCCATTATTCCTTTCTTCTCCAAACCTACCGGTGTTAATTTCTATGATTATGCTCATGAGGAAAAATTAATTTAAATAATTATTACCAAAAATTGGCATTACTTCGCAGATGAGAAAACTGGCCATAGAAACACCCTCTGGTCTTCAGTATCTTCAATTTTATTTTTTTTAATGAGGGTTTTTTGAGGTTTTGTTTTCTAAATGTTCCTAACCCTGTGTTTATTCACCCCCCCACCTCAAAAACATTGAGTTTTCTGTTTATCTTTCCATTATTTCCTTATGCAAATACACATTGATTTCTTTATATGTATTAATGTGATTTCCAAACCTTAGTACACATTAGTCATCCAGGGAGGTTTTAAAAGTGTGGGCACCCAGTTTCTATTCCATACCTATTGACTGAACGAAACCTCTGGGAAGTGGAGCCTGGAACTCTTTGCGCAAAGTTCTCCCAGGTGACTTTCTGCGAGATCCTTTTAGGGTATCCGCCCAGCCCACATTCCCCTCACCCACAGAAATTTGCCCCATTGCCATGGCTAACAAAGTAATAATATCCAGCACAGGGAGAACCCATCTAAAGGCTGAGCTAGGCCAACTAGCTTCTCTTCTCAGAGAATGTCTGTTTGCAGGGCACAGAATGCTGGGATGACCCATTCATATCCACACTTCCCTCTGCAGAGAGGAGCATGAAACAAACAGAGCCACAGAGAAAGGGCCTGCTGCTCCAGGGAGAATGAGAAGGGCACTGCTTTGATTCTTAATGACTTCCCAATTCCTCAATCTGGTCCTCCATCCCTCAGATCCTGGCATTGATTTTCTGTGTTTCAATAATCCGAAAGTCTACATGCAGGATCCCCTGAAGACTGCAGAGACCTACAAGAATTCCGTAGGATACTGGTCAGCATAATTATGAATTTTTGTGAAAATTACTCAAGTTCTTCATACTCAAGTCACTGAGGAAATCTTATTTCTGAAATCAGTTCCTTTTCTCTCCATATTATCTCATCACTTTCACCTTTGAGCAATAAATTTATCTGTACCCAAACATAATCACAGATCAAGGCAGGGAAATAACTGCCAGGGAGAATGGGTGCTCCCAGATAACTAACACTGACCCACAACATATACAAAGTAACTGATGATCTCTAGGACAACTGCTGAAACTCCTGCCTTTACGCACTCCAGAAAACCTACTAACATGACATAGTGGCATGTATTTGAAGAAATAACCTTAAAATTACTCAAGTTTGATTTTGAGTCAAGTTACAAACACTGGTCTTGGAAGTCCTGGAATCTGAATTCAAGTTCTTGCACTGTCACAACTTGACGCTTTTAACACTGGCCGAGTGTCTTAACCTTGCTGAACCTCAATATCTTCCCTTGAAAAATGGAAAGAAAACTTACCTCACACACTACATAGGATTATTTGGAAGAAAAAGTATCGGTGAACTCACTTCATAAATTCTATACATATGCAAACAATACCGTTGCCACTTAGAAGACAACAATTTTTTAATCAGAGTCCCAGCCCTAACAATCTCAGTTTTTATATTATCATTTTAAAATTAAATAATTAAATCACCTAACAATAATTATATCAATTTTCTGTATCACTGTAAACTCTGAATACTTAATTATGCTGGGGTGCCTGGGTGGCTCTGACTGTTTAGTGTCCAATTCTTGATCTCAGCTTTTTTTTTTTTTTTTTTTTTTTAGTTTTTAAAAAATGTTTATTTTTGACAGAGACAGAGAGTGAGAGCAGGGGAGAGGCAGAGAGAGGATCTAAAGTAGGCTCTGTGCTGACAGCAGAGAGCCCAATGTGGGGCTTGAAACCACTAACTGTGAGATCATGACCTGAACTTTTGTTGTCAGATGCTTAACCAACTGAGCTACCCAGGTGCCCCTCAGCTCAGGTTTGGTCATGAGTTCAAGCCCTGCGTTGGGCTTGATGCTGAACATGGAGCCAACTTGAAAAAAGGCTATCCTAATTTTTTAAAATTATACTAATTTTAAAGAACATGACAACAATACTTTAAAACTTTAGAAGAGTTAAAAGTCCTATCATAAAGTCTAAGTGACTTAACCAAAGCCACCCAAGGAGAGGGCTAGAATCAACTGTTGGTCTTTCCTCTGAATTCCATGTTCCTTTCATTATACAAGAATGTGCTCAGAAAGTCTTATACAACAGAACTTTGGGAAGTGCTAAGTGACAAATGGTACAGAATGCTTCCTTCAAAACCCAACAAAATAAACAAGCATGTTACAAACAAAGAACAAAGATGAGACTCAACTGAAGGAACACAGCAAGCAAATTTTAAAGGGCAATCCAGGAGCTGGGAGTGGTAACTGCGTACAAGGAGGCCTGGCAGAGTCAAGTTTACAAAAACAGAAAGACAGAATGGAGTTTACTAATAACATTTAAAGTGTTACATATAAGGGGGATATTAAATAAAAGCAAACAAGAATACATACAACTATAACATATTTCAAAAGAATTTAAAACATCACTGAAGGCAGCAAATAGCAGAAATGGGATTAAAATAAAAAAAAAAAAAAAAGGACTGGGCCAAGTAGAAAGTAAATTATAAGATGACACTTTATAAGATAATGACAGAAATAATAGAAAACAAAACAGGTGAAACCATTTAGACTTGGAAATCATTTTAAAAATAATTCGCCTACAATAATGAGGTCCACAGAAAGAATTAACTATTTAGAATCACAAAGAAAATCATCAAATATTTTTTGAATTGAAAACAAAGGGCATCATTGGCAAGAATGAAATAGACCACGCCTACACATCAAGGTTAAACCTAAGAGGAAGAGGCTCAAAAAAAAAAAAAAAAAAAAAGAAAAAGAAAAAAAAGGGAAAATAACAAGTTTAAATAGGGAGAAAAAGGAAAGATCTGAAGATGGAAAGAGAATGAGAGGCCACACACCTGGGCCCAACTAAAGAAAATTAAAATATGATTATTCTCCATGTTGATTGAAAATTAAAAGTAATATGATTATTCTCCACATTGATTTTTATGGAGTCAAATAGTAACTAACAGTAACTAATGACTATGAAAAGTAAAATCTGACAAGGTAACAGAAAAGTAAGATGCATGTGGAAAGATAAAGAAGCAAGAGTGCAAAAGGATACACAGGACACTCAAAGAGCTCCACAGTAGCAGAGCAGGCTCTGTACTATGAAGGAAGGAAACAGGGTGGCCACTAGGGGAGAAATGGAGAGTGACCACTAATGCATACAGATAATTCTTTTTGGGGTCATGAAAATGTTCTGGAATTAGATAGTTTCCCCCACCCCACAAAAGCACAGTCTCTCTCTCTCTCTTTTTAACTACTTTTTTCAGATCACTATAGCAGGCACTAACACTTAAATGTTCAATGTGAGAGAATTCTTCACTCTGGAGAGCTAACAGCAACTCAGGGCACAAAACTCTGGAGCAAGGAAACAAACCAGCTCTGATTCTGGAGGGCAGGAAAAAGGAAAAGAAAGGGCATCTTCATGCTACTCTTTATCTTGGCAGACCACTTCACTGGAGTAGGGAAGTTGGCAAGGACCCAAGATAGAAGCTCTGCTAGGAAATTTAAAAGTAGACATCAGGCTAAAATAAGAGTAAAAGGCCATATAATGCCAGATATATAGCTCAAAATAATAAACTTGACCAATAAAATAGATTCCAGATTAACAGAAGCAAATGGTATCTATAAGTTCAATATGAAAACTCTTGAAAGTAGATTATGTTGAAAGTGATCAATAAATACTGATAAAACTATTAAATGGAATAAAATGAAGCATCTAAATGTAGCACTTTTCTCCAGTAATATCTTCACTGGTTAAAAGGTTAAAGGTTAAAAGCCTTACTGTAATTCACTAACTCTGAAGCAATAAAAGAACATATCAGGGGCGCCTGGGTGGCTCAGTTGGTTAAGCGTCCGACTTCGGCTCAGGTCATGTCACAGGTCATGGGTTCAAGCCCTGCATCGGGCTCTGTGCTGACAGCTAGCTCAGAGCCTGGAGCCTGTTTCAGATTCTGTATCTCCCTCTCTCTCTCTGACCCTCCCCAATTCACACACTCTCTCTCTCTCAGAAATAAACAAAACATTAAAAAATTTTTTTAAAGAACATATCAAAGATTTAGTTGATGGGGCACCTGGGTGGCGGCTCAGGTCATGATCTTACAGTATGTGAGTTTGAGCCCCACATCGGGCTCTGTGCTAACAACTCAGAGCCTAAGCCTGCTTCAGATTCTGTGTCTCCCTTTCCCTCTGCCCCTCCCTTGCTTGTGCTCTATCTCTCCAAAATAAATAAACATTAAAAAAAATTTTTTAGAATAATTAGTTGATGAATTTAATTATATAAATTTCTTATTTTTATATATTTTTAATTTTTTAAATGTTTGTTTACTTTTGAGAGAGAGACAGAGCTTCAGCAGGGGAGGGGCAGAGAGAGAGGGAGACACAGAATCCGAGGGAGGCTCTCAAGCTCTGAGCTGTCAGCACAGAGCTCCATGTGGGGCTCGAACTCACAAACTGCGAGATCATGACCTGAGCCAAAGTCGGATGCTTAACCGACTGAGCCACCCAGGCACCCCAATTATATAAATTTTTTTAAAGCTTTCAGAAAATAAGGATTAATACCCAGCTTGTACTGTATAAGTATTTCAAAAATTTGAATACAACTGAAACACCAGAGAACTAAAACTTAAAAGATTTACCTTAGAAACCAACCAAACACAAGACACCTATAAGGTTCTACCTTACTTATATCCAATTGTAAGTAAAAAAAAAAAACAAAACAAACAAAACAATACCATGTTCTCACTGCAAGAGGGAAGGGGAGGACAAAGAAGGACAGTTAGAAGATTAATAGTAAAAGCATTAATTTAAATGCTATTTCTAGAGAGCAATCAAGACATACTACAAAAGAGTCCTATTTTTGGGGCGCCTGGGTGGCTTAGTCGGTTAAGCGTCCGACTTTCGCTTAGGTCGTGATCTCGCGGTTCGTGGGTTCGAGCCCCGCGTCGGGCTCTGTGCTGACTGCCAGCGCAGAGCCTGGAGCCTATTTCAGTCTGTGACTCCTCTCTCTGCCCTCCCTGCTCACGCTGTCTCTCTCTCTCTCTCCTAGAAATAAATAAAACATTAAAAAAAAAAAAAAGACATACTACAAAAGAGTCCTATTTTTGACCTGGTCATGCCATTTTTGAGAAATAGGTTCCAAGAAAATTACACAAGGGAGATTTGCACTAAAAATGTTTATAAGCTCCATCACTTAAAAATAGTGAAAAACTGAAGCAATCCAAAGCTAAATAAGGTAACAGTTACATAAACTACTATTTTTAATAAAATTTAATGCTATCATTACATGTTGGATTCAGACACATAAAATGAGGGGGAAACAGGACAAAATCATATACTATAGGGCAAGCTTTAAAAAAACAACAACAACAACAAAAACAAACAAAAAAAGACCTTGTTGAGAACAGGTCCAGCAGAGCAGGGGGAGGTGATGCCCATATGGGAGGGAGAGGGCAGAACCAGGAGGCAGAACTCGGAGAAGTGAGAATGACAGTGCCTGGAAGGGTTGTTGAGAGTTTGTGTGTCCGTCTCCCCTCCCTTTCTTTTAAGGAGCTGAGTCATCATTACACAGGAATTTAGATGAAGTAACCCAGACTGTATGGAATGTGTGAGAGCCCAAGAATAATGAACGACTGAAAAACAGGTGTATTTCAGCAAAGAGTGATGGTAACTTTTTAAAAAACGAAATGGTTTACAACATCAAATCTCCAGAAAGATCAAAATCTTGGTGAGGGGATGTGGGGAACTTCAGGGAAAAGCCACCAAATCCAGAAGGATCAAAATTGAGAAAGACTGCACATTTCTTAATGTGCACAGCAACAGTTCTGAGTGAAGTGCTGAGTCTGAAGTCTGGCAATAGTAAGTACATGTTGCAAGCTTAGAAGTATCAGAAGGTAGAGGAAGCAGTAGACCATTCCTGACAGAATCTGGGTGTAACAAGAGCTACATGTTCTCTTAGTCCCTCTTTCAGATTCTGAAACAGAGTGAAGGAAAGTTCAAGACTAACAAACAAAAAACTACTGAATAGAATAAAAATTGATGTTTCTTTTGTTGACTTAAATTTTTTTTCACCATTACTGGCTAATACAACTTTAGAAAAAGAATAATTATATGGGGCGACTAAGCCTGGGTGGCTTAGTCGGTTAAGCATCCGACTTTCGCTTAGGTCATGATCTCACGGTTAGTGGGTTCGAGCCCCGCGTCGGGATCTGTGCTGACTGCCAGCTCAGAGCCTGGAGCCTGTTTCAGTCTGTGACTCCCTCTCTCTCTGACCCTACCCTGCTCACGCTTTCTCTCTCTTCTAGAAATAAATAAAACATTAAAAAAAATTTTTTTAAAGAAGAAAAAGAATAATTATCTTAAAAAAAAAAAAAAATACTGTACAAATCCCTAGTCGCTTAAAGGAGGTCTCTGAGATCAGGAACAAGACAAGATGTCAGGGGTGCCTGGCTGGCTCAGTTCCAAGAGCATGCAACTCTCGATTTCAGGGTTGTAAGTTTGAGTCCCATGCCAGGTGCAAACATAATTGAATGAATGAATGAATGAACTGAATGAATGAGTAAATAACTAAATAAATAAACAGATAAGGAAGTCTGGCCTCACCATCTCTGTTCAACATTATACTTGAGCCTCTAGCCAGGGCAATCAGGCAAGAAAAAAGAAATAAAAGGCATCCACGGTAGAAAAAAAGAAGTAAAATTATCGTTATTTGTAGATGACACAATCTTGTATGCAGAAAATCCCAAAGAATTTTTAAAAAAATCTTAGAATTGATAGACAAGTTCAGCAAGAGAGCAGAATACAATATACAAAATACAAAATCAAGTGTATAAAGTTCCAACGAACAATCCAAAAACAAAATCAATAAAACCATCCCATTCACATTTTTTCATCAAAACAGATAAAATACTTAGGAATAATAAATTTAACAAAAGAAGTACAGAACACTAAAAACTATGAGATATTGCTGAAAGAAACTGAACAAGATTTATTCTTATTTTATTTTAGAGAGAGTGTGTGAATGGGGGAGATGGGCAGAGGGAGAAAGAGAGAGAGGGGTGCCTGGGTGGCTCAGTCGGTTAAGTGTTCAGCTTCGGCTCATGATCTCACGGTTTGTGGGTTCGAGCCGCGCACTGGGCTCTGTGCTGACAGCTAGCTCAGAGCCTGGAGCCTGCTTTGGATTCTGTGTCTCCCTCTCTCTCTGTCCTCCTGCTCACACTGTCTCTCTCTCTCTCAAAAATAAATGAAACATTAAAATTTTTTTAATAAAAAGAGAGAGAGAGAATGGGAGAGAATCTTAAGCAGACTCCACACTCAAAATGGACCCCAAAGTAGGGCTCAATCCCACAACCCTGTCAAAATCAAGGGTTGGACATTCAATCGACTGAGCCACCCAGACATTCCTAAAAGATTTAAATAAATGGAAAAACAACCATATTCACTAATCAGGAGACAGATTATTATTAAGATGGCAATACTCCCCAAATTAACATACAGATTCAACACTATCTAAATCCCAGCTAGCTTCTTTGTAGTAGTTGACAAGCTGATCCTAAAATTATATGGAAATTCAAAGGAACTAGAATAACCAAAACAATCTTGCAAAGGAAGAACAAAGGTACAGGACTCACACTGTCCAATTTCAAAAATTAAAGAATAATCAAGATGGTGTGGTACTGGCAAAAGGACAAAGATATAGATCAATGAAAGAGAATGGTGAGTGTGGAAATAAACTCATCTGTCTATGGTCAACTGATTTTCAAGAAGAGTGCGAAGACCACTCAGTGGGGAAAGGACAGTCTTTTCCACAAATGATGCTGGGACAATGAGGTGGCCACATGCAAAAGAATGAGGTTGGACCCTAACTTCACATCACACATAAAAATTAACTCAAAATAGATTAAAAACCTGTATCTAAGAGTTAAAACTAGAAAACTCTCAAAATAAAACAGGGGTTGTCTTAGTCTAGTTGGGCCTCTAAAACAAAATACCACAGACTGAGTCCCTTATAAACAAAGTTATTTCTTCCAGTTCTGGAAGCTGAAAGTTTGAGATCAGGGTGAGGGTCTTTTTCCTGGTTTCCAGAGTTCTCATTTTACCCTTGCATGTAGAAGGGACTAGGGAGCTCTGTGGGGGTCTCTTTTATAAGAGCACTATCCCACTCATGAGAGCTCAGGGCTCCACTCTCATGACCTAACCACCTCCCAAAGGCCCTACCCCGAATACCATTACAATTGGCATTAGGATTTCAGCAAATAATTTTTTAAAATTTCTTAATGTTTGTTTATTTTTGAGAGACAGAGAGACAGAACAGGAGTGGGGAAGGAGCAGAGAGAGAGGGAGACACAGAATCCAAAACAGGCTTCAGGCTCTGAGCTGTCAGCACAGAGCAGGGCTCGAACTCATGAACTGTGAGCTCATGACCTGAGTGGAAATCAGACGCCTCAACTTACTGAG
Source organism: Proteles cristata cristata (assembly GCA_017311185.1). Classification (NCBI taxonomy): domain Eukaryota; kingdom Metazoa; phylum Chordata; class Mammalia; order Carnivora; family Hyaenidae; genus Proteles; species Proteles cristata. Next base: position 722,237 of record JAESUZ010004478.1, on the reverse strand, counting down.
CCACCCAGGTACCTCACAGCAAATAAATTTTTATTGGGGGTGAAGGAGAGCACAAAAATTCAGACCACAGCAGGAGTAAATCTTCACAACCCTAGACTTGGCAATAAATTCTTAGATATGGCACCAAAAGTACAAGTGACAAAAGAAATAAACAGATACATTTGATTTGGTCAAAATGAAAAGGCTTTGTGCTTCAACGGACATTATCAAGAAAGTAAAAAGGTGGCAGTGCCTGCCTTGCTAGCTCACCAGTAGAGCATGCAACTCTTGATCTTGGGGTCATGAGTTTGGGCTCCATATTGGGGGCAGAGTTTACTTTTAAATAAAATAAGTAAGTAAGGGGCACCTGGGTGGCTTAGTCAGTTAAGCATCCGACTTTCACTTAGGTCATGGTCTCAGGGTTCGTGGGTTCAAGCCCCGTGTCGGGCTCTGTGCTGACTGCCAGCTCAGAGCCTGGAGCCTGTTTCAGTCTGTGACTCCCTCTCTCTGACCCTACCCTCCTTACGCTGTCTCTCTCTCTCTCTCTCCTAGAAATAAATTTTTTTAAAAAAATTTAAATAAATAAATAGATATAAAAATGCGTTCATAGAATGGGAGAAAACATTTGCAAATCATATATCTGATAAAGAATTTGTATCTACAGTATATAAATAATACAGCTCAAAAATAAAAAGACAAATATTCCATTTTAAAAATGGGCAAAAGATTTAAATAAATAAACATGTCTTACTCCACCCCAAATATGAATTGCCAATAAACACATAAAAAGTGTTCAACATCATTAGTCATTAGAGAAATGCAAAACAAAACCATAATGGGATACCACTTCACACCCAGTAGGACAATTTTTTAAATAAAAGGAAAATAACAAGTGTTAGTGAAGATATGAAGAAATTGGAACCCTACACGCTCCTATCCACTGCTGGTAAGAATGCAAAATGGTGCAGCCACTTTGGAAAACAGTCTGGCAGTTCCTCAACTGGTTAAACATCAAGTTACCATGTGATCTAGCCAATGAAAACTATGTCTACAAAAACCTGTACACAAATGTTCATGGTAGTATTATTTATAATAGCCAAAACAACCTAAAACTCCAACAACAGACAGATGAGTAAACAGAGCAGGGTACATATTCATACAATAGAATATTATTCGACCTGAAATGTAATGAAGTACTGATAAATGCTACAATATGGATGAACCCTGAACACATCACAGTGAAAGAAGCCAGTCACAAAAGACCACACACTATATGATACTGTTTATAGAAAATGTTTAGGATATGCAAATCTATACAGACAGAAAGTACATGAGTAGTTGCCAAAAGCTGGGACAAGGGGAAGGTAGTAGAGAGGTGACAGCTGGAGGGTTTCTTTCTGAGAGGAGAGACACATTCTAAAATTGATTCTCATGATGACTGCACGTATCTGTGAATATACTAAAAAAATCAGGGGCGCCTGGGTGGCTCAGTCAGTTAAGCATCCGACTTCAGCTCCGGTCATGATCTCACGGTCGTGGGTTAGAGCCCTGTGTTGGGCTCTGTGCTGACAGCTCAGAGCCTGGAGCCTGCTTCAGATTCTGTGTCTCCCTCTCTCTCTGACCCTCCTTCACTTGTACTTGCTCTCTCTCTCTCTCAGAAATAAATAAAACATTAAAAAAAATCAAATTATTGGGCAGTATGTGAATTGTATTTCAAAAAAAGTGTTTTAAGTCCCTAAGGCAAGAAATATACTTGGAGCATCTCATAGTGCAAGAAAGTAAGATGCTTAAAAAAAAAAAAAAAAAAGGAATATGTCAAAGGGACGGACATAGGCACCAAGTGTAAGAGCTCCCCATGGTCAAAGCTACCAACAACATGAGAACAAAATAAACAAATAGCGTTACATTATAACCCAAAATGTAAAATAGCCATGAGCCCATACTGATATAAATGGAGAGAAGAGACAAACCTCTAAGCAGAATTTCAAATAATTTATGTAAATATTCTACTCTCACAGAGGTGGGATACACTTAATGACTTGCTCCCAGGAGTACATTATAGAAAGGAGGGAAAAATAATTTTATGATGGAGACCCTAGACAATACTTATCAGTCGAACAAGGTCAATATCAACAGTGTTAAATCAAGTTGAGAGCAATGTGATGTAAATAAGATGGCACTTTATTTTTGTGATCTTCCTCCCCAAAACCTGTAACCCCAGTCTAATCATGCCAAGAACATCAGATAAATCCCAACTGAGGGACAATTTACAAAATATCTGACCAGGCGGCACCTGCCTGGCTCAGCCAGTGCAGCATGTAACTAACTCTTAATCTCAGGGATGTAAATTCAAGCCCCAAATTGAGTGTCAAGTACTTAAAAATAAAATCTTAACAAAAATTACCAAAAAATCTGACCAGTACTCCCCCAAACAGTCATGGTCATTAAAACAGAGTCTAAGAAACTGTCACAACCCAGAGAAACCTAAGGAAACATGACAATTAAATATAATGAACCCTGCTGGGATCATGGAACAGAAAAAGAACCTTAGGTAAAAACTCAGGAAAAATGAATGAAAGAAGAGCTTTAGTTAACATACCAGTATTGATTCTTTAGTTGTAACAAATGTACCATACAAATGTGAAATGTTAATAAAAAGAGGAACTGGGTGTTGTGGAAAATTCTGTACTATCCTCATAATTTTTCTGTAAATCTAAAACTATTTTTTAAAAAAGTCTTTTTATTTAATATTTAAATATACTGCTTTGTAACACATGAATGATACAGTTTTAAAAATTTGACTGTTTTCAGGGAATGTTTAGTGGCTTAGAAAATACACCAGGTTGGGGTTCCTTGGGTGGCTCAGTCACTTAAGTGTCCAATTTCTGATTTCAGCTCAGGTCAAGATTTCATGATAACATGAGTTCGAGCCCCGAATCGGGTTTTGTGCTGACAGTGTGGAGCCTGCTTGGGATTTTCTCTCTCCCTCTCCCCTGCTCACACACTCTCTCTCAAAATAAATAAACTTAAAAAAAGAAAAGAAAGTATATCACATTGGGTGAAAAGAGTCAGTACACCAAACTATATACAACTGACCCTTGAACAACATGGGTTTGAACTGCATGGGTCCATTTACATGCAAATTTTTTTAATGTTTTTCTGAGAGACAGAGAGAGAGAGAGAGAGAGAGAGAGAGAGAGAACGTGGGGGAGGGGCAAAGAGAGAGGGACAGAGGATCTGTGCTGACAGCAGAGAACTCACAAACCATGAGATCATGACCTGAGCCAAAGTTAAGACATTTTTAACCTATTGAGCCATCCAGGTGCCCCATGTGAAATTTTTTTTTTAATGCATTACAGCACCGTGCATGTATTTTCTCTTCCTTATGACTTTAACATTCTTTTCTCTAGCTTACTTTATTGTAGGAACACAGTATATAATACATATAACATAAAAAATATGTGTTACCTGTTTATATTATTGGCAAGGGTTCCAGTCAACAGTACGATTACTAGTTAAAAGTTTTGGGGGAGTCAAAAGTTATATGTAGATTTGACTATGTGAGAGGTTGGCAACTCTAACCTCCATGTTGTTCAAAAGTCAACCGTAACGTAATCCCAATTTTATTAGGAAAAAAGGTGCAAAGATGTTGACAGTAGATATCCCTTGATAGTAGTATTACAGGTGAAATTTTTTGGGTGAATGTGCCTTTCTGTATTTCAAGATTTTCTATAGTAAAAAGCTGACACAATTCTCAAATCATATTGTTTATTTGGGTGTTAACAAAATGTACCAAGTTCAGAAGACATGCACATTCATTAGTTCTTAGCTAAAGTCCATGGAATCAGAAGGGTTTTAGAATTCAGTACTTTTCAGATTTTACAAAGGTAACAGAGTGCATACAGATGCAGCATGACATCCCTGGCAAGGTCTAGTGTCACATTCAGCAATCCAATACTGATATTTCTGCAGCATATTATATGAAAAATTACACTGAATGGAAAAAATAAAGGCTATAAATAGCATCATGATAGATCAATTCAGGTTTTGCACTAAAGGGGTTACAAAAGAAATCCATAGCACATCTAAGTGGCTCAGTCGTTAAGCGTCCAACTCTTGATTTCAGCTCCGGTCATAATCTCATGGTTCGTGAATTCCAGCCGTGTCAGGCTCTGTGCTGACAATGTGGAGCCTGCTTGGAATTCTCTCTCTGCCCTTCCCCCTCTCACGAGCATGTATGTACGCTCTCTCAAAATAAATAAACATTTTTCAAGAATTAAAAAAAAGGGGGGCACCTAGGTGGCTCAGTCAGTTAAGCATCTGACTTTAGCTCAGGTCATGATCTCGTGGTTTGTGGGTTCGAGCCCTGCATCAGGCTCTGTGCTGACAGCCAGCTCAGAGCCTGGAGCCTGTTTCAGATTCTGTATCTCCCTCTCTCTCTCTGACCCTCCCCTGCTCACATTGTCTCTTTCTCTCTCTCTCAGAAATAAATAAAATATTAAAAATCTTAAAAAGAATTTTAAAAATTGGGGGCATCTGGGTGGCTCAGTCAGTTAAGCATCTGACTTTGGCTCAGATCATGATCTCACGGTTCTTGAGTTTTAGCCCAACGTGGGGCACTGTGCTGACAGCTCAGAGCCTGGAGCCTGCTTCAGATTCTGTGTCTCCCTCTCTCTGCCCTTCCCCTACTAACACTGTATCCAAAATAAACATTTAAAATTTTTTTAATTTAAAAAACTTAAATGTACAGACACATATATAAAAGATGCAAAATCCTAAGAGTTATTAGCACATTTTTAAGAACAAGTGAGACTTATGTGGAATAGACTCAGCACTCAAATGGTTACAGAAGAAACACTTCACATTAAAATCCAGCTAGATTTACCCTCTACATAGTGTTGATATTTATAGGGAATGTAAATAAAATGTTACCTACCCATCCTTGCACTGTAGCAATAATAGGCTTAGTTCTCAACATAGCTTTGTTACAACAGCAATGTGGTCTCCACTCAAGTTACTAGACACTGTATTTCTAACCATCTCATTGAAACCTCTATTCTGCTTAAGAAGTTTAAAAAGCCAAATAACTGCTGTTAGTTACAATTCCATTACAAGACAGTTTTCACAGCAGATAAAGCCTAATTCTCTTTCCCCTAGAATAAAGGCCAAACTCAGCAACTTGCTTCTAACAGAAAGAAAGAAAAGAAAGGAAGGAAGGAAGGAAGGAAAAGAGAAAGAGAAAAAGAGAAAGGGAGGGAGGGAGGGAGGAAAGGAGGCAGTGAGTAGAAGTGCTGCTATGTCTTCCCAGGCTATATCATAAAAAGGTATTCTCTCTGGGGAGAGCCTGGCCAACCACAGTGCAGTGAGGCCACTCAAGCAGCGTATAAAGAGGACTTCTGGGGAGAAACTGAGGCCTATCTCCCAGTCCCCCCACCACTAACAACTTGTCAGCTGTGTGAGTCAGAAGCAGATCCCCTAGCCCCAGGCAAGTCTTCAGGTATCTGTAGCCCCAGCTGAGATCTTGGCTGCAAAGTTATGAGTCCCTGAGCCAGAAATGTCCAGCTAGGCCCACTCCTCAATCCCTGATCCTGATCCACAGAAAGTGTGTAATAACAAATACTTGCTGTTTTAAGTCACTAAATTGTAGGGCACTTATCACAGAGCATTAGATTAGCAATACAGCAATGGAATGAAGAAAACAAGATAATGGAAAACTTTATAGTGTCATGTGATCTGGAAAAGGAATGAACAGTATATGAAAACTACCTAAAAACTTCTTCCCTCCAGAAATGGAGCATTAACAGCACTGCAAAGCCACAAGATCAATTACAGAAAAATGAGTAAAGTCCTTTCCTAGGTTGTCAGTAGTATGCCTCAAAAAGTAAAGTAATATTGGGGCACCTGGGTGGCTCTGTCAATTAAGCGTCTGACTTCAGCTCAAGTCATGATTTTGTTTTGGATTCTGAGTGTGTGTCTCTCTCTGCCCTTTCCCCGCTCATGCTTTCAAAAGTACACATGAAAAAAAAATTTTGGGGGGTGCCAGGGTGGCTCAGTGGGTTAATCGTCTGACTTCGGCTCAGGTCATGATCTCACGGTTCACTGGTTCAAGCCCCACATCGGGCTTCTGTGCTGAAAGTTCGCTTGGAGCCTGGGGCCTGCCTCAGATTCTGTGTCTCCCTCTCTCTCTGATCCTGCCCTGTTCATGCTGTCTCTATCTCTCTCTCAAAAATAAAAATAAAAACATTTAAAAAAAATTTTTTTTAAAAACAAAAAAAAATTTTAGAGGGGCATGCCTGGGTGGCTCAGTTGGTTAAGTGTCTGACTTTGGCTTAGGTCATGATCTCACGGTTCGTGGGTTTGAGCCCCGCGTCGGGCTCTGTGCTGACAGCTAGCTTGGAGGCTGGAGCCTGTTTCGGATTTCATGCCTCTCTCTCTCTGACCCTCCCCTGCTCACGCTGTTTCTCTCTCTCAGAAATAAATAAAACAATAAAAAAAATTTTTTTAAGTAAAATAATATTAAACTACAGACAGACATACACAATATGAATGATTCTTATATGCTGAATAAAAGAAACTAAACACAAAAGAAAACATGCTGTAAAATCCCTTTACACAAAGTACAAAACACCAGGCAAACTAATCTACATGTTAGAAGTCAGGATAATGGCTGCGCTGGTGGGTGAGGGGTGGGTAGTGACTGAAAGAAAGGAAGCACAAGGCAGGCTTCTGTTTGTTGTTTCCTGATCTGAGTACTAATTACCTAGGTGTCTTCGGTTTGCAAAAACTCATTGGGCTGAACAATTAAGATATGTGGAGCAGTTGGCTGTGTATTTTAATAAACCATCTTTGAAAAAAACATAAAATATTATTTGTTATTGTTACTAGGAGTAGTAACTGAACCCATAATTATTGCTCTTCTTCAGCTACAGGCTTCTTCTCCTAAAAAAAACTTGACCACTACAAAGAAATTTGATAGTTTCATCATATGCATTAAAACCATAAAAAAAAAAAATCAAGTTCATACTCCAGCAACAAGGAGAAGAATGCTTTCTCTGCAGAAAATTCTGAGACGATTTTAGGACAACTTTAGGGAGAAAAGTAGTACCTCTCCATCTCCACCCCAATCACTACTCCCCACCCTCACCAATAAAGTAGGCTGGGCTTTCCCTGACCCTCTCAATGCATACTATTCTCTGGGTACTCCCTACCCTCTCCCTTTACCCCATTAAGTGATAATAAAGAACTTGAGAGCAATGCCCACCTCTCCATCCTCAGGAGACTATAAGCCCTGAAGGCTCCTATCACAAGGCTGAGGAAAATGGAAAATTCTAGGCTTATGAGTATCAGAGTATTTGTTAAGTGTAGTCTGAATAATTGGAAATTTTATCATGAGGTCTTTTAAAATTCCATTTAAAACCTAAGGAATAAAAATAAAACATTCCTGGGGCACCTGGGTGGCTCAGTCGGTTAAGTGTCCGACTTCAGCTCAGGTCATAATCTCACAGTTCGTGAGTTCAAGCCCCACGTTGGGCTCTGTGCTGACAGCTCAGAGCCTGCTTCTGATTCTGTTTCCCTCTCTCAGCTCCTCCCTCATTCACTCTCTCTCTCTCTCTCAAAAATAAACATTAAAAAATTTTTTAATGAAAAATAAAATATTACTTATCTTTCAATGCATAATGTCATCAATTAATTAACAATGGTGATACTGTATGACCATTAGTTTAAGAAGTACTTTTATAATTGTCTAGGAACAAAGGGCATACTAGGGAAAATACACACTCACACACACACAGACTTCTAAATTGTAAGCTCCCTACTTTATTTACTGAAGGCTCCTCTGAGGTAAGGGTTGTGCCTGACTCATATTTTTATCCCAGCACATGCTTAACACTATTTATTGAAAGAGTCACTCCCACTTTAGCTGTCAAATATCCACGGCTCACTGAAAACACATCACACATACGAGGTACAAATCCATCAAAACAAGCTCTTCACCTCACACCAATTAGATGGCTGCTCTCAAAACAGTAACAAAAACAAAAACACAAAGTAAGTGATAGTGAAAATGTGGAGAAATCAGAACCATTGGGTGGGAATATAAAACGGTGCAGCTGCTCTGAAAAACAGTACGGTGGTTCCTCAAAATATTAAACCAAGACGTATGGTATGATCCTGCAATCCCACCTCCAGCTACACATCCAAAAACCTGAAAACAGGGTCTTAGAAAGGTATCTTATACATCCATGTTAAAAGTAGCAATATTCATGCATGATAGCCAAAAGGTAGAAGCAATCCAAGTGTGCATGAATAGATGAAATGGGTAACAAAGGAAATCCTGCCATCTGAAATAACATGGAAGAACCTTGAGGGCATTATGGTCACTTCTATGAGGTACCCAGAGTAGTAAAATTCATAGAGAAAGAAATTTAGAATGGTGGTTGCCAGGGGTTAGGAGTAGGGGAGAATGGAGTTGTTTAATGGGCAGAGTTTCAGTTTTGCAAGATGAAAAAGTTCTACCAATCTGTTTGTTTAACAATGAGAATATACTTTTACTGAACTGTACACTCAAAACGCTTAAGATGGTAAATTTTATATCCATGTGCATTTTACCACAGTCAAAAAAAATTTTTTTAGGGGCACCTGGGTGGCTCAGTCGGTTAAGCGTCTGACTTCGCCTCAGGTCATGATTTCACGGTTCGTGGGTTTGAGCCCCGCGTCAGGCTCTGTGCTGACAGCTCAGAGCCTGGAGCCTGCTTCAGATTCTGTGTCTTCCTCTCTCTCTGCCCGTCTCCCATTCGCTCTCTGTCTCTGTCTCTCAAAATAAAAAATATACATATATATAAAAGACATAAAAATTAAAAAAAAAAACCTAAGGTAGAAAATACCAAATGTTGAAGATATGGAGCAGTCCGAACTCTAATACACTGCTAATGGGTGTGAATATGATTTAACCCCTTTGGAAAATTGTAGGACAACATCCACTAAAGTAGAACCTATACATACGTATCCTGCGCACAGCCATTCTGCTCCCAGGTATATACTCAACCACAATGTGCACACAGGCTCACCAAAACATGCTGCACTAGAATGTTTATGGTAGCACTACTACTAATGGTCAAAAACTAAGAACAATCCAAATGAGTATTAACAGGATGAGTAACTATGGTATAGTCATTCCATGGAATACTAATACTACAATGAGAATGAATAATTTACAACTACAGAAACATGACACTGAATAAAAGCCAGATACAAAAGAAAACAAGTATGTTACATGATTTGTGTGAAATACAAAACAAACTGAATCTACACTACACATCAGAACAGAGGTTACCTATGGAGAATGATGGGAAGAGAGTTCAAGGGGAGTTTCTGAGTTGCTGGGGTTCTGACTATTGATCTAAACACTGGTTATTTACATGAGTGTGCTTATTAGTTTGTGAAAATTTACCAACCTATAATCTTATGATATGTGCACTTTTCTGAATGCATATTATACTTCAATTGAAGTGAAAAATATAAAGGAGGGGAAGGCTGAAAAGAACAATTATCACAAAATTACGGATAGTGGTCTACTCCGGAGGGGGATTTGATAAGGCACTTCTAAGGTACCAACAATGTTTGGGGTGCCTGTGTGGCTCAGTTGGCTGAGCATCTGACTTCAAGGAGCACCTGAGTGCCTCAGTCGGTTGAGTATCTGACTTCAGCTTAGGTCATGATTTCATGGCTCATGAGTTTGAGTCCTGCATCGGGCTCTGAGCTGACAGCTCAGAGCCTGAGGCCTGCTTCGGATTCCATGTCTCCTCCCTCTTTCTCTGCTCTTCCCCTGCAGGCATGTGTTCTCTCTCTCAAAAAGAAACAAACATTTTTTAAAAAAATTTAAAGAAAAAAAGAAAGGTAAAGTAATCCCAATGCTATCTGAGAACACAGAAAAAGAAAGCTTCCAAATTCACTGTATAAAGAAAGAATAATAGTAACCCCCACACCTGCCAAAAGATTGCACAAATATACATAAACTAATGTCATTCATTTATGAATATGAACACAAAATCTTCAAACATTAGCAAACAGGATCCAACAGCATATTATAAAAAAATAATACAATATAACCAGGTACAATTTATTCCAAGAACATAAGAGAGGTTCAGTATAAGGAAATTTATTAATATGATCCTCATATTAGTAATGGTAATGAGAAAAAATCATCATGATCACCTTCATGGAAAGCAGAAAACATTGGACAAAATTCACTCATTTATGTTAAAAAAAAAACAACAAAAATAGGAAGTGACAGATACTTCCTTACGTAAATAAAATACACCTCAGCCCAATGTTACCATCTTATTTAGCAGGGAAATATAAGACTTTCCTGCTGAAGTCAGAAACCATGGAAGGCCAAAATATTATCCAATTTCCATTTTTATAGATTACCATTAAATTCGAGGATGCTACACAAATATTTACCAGTTCTTGAAAGCTACATTCTGTCTGCTGGCATAACCAGAAACAATTCTTGAAGTTTCTATAAAACTTTGGCCTTTTTTTGGAGCAACGTGGATGGAACTGGAGGATATTATGCTCAGTGAAATAAGTCAGGCAGAGGAAGACAGATACCATATGTTTTCATTCATACGTGGATCTTGAGAAACTTAAAAGAAGACCATGGGGGAGGGGAAGGGGGGAAAACGTTACAGAGAGGGAAGGAGGCAAAACATAAGAGACTCTCAAATAATGAGAACAAACTGGGGTTGATGGGGGGTAGGGAAGAGGGGAAAGTGGGTGATGGACATGGAGGAGGGCACATGTTGGGATGAGCACTGGGTGTTGTATGGAAACCAATTTGATAATAAATTATATTTTTAAAAACTCTGGCCTTTTTATGATTATTTCTGTCTTATACTTTCTTGGTGGCAGAAATAAATGGCTCTTCCTAGCAGTTATGTCAGAGTGACAAACAATTACAAATGTCCTTCTTTCCAGTTCTTTCTGGACTAAAGAAAGAATTTATAACACTTGTAAAGAATATCACTTTTATCATCACATGAATGGTAAGGAACCAGAGTTGCCCTGAAAGGATGCTCAAAACCATTAGCAAAATATATGACAGGTGGAATGGCCCAATAAGAGGATGAATGCCTTTCACAACAGTCTTAGATTAACCTAGTGTCACTGTCAAATGGGTTTTCACTGATGGGAAACATAACATCAAATATTTTTCTATGCCTCTATAGTCTTGCAAAACTTATGGGAAAGGATTACATTAATCTTTAAAAAACAAAAACAAAAAAACTGGCTATGAGGAGCCTGGGTGGCTCAGTTGGTTAAATGTCAGACTCCTAATTTCAGCTCAGGACATCTCAGGTGGTGGGATCATGGGATCGAGTCCCACACTGGACGCTGTGCTGAGCATGAAGCTTGCCTGGGATTCTGGCTCTCTCTCTCTCTGCCCGCCCCTCTTCTCCTTGCATGCATGGACACTTTCTCTCTCTCAAAATAAATAAATAAACTTAAAAAAATAAAAATAAAATAAAAACACACATGAAAAATCTAATCACTTGAGGCAAACCAGTACTGTGGTACAATGTAGGAAGTTCCAACTTAAGAGCACAGAACATAATCATTTTCGTCAAGGGTTTAATTTTGAGCTTTTAACATTAAATTATTTTGTTAGTTTTTAACAGGAAGTTCCCTCAGTTTTTTTTTTAAGTATTTTAAAATTTTTCTTAATGTTTATTTCTGACAGAGAGAGCTCAAATGGAGGAAGGACAGAGAAAGAGGGAGACACAGAATCTGAAGCAGTCTCCAGACTCTGAGCTGTCAGTATAGAGCCTGACTCAGGGCTCAAACCCACGAGACACGAGATCATGACCTGATACCTGAGCCAAAGGTGGACACCCAACTAAATGAGCCACCCAGGCTCCCATCCCCCAGTTTTTAATTTTAAGTTTATTTTATTCTGAGAGAGCATGTGTGTGTGTGCGCACACAGAGGTGCACATGCTTGGAGGAGGGGCAGAGAGAGAGAGAGAGGGAGAGAGAATCCCAAACAGGCTCTGCACTGCCAGCACCAGCAGGAATGCAGGGCTTGAACTCACAAATCCACAAACCATAGGATCATGACCTGAGCCAAAACCAAGAGTCAGACACTTAACCAACTGAACCCCCAGGCACCCCTCTCCATTTTTTAAGATCTCAGTAATGAGTACCCAGAGGTTTCTCAGGTAAACCACACTAAAACAGATAGCCTCCCAGTAACAGGGAAATAGATAATCCATACTTAAGACCTCTTTATATATGTGTATATATGTATGTGTATATACACATGCATGTACGCACACCCACTAATTTCATGTAATGTCTCTGAAGACAATGACAACATTAGAGCTGGAAGGGACTTTAGAGATCTACCTAAACCCTTAATTTTCAGATAAGAAAAACCAAAACCTACAGAGGCAAAGTGACCAGCACAAGCCCATGAAACATGTGAACAATGGCAGGGACGGAGGGAGACTCAGGTCCCCTGACGCCCAGGCCAATGTTCTTTCACTTGGCTCAAAGATGCCTTTTGTGACTTCTCCCAAAAACAACTCTTTTGTGAAAAGGAACTAAATCTCAAACTACAGAAAAATTATAAACATAGTTCATTAAACTTTTACTCTCTGAAGCATCTGAAAGTAAGTCATGTTAATATGATGCCTCATTACCCTCTAATACTTTAGCCTGTGTTTCCTGCAAACAAGACAAGACCATTTTCCCACAAAATCAAAATGCAAGTATCAAAGCTGTTAACATTGGCACATTATTACAATCTAATCTTCAGGCCCCCATTCAATTGTGCCAACTCAGAATCATGAATCACACCTCTTTAGATTCCTTCAGTCTGGAACAATTCCTCAGTTTTTTCCTGACTTTCATGACCTTGACATGAAAATTGCAGGCTAGTTATTTTGTAGAATATCCCTAATCTAGGGTTTGTCTGGTGTTGCCTCATGATTAGATCTGGACTATGCTTCAAATTCTTGGCTGTTCCTATTCTAAAGAAAAACATGGAGTGCTGAGCTGTATACATCAAAAACAAGTAAGATATGGGATTTTTTTTAATGGGTAAAAGTTAAGATAAGACACTTCACCAAAGAATATATATAATTGGTTGATATGCACAGGAAAAAAATCAACATTAGTCATGAGAAAAATGCAAAGTGAATTATAATGCAATACCACTTATAAACTCACTGGATGGGATATAATAAAAAAAGATGGTCTCAACTAAGTATTGGTAAGGCTGTGAAGAACTGGAATGCCTCAAACATTGCTGATGGAAATATAAAATGGTTTAGCTGCTTTGGAAAGTAGTCAGGTGCTTTCTTTGAAACATAAAAACAGGAGGGGCCCTGGGTGGCTCAGTCAGTTAAGCATCTGACTTCAGCTCAGGTCATGATCTTGCAGTTTGTGGGTTTGAGCCCCGCACTGGGCTCTGTGCTGACATCCAGCTCAGAGCCTGGAGTAAACTCTGCACTAACAGCATGGAGCCTGCTTGGGATTGTCTCTCCCTCACTCTCTGCTCCTCCCCTGCTCATGATCACTCTCTTGCACGTGCTCTCTCAGAATAAACAAACTTTAAAAAATAAATAGGAGAGCTTGTTTAGCCAAATTAAGGTCCGAACTGCAAAATGTAAGACCCTGATAATTAGCAGGAGCTGCAATTTTCATAATCTGTCCATTTGTTTGACTCTTCAGGTTGTCCTTAAAGGGAATTCTCAGAATCTACATTAGACTCATACCTAGCCCTCCCTCCAGCATGCTAGCAAGATGCTCTAAGAGTACCTAAGCTTGGAGAAACAACCTAATTGATGCTAGTAATTGAAATAACCTTGCAAATTATAGATACAGAGTTTGAATTTGTGTAGATGATCCTGACTGGTTAAGAAAGAAACTATTAATTTTCTTGATTAGGATATCCCACCAGCTTTTTAGCTGTCAGCCAGTTTGAGTTCTTACAATAGAATATGATTCTTAAATAGGGAAGACAATTATGCTATGGCTTCAGATTATCAAAAATTATTTTAGGGGACATACGTAGTAAGAAACACGTGTGTTCTGCTTAGTATAGAAAAGAAACAGTGTAGAAAGTGCTTTTTATTTTTATTTAATAATAGAATAACCCACTTAAAAAACTGATTAGTGCATAATCCACCTTTTCGGCTTCCTAAATGCAGAAAAACAGGAAGGCCATTTAAAATTAAATGACATATCTATTGACTTAAAAGTATTTTAGACTTGTGTTGGGGATAAACACTATAAAAATAAATTAAGGGAAACTCACTGGAGAGAACTTAACACCAAGGCCCTGACCAGGCCTCTCTTCAAGCCACTGCCATTCCACCAGACATCCCACAGACTGTAAGCTCCCAGCGCTACATGTTTATTTCACTGATGTACCCACAAAACTACAACATGCCAAATACATGTTATTTGTTGAGTTAATTATAACTAGGAAGCCTAGATGGAGTTAGCTGTTCAGTACAGAATGATTTCATAACAGTGTTTTTACTATACTATTATATTATATTTCCTTATCTGCCTGCCCCCAAACACTAGTGCAACATTTTTTAAAATATTTTTTTAATGTTCTTTTAAATTTTATTTCTGAGAGACAGAGAGAGTGACAGCATGAGCAGGAGAGGGTCAGAGAGAGAGGGAGATACAGAAGATGAAGCAGGCTCCAGGCTCTGAGCTAGCTGTCAGCACAGAGCCCGATGCAGAGCTCAAACCCATGAACCACGAGATCATGACCTGAGCCGAAGTCGGACGCTTAACCGACTGAGCCACCCAGGCACCCCTAGTGCAACATTTTTGAGGGAGATCAAGGCACATGTGTTAGGGCCTGGCACATAAGATGCTCTCTGCCCATTGTATCAAATAGGAGAGGCAGATGCCCAAGATCATACAACTGGAAACTGACAGACCCAAAGTCTAACCATTTTATTTCTACTTGTGTTGCTTTATACTCCAAGAGGCTAGTCCAAGAGACTGAGTGAGCCAGGTCCATTTACTTCAAGGGAATAACAATTAGAGCATTAACCAGATATTAGCACTCAGCATTTCACCTACATACCTCATTTAATTCTCATGACACTGAGGCATACAACACTATCCACTTTCTACAGATGAGGAAAATAAGACTCAGGTTGGATAACCTGCAATAGTCACATATATAAATAGTGAAAACCCATGCTCTTACATGCTCCATCATATAGGCTTCCAGAAAAAAGTTAAACCTTGGGAGTGAAGGCTGTGGCCAAAGATCAGAATGCTGGCCTCAGACAATCTGCTCAAGAAGTCACTCAGCAGGTGTTGGTTCTTAGCTGTTTACTTATGTTAGACTGCGTAACTCACACATGTTACATGTTATATATGTATCAAGTATTAAATAAACGTTATGGGGTACATGGATGGCTCACAGTTGGTTAAGGTCCACTTCGGCTTAGGTCATGATCTCAGCGCTTGTAAGTTCGAGCCCCGTGTCGGGCTCTGTGCTGACAGCTCAGAGCCTGGAGCCTGTTTCAGACTCTGTCGCTCTCACTCTCTGCCCCTCCCCCACTCATCCTCTGTCTCTCGGTCTCAAAAATAAATAAACTAGAAAAAAATTTAAATAAACATTAAAGATATGACTCAGTTTAGGGGCCACCCCTATAATGCCAGAGACAGAAAAATAAAAGAGCTCTAAAAGCAACCCAAAGCCCTTCTTCTGCTTCAACTACTTCTCCCTCTCCACTCTTCCCTTCCTTCCCCACAGGCTCCAAAAAGCAGGGAAAAATTCCAGCCTGAAGAAGAGCAGGGGAAACTGTACCAAGGACTAGCCTGGCAAGTCAGCACCCAATAGGAGACATCTTTTGGCTACCCCCACCTCATCCCTCATACCTTAGAGAAGTCCAGTCTTTTCAAATGATTCTACCAGCTGACTGGACCAGAAGTGGACACCATCCCAACCTGGATCAGATTCTCTACCCCAGGAATTTGATTTAAAGTGCTCTCAGACTCTGGTTGTCAATGTACTGAAGACACATACCTTGAGGAACCAGGGGTAAGTAAGCTCTCTTCTGCCAAATACATGGGGATGCAGTAAAAGAGAAAATAAAAAGGAAAAAATCTCTGTGCAAAGATGAAGGATGCAAGATGATTTTGTAAATATCAAGACAGAGGGAGGTAGGTACGCTGGTCTATTTTCTAGTTCCTGCTTACAACCGTACCTGAAGTTTTAACTGCACTTCCTATCCCTGAAGTACCTTCTTATCCCTGAAGTACCATAAGAAAGAACCCCGAATCTTAATGACCAATTCAATTCCTACAGCCATTTTCTACGAAGTAGTAAATGTAACACTCCAGCACCTCACACTGTTTCAATTAGCTAGCTCCAAGTCTTTCTTCAGGTCCCAACTTAAACACCACTTCTTCTAGGAAATCTTCCCAGACAACTCAAACCATTCTAGCTCCACCTTTTATATATCCTGGTGGCACTGTGCACCTCATCATACTCAGTAAATGTTGTTATTCCTTTCCTATGGGACTATAAACACCACAGAGTAAAACCACCTCTTCTGTTCACCACTCCGATCCTATTGCCTACCACACAGGCCAGGTACACATTAACAATATCATTAAGTGAATGGAAATCAAGAAATTGGTGGAGGTAGGTAGAAGGGGTGAGAAGAAATCATCACTACCCTCCTGATAAAAAGTTTGACCCTACCTCCCTCATCCTTTTTAGGTATCCAGTTATTCCCTCTTTCACCTCCCTATAGCCCCAAGTTAGCTCTGTTATCATTTTATACTTTGGTACCAATGCATTTAGGAATCCAGGCTGTAGGAATATGTTTCCAGGTAGCTTGGTATAACAGAGTAAAACCTATCAAAAAAAAAAAAAAATCACAGGTTTGGGGGTCTAGATAAATCTCAATTCTGCTATACATTTATTGGCTGTGAACCCTGGACAAGTCATGTGAAATCTGGTTTCTTCATCTATTAAGTGAAAAAAACATCTATTACCTCAAAGATGAAAAAGAAAATGAACTTGAAACCACAGTACCTAAAACAAGGCAGGTTTGTTAGTTAACTGATCATGGCATACCAATGCAGGCCCCTACCCTTACACCCTACTTCCCAGCTCCTACTAGCCATGGGTTCAGAATACATACACTGTCCTGAGACTGAGAATCTTTTTTTTTTTTTATCATTTATTTTATTTTATTTTTTTCAGTTTTCCTTTTTTTTTTTTTTACAAATAGTTTATTGTCAAATTAGTTTCCACATAACACCCAGTGCTCATCCCCACAAGTGCCTCCTCCATGCCCACCCCTCCTCCCCCCCACATCCACCAGTCCTCAGTTTTTGTCAGCATTCAAGAGTCTCTCATGGTTTGCCTCTCCCCCTTTCCCCCACCATTTCTGCCCTTATTCTCCCCCTTGGTCCTCTGTTAAGCTCCTCCTAATCCTCCTATACGTGCACACATATGATATTTGCTAAGACTGAGAATCTTAAAAGCACCTTGGAGAGTATCTATCCCTGTTGGCTTTCCAATGCAAGGGAGGCTCAAGTAGCGAAAAAGAGAAACAAAAGGGAAAAAATCACATCTCAGGATTAGGTAGGTGGGTGTAGTGAACTGGATACAGGGTGAAGTAGCTCAGGATGTTTGTTGGGGAATCAGTCTTTTTAAATTAGTAGGTACCTTAATGTGAATAAGATGGGGAATTATAGAAGGTTCCTGGAAAAACTGTGATGCTTTTTGTAAAAATCTTTTCATAAATACTTGATAATTGAAAACATTAAATTCATGGAAATGGCTCATCAGTTAAAGCTAACCACCAGAATTCTGTATTTTTTTAAGTTTATTTATTTGCTTTAAGAGAGAAAGAGCATGGAGGGGAGAGGCAGAGAGAGAGTAGGAGAGAGAGAATCCCAAGTAGGCTCCAAACAGCATCCAATGCGGGGCTCAAACTCCCAAACTGTGAGATCATGACCTGAGCCAAAATCAAGAGTCAGACACTAAACCAACTGAGCCACATAAGCACCCGCAGAATTCTACACATTAATAGGGATATTATTAATATCAAAATTAATTTTGTTGAATAATCTGTATTCAAAACTTATAAAATCATTGCATTTTCTGATGTTCATGTAAACTGGTATACTCAGATCTTTGAACTCCCAAAAGTATACAAGAGACTTCTTTATTAAAAGTTAACAGATTAGCATCCGGGTGACTCAGTAAGTTGAGCATCCAACTGAAGGTCATACCCCCGTGGCTCATGAGTTCAAGCCCTGCATCAGGCTCTACGCTGATAGGTAGCATGGGCCTGCTTTGGTTCTTCTGTCCCAATCTCTCTGCCCTTCCCCGCTTGAGCTCTCTCTCTCTCTCAAAAATAAACAAGTCTTTAAAAAAAAGTTAACAGAGACTTCTAGCTGACTCATTTGGTAGAACATGTGACTCTTGACCTAGGGGTTGTGAGTTCAAGCTCCATGTTGGGTGCAGAGATTACTTAAAAATAAAATTTAAAAAAAAATTAACAATCAGGACACCTGTGTGGCTCAGTTGGCTAAGCATCGACCACCTCAGGTCATGATCACACAGTTTGTGAGTTGGGCTCTGTGCTGACAGCTCAGAGCCTGGAGCCTGCTTTGGATTCTGTGTCTCCCTCTCCCTCTGCCCGCCCTCCCCCCCCCCCACCCGGCTTACATGCAGTACGCGCACACACATTCCCAAAATTAAACATTAAAAAAAATTAACAATTAAGCAAAACTAAGAATTCAAATCCAGATCCATTTGTCTTGAGATTCAATAAATGATATGCACTTCTGCTAGTCTTGCCCTTCAAACAAATAATTCACAACATCTGACAAGGAACTGGAAGACAAAGACCATCCTTTAACGACTCTCACTTAACAAATGAAGTCTGAACTCCTCGCAATGTCCTTCAGGATTTGACCCTGCCCATCTCAGCTGTCTCAACTCCAGCTTTCTCCTGAAGGCACCCTATACTCTCAAACAACCTGTGGTTTTCCTGACCTAATTCTCCTCTACCTAGAATGCATGTTCAAGGCAAACTCCTTGTCATACATCAAGACCCTGCTCAAAAGTCTGTGAAGCCATAGAAAGACAGCCCAACAGCTCCACATCACTCAGGCCTCCTTTATCTCATAGCACTACACACATTCTTTCTGAATCGACTGGTATATGCTCTTTATCACTTTGTACTAAAAGTACTAAAGGGGGTTGCCTGGGTGGCTTAGTCGGTTGAGCGTCCGACTTTCGCTTAGGTCATGATCTGGCGGTTTGTGGGTTCAAGCCCCACGTCGGGCTCTGTGCTGACTGCCAGCTCAGAGCCTGGAGCCTGTTTCAGAGTCTGTCACTCCTTCTATCTCTGACCCGCCCCTGCTCACGCTGTCTCTCTCTCTCTCCTAGAAATAAATAAAACATTAGAAAATTAAAAAATAAATAAATAAATAAAAATAAAAGTACTAAAGGGCAGGGACCATGTGAATCCTGGCATGTAATAGGTGCTCAACAAATATTTTCTGAGTGAAATACCTACATGAAAAGTTTTTAAAAAGGCTAAAAAAGTGATACAAGCAGGGAGACAACAGATATTTCTGTTACCAAAAGCATATATTTTCTCAACTTTGATCTTTGGTAGAGCATCATTTAGGAACCATACAGGCTGGGATGCTCTGTCACTTCCTAGCTGTGTGTCCTTGGTCAAGCTAACTAACATCTCTCCCTGTCTCAAGTTTCCTCACTTTCATACAGAGTAGCCACATTTGCAGTGTGGTTATGAGGATTAACTAATGTATACAAAACAGAAAGTGCTGATTTAAATGGTGGTTCTACTAGTCTGCCATAATCAAAAAGTTTTAGTACAACAGGATATTATACCATTAGGAAGGTGATCACACTGGAATTTTGCTTGAAACCATCTGGTTTTTTTAGAAGTAGAAAAATCAGCAAGTCCAACAGCTTGCCTTCCAGCTGCATCATTCATCCTCTATAGTATTCAACAGCATCCCTTATGACCACAATCTCCCTCGGGTCCTGTGACGATGAGAACTCCTGGTTGTCCTGTGGCTCTAGCTCACTTCCTCTGTCTTCTTCTGTAACTTGTCCCCTATTGACACCTAAAGTAGGCACTTCTTTGGCTCAATTCTGACATATTTTTTCTCACCTTATCCATTCTTAAAGTATCTCTATTTCAACCAGTATCTCTATGGAGGTGACCCTATGACCAGAAAGTATTTCAAACTCAACTTACTCAAAATAAATACTTATCTTAGTTAATAAATGAACAAGCATATACAGCTTCAATTTCTCCTCTGTCATGCATTTTTTTTCCTTTTTTTCTGATTCTTCTAGGTCTTACCAGTCCTCAGATTCCTATTCCTTCGCCTACCTCTTAAAAATATTTGTCTGGGTTATCTTTGTGGTCTTCCTGTTCTACCTCAGTAGTTCTTAACCTTTCTGGGACAATGGACCCCTTTGAAAATCTATTGAATGCTATGGATTATTTACTAAGAAGATAAACATATACATCTGCTTGCAATTTCACTTCATAACCTCAAATAAGCATCTGTGCTCATCCATGCAAGATTACTACTTACATAAATTTTCACCTCCAGTTTTGACTTCCCTCTTCTAAATTTCAAGATGCCTTCTGGACATAGCCTAAATGGCCTATAGGCATCACAACTTAACAAGTCCATACTCACTACTTCTCCCAAATAAGCCTGCTCTACCTCCAGTATTTCTTCTCTGATAATAGCACCACCATCCTCCAGGCTCCCAAACTAGATGTCTTAGAATTAACAAATATGACCGTATACAATCTCAGAAATCCTGGTCTCAGAAATCCCTCTTAAATCCAAAACTCATTTCTAAGACCCTTACCCTTTAAGATCTCATTATCCTTTGCTTCTTCCCATACTTGCCATAATTCAGTCTTTCTATCATTCTTCTGGGAAGAGCCATTATGGACACTTTTTTTTTTTTTTTTGAAAGATTTTATTTGTAAATAATCTCTGCACCAACGTGGGGCTCGAGTTTACAATCCTGACATCAAGAGTTGATTGCTCCACAACTGAGCCAACCAGGAACCCCTTGGACTCAATCTTAATAAGGTCTTTCAACACCAGTTACCCTTCAATGCCACTGTATCACTTCATGCCCACGCAGTTACAATAACCTAACCGAATCCCTCACCACATTTTTTTCTATCATGTCCACAGTGTTGATTTATCTTCCCCAAAAATCTATGAATTGACCATGTGACTGCCTGTTTTCAAAACCACCAATGCTTCTTCATTGCACACATATACAATGAAACTCAATTTTGCCTTTAGAGTCCTCTACAGCTTGCCACCTACTTTTCCAAGATTAGATTCCACAGCTCAAACTGTCACTTGAGGCTATTATCCATGAAAATCATACCCACTCTTGAAGACCCAACTCCACTCATCTTTATACCTTCCATATAATAATTAGGAAAGGGCTCTGCACAAAAAGGCAAAATTCTTAACTGCCTGAAAATCTTCAACATTGTCTGTTACATTTTTTAAAAAAATCACTATTTAAATATTAACATTTGATTCAAGAAGCCCTCCATAAACCCAGCACTGTTAATCAACATTTATTAAATGCTAAGAATGTGCAATGCAGATTTAATTTTTATTTAGATGAGGATAAGAAGCTATAACCTGGACTCAAGATTGTAATTCCAATTATACTTGTATTTGGATTTTACTCAGGAAAGGAAAATTATAGTAAAAGTACTTGGCATCTCCCCTGATAGAAACTTAGAAGGTCAAGTAACTAAGACAATGAAAGAAATACTTACTATATGTAAATTATCTTCAGACTGGTAAAAATCTTATCAAGAAAAAAAAAAAAACTTTCAAAGTGAAGTCCCTAAACCTAAAGACTTTTTCAGTCCATATTTTACATGGTGAATTTTTTAAAAGAGTCCAAGGACTTTATGCACAATCCTGAGCCTCCCACAAGACGTGCTTACTGGGATACTTACCAGCAGGTACAATAGCAATCAGATGTATGACAGAGAGGTGATGCTGTGGGCACTACTTTGTTACCTTCTAGGCCCTTACTTCTTTTAGACCTGATCTAATGTAAATTTTCTTTTGGTTCCTAATCCTCTGAGTTCACTACTTTTCACAGGTGTATATGTGAAGCATTTTAATCCTCAAGAGAATGAAAATAGTCAAGACTCAATTAGGATTTTTTTTTAATGTTTTATTTATTTCTGAGAGAGAGAGAGAGAGAGGCAGCATGAGCAGGGGAGGGTCATAGAGAGAGAGCGAGACACAGCATCCAAAGACAGCTCCAGGCTCTGAGCTAGCTGTCAGCACAGAGCGCGACGCGGGGCTCGAGCCCATGAACCGTGATATCATGACCTGAGCCAAACTGGACGCTTAACCGACTGAGCCACCCAGGCACCCCTAGGATTTTTTTTAGTCTTTCTATCGAAGACACTTGTTAAATCATGCCTTTATGGCATTTCTAAAATCACAATCATTCAAATTTGAATATATTTCAAAAAATATATTTACTTATAACAGTAATATATACTAAAATTCTGAAATTATTAATAACACTATTTAAGGGCAGTAGGGTATAACAGAAAGAGCTGCAGCATTTGATATAGGATCGTAATCTACAATCTCAAGTCTGGATGCTACTTGTATGACCTGAAGAATTTGCTTCACTTACAAATACTTTCTCACTTGAAAGAGGGTTATCACTACCTTTTTCTCCATCGAAGTGGCTGTTCAAATAAAATGAGATAATATACCTAGAACAGCACCTGCCACCAAGTGTTTAATAAATATTAGTTTGCTTCTTTCAATCAAAACAAAACACACTCACAAGAAGACTTAGGTGTAAAGGAGTCTACACTTCCATTAAGTCCTCATCAGCACAAAACAATACAGCTAGTTCTAAGAACTACAAACGTTTCTGAGGAATATGGATCAAGATAAGAGAAGCTGCATGTGATTCTGCAAGAATCCCATTATGACTGCATATATATTGACCACTAAAACACTAACAGGAAAAGTCCAGAGCAATTGTGCTAAAGCGTATTAATACATTTATGCTGGCAAGAAAGCTCACCGGGGGGAGGAGAGTCCAATTAGGCCCAACTCCAAACGACTCTAATAAGAGAGCGGTGCTGGCTTATTCTTCACTAAACGCAATCAGTATGGATATTAAAACCCATCTAAAAACTTCAAATTTAAAATATTTCATAACTAACACTGCTGCCACTAATGCTTTTTATAGAAGCCGGCGCAGGAGAGCACCGTTTGCACCACTGAAGAAAGATATTTAACGAAAGTCGTTCGCGGAAAATGGGCAAGGGGAGATCATTATTGCGACGTTCTGCACACATGCCGAGGCGAACCGCTTTCAAGACCGCGGCCAACACCATCGACAAGCATCTGAAGGAATTTCTGGCTTTACAACTGGATGTCAAAAAGAAGGCCACGATGCTAGCAAACGGGGCGGGGGGTGGGGGGATGGGGGGAAGGAGACTGGGGACCGCTTCCGTTCCGTTTCCCTGCCGGTGGTCCTGGCTCTAAACTCCGCGCTGTGCCCGGGTCTGGGGGGGTCCCTGGGTGCTGGCCTCAGCCCCCTACGCCCCTCCCCGGGCCCCGGCAAGCGAAGGCCGGCCCGCGAACCGCCGCGAGCAACACCCAAAGCCTCCACCGCCTCCCGGGCCCCGCCCGAGGCTCCCGGCGCAGGGACCGCAGTGAAGCCAAGGATTCGGGTCGCACCGGCGCGAGAGGCCAGGGCGCCTACGAGGCCGAGGCTGCGTCCGCTGTGTCCCCAGGCGGTGGGGTGGGCGGGCGTGGCCAGGCCTGCGGGCGGGCGTGGACACTCACCACACCATGCCGTAGGCGCCCTCGCCGATATAAGAGAGGTTGGTGTAGCGCGGTCCCACGTCGAACACCTGCCCGCGGACCATCTCCGGGCCCGCGCCCGCCGCCGCTGCCGCCGCCATGTTGGCTGCCGGGCCGCCGCCGCCGCCTCCGCCGCGAAGGGCTCGACGCTCCGCGGCCGCCGCTCGGCTCACGCCGCGCCTCCCGGAGGGACCGCGCCGCTGCGGGTGCAGCTGCCGACGCCGACCGGGAAAGGAGCAAGGAGGATACCGTTTACAAAAGCTGGAGAGCCACGGCCACTCGGACCGACTGCCTGCCTGCCTGACTGACGGGCGGGCCGGCGGGCGGAGGGAGGGGCGCGCGCCGAGGAGGGCGCCAGGGCGGAGCCAAGAAGCGTGCACGCGGATTGGCTCTCCCCCGCTTGGGGGCGTGGCTGCGCTGGCCAGCGGAAGCGGCGAAGTCTGGGCGGAGCACTGCGGCGGCGGCAGAGTCACCGCCCTGCGTGGTCACGTGTGTTAGCGGGGGAGTTGGCGCGGGAGGCAGCTCTGGAGACGCAAAAGGACACAGAGGCGTCGGGTTGGGGTGTATATGGCTAAGCCAGAGACACTATCGGGGCAGGGAAAGCCCCGGAGCGGTGTACTGAGTCAGGGTACGACCTGGGACAGCGCATGAGGGACGTCAACGCACCACACACTGGCCACAGGCCTGCAGCAGGCCTGCGCGAGTCAGTGGTCCACAAACTTAGAAGCCTTGAGACAAGGACAGAAACCGAAAGGCTTGACCGAGACCACAAAAGAGATTTGCATACTGAGAAAGTGTGAAACGCGAAGGTGGAGACTAAAGCGAGAGACTCCGGAGCCGCTAAACAGACAGGTTTGTTCAACCAGTGTTTGCTGAGCATCTACATTGTTCCTGGGCATCAACATTCTAGAGAGAGGAGATAAATAGGTAGATAAGAAAGAAAGAAAAGAGGTTAATATATATATATATATATATATATATATATATATATATATATATATATATATACTCAAGTTGTAATAAGTACTATGAAGAAATATAAAGCACAGTGAAGGGTTAGAGGGCAATGGAGAAAGACGTTGAGATTAAGAGACTGAGACCCAGATAGCGACAGAAGCTTTAGGACATACTGAAACATGCAAGGATGGAAATGCTAAAACCCAGACAATAAGACTGAGAGAAAACAAGACAAACTGAGGCCCTAAAGTACTCACAAACACCAGAGGCTGGAAAGTGAAAATCCGAATCCTAAAGCAAGCGGTTACCAAGAATAGCTAAGACAATGAAACAGAAATGATGCAGCCACTGCTTCTGAGCCATTTCAGGCCATCTGTGGAGAGGGAGGGAATAAGGATTAAGATCCTGCATCCTAGTTGTCCAACACTGATCTTGAAACCCCCCCACTCTGGACTTCTTTACATCAGCAAATTTCAGTTAGTCAGTCTCAAAGGTGAATAAGCAAACTCTTTAAAAACCTTGTAGGAAAATAAATATGTGGCACATGAAATAAGAAATAAAGTACCAGAGGGGCACCTGGATGGCTCAGTTGGTTGAGTGTCTGACCAGCTCAGGTCATGATCTCTTGGTTTGTGAGCTCTAGCCCCGTGTTGTGCTTGCTGCTGTCAGCACAGAGCCCACTTTGGATCTCCTGCCCCCCTCCCCTGCTTGCTCGCTCTCTCTCTCAAAAAAAATAAACATTAAAAAAGAAAGAAAGTGTCGGAACCAAAAATTACTCCTTGAAACATACTTAGTCCACTAAGCAGAACCCAGTTTTAGAATACACCTCACTTTTATTCTTTATTAAGAGAAGGTTGCATCTTTTAAAGAACAGGCCAATAGGGGCTCCTGGATTGCTCAGTTGGTCAAGCAGCTGACTCTTAATTTCAGCTCAGGTCATGATCTCATTGTTGTGAGATCAAGCCCTGCATCAGGCTTGCTGATGGCAAACAGCCTGCTTGATATTCTCTCTCTCTCTCTCTCTCTCTCTCTGCCTCTCCCACACTCTCTCTCTCAAAATAAATAATAAACTTAAAAATATAAGAAATAATTAACATTAAAAATAAATATTTAAACAACAGGCCGGGGCGCCCGGGTGGCTTGGTCGGTTAAGCGTCCGACTTTCGCTCAGGTCATGATCTCGCGGTTCATGGGTTCGAGCCCCGCGTGGGGCTCTGTGCTGACTGCCAGCTCAGAGCCTGGAGCCTGTTTCAGTCTGTGACTCCCTCTCTCTCTGACCCTCCCCTGCTCACGCTGTCTCTCTCTCTCCTAGAAATAAATAAAAAACATTAAAAAAATTTTTTTTAAATAAAAATTTAAAAAAATAAAAAAACAACGGGCCAAGATAGAGAGTACTGTGAAAGGAAAACCATAGTAACTGAAGTAAAATTCAATAGTGCAGTAAAAAGCAGATTTGACAATGCAGAGGAGCAAAATTCAAAGTGATGGAATTCTTTAAGAAAGAGAAAATGAGTAGGAGAACATCAAGCTTCAGGCATCCCTCAAAAGAAGACAGAGCAAATCAATTACAGGAGATAATTTAAATTATAATACAACTTTCCTTAGATCTGAAAACATCTGAGGGGCAGGTGGCAAACTGAGTGAATTCACTGGGATCCAGAAAAATTAATAAGCATAAACCAACTTCAAGATGTAATCTGGGAAAATTCTTAGATTTCAGAGATAAATAACAAACACAGTCTCCAATAAGGAAAACAAAACCATTGATTTAAAAAAACAAACGGGCATCTGGGTGGCTCAGTCGGTTAAGCGTCCAACTTCAGCTCAGGTCATGATTTCACAGTTTGTGAGTCCGAGCCCTGCATCGGGCTCTGTGCTGACAGCTCAGAGCCTGGAGCCTGCTTCACATTCTGTGTCCCTCTCTCTGCCCCTCCCCTGCTCATGCTCTGTCTCTCTCTGTCTCAAAAATAAAATAAAAACATTAAAAAATAAAAAATAAAACAAACACTTGTTGGGGTGCCTGGGTGGCTTAGTCAGTTAAGTGTCCAGCTCTTGATTTCAGCTCAGGTCATTATCTCATGGTTCATGGAATCGAGCCCCAAGTCAGGCTCCGTGGTGACAGTGCAGAGCCTGCTTGAGATTCTCTCTCCCTCTCCCTCTGCTTCTCCCCTGCTCGCACACCCTCTCTCTTTCTCAAAATAAATAAACATTTTTTTAAAAAACACTTTTTTTCATATTCCTCCTTTGTAATAATCAAATGCAAAGGGAAGATGGAACAAGATTGACAGCACTCTGAGGAGGTAAGTCGTAACCTTCCTTGAGTGGTTTTATTCCCTCCAATCCTCAGTTCCTCCCAGGTCTTCAACCATGGCCCAGAATCTCTTTCCTGAACTTGGGGCACCTGGGTGGCTCAGTTGGTTGAGCATCCGACTTCGGCTCAGGTCATGATGTCACAGTTTGTGGGTTCAAGCCCCACGTTGGGCTCTGTGCGGACAGCTAGCTCAGAGCCTGGAGCCTGCTTCAGATTCTGTGTCTCCCTCTCTCTCTGATCCTCCTCTGCTCACGCTCTCTCTCAAATAAATGAAAACACTAAAAAATTATAAAAAAAAAAAAAAAAAGAATCTCTTTCCTGAACTCCAGGTCATCTTGTCTTCCTACACACCTTTATATGACGTCCCCAGAGATACTTTATCTCCACATGTCCAAGCTGCTAACAGCTAGAGCAGGAGTTTGCACTCAGAATGCCAGAGGGTTTCTGTTGTGCTGCTCCACTTACTACCTGCCTGACCTTGGCTTCAGTTTCCTCACTCTTGAAACAAAGATCACAATAGTACCTACCTCATAAGTTTTTTGTACAGAATAAGTAAGACAATATATGTAAAGAGCCTGGCACATAGCAAGTACTCAATAAATGTTATCTTTTATTATTATCTACTCCACCCAAACCTGTTCCTCCTCTTGTATCTGGGGATAGCATCACCACCTAGATACTCAAACTGGAAATTTGAGTATGATCCTTACCAACTCATTTCCCTTATTGCCAACTCTCCCCTCCCCCACCCCTCCACCCTCATTGAACCAGTCACAAACTCCTGTAAATTCTGTTTCTTTCCATCAACAGACAAATGGATCAAGAAGATGTGATTCATCTATACAATGGAATACTACATGGCAATGAGAAAGAATGAAATCTGGCCATTTGTAGCAACATGGATGGAACTTGAGGGTGTTATGCTGAGTGAAATAAGTCAGGCAGAAAAGGATAGATACGATATTTTTGCATGAATAGGAGGATTAGAGGAACTTAATGGAGGACCATGGGGGAGAAGAAGGGGAAAAATAGTTGGGGAGAGGGTGGGAGGCAAACCATGAGAGACTCTTGAATGCTGAGAACAAACTGAGGACTGATGGGGGTGGGGTGGGGAAGGGGGTGATGGGCATGGAGGAGGGCACTTGTGGGGATGAGCACTGGGTATTATATGGAAACCAACTTGACAATAAACTATTTAAGAAAAATAAATAAAATAAATTCTGTTTCTTTAATATTTCTGAAATCCTGGGGTGCCTGGCTGGCTCAGTTGGTGGAGCATGCAACTCTTGATTTCAAGACTGTAAGTTTCAGCCCTACTTTGGGCATAAAGTTTACTTAAAAATAAAATCTTTTTAAGAAAATTTTTTGATGATAGTTGTAAAATCCTTGTTATTCAAAGTGTGGTGTCCAAACGAGCAGTGTCAGCATTGTGTGGGAGTTTGTCAGGAATGTGGCATCTCAGGCCCTCACCCAGACCTACTGAATCAGGATCTGTATTTTAACAAGATCCCCGGGTGGTTTGCATGCATATTAAACTTTGAAAAGCACTATTTATTTTTTATTGGGGTATAATCAACATATAATATTATGTTAGTTTCAGATGTACAATATGATTCAATATGTGTAAATATTGTGAAATGATCACTATATGTCTAGCCAGCAGCCACCAATCACACATAGTTAAACGTTTTTGAAAAGCGCTGTTTTAAACATATCCACTTCATTCCCACTGCCATTCTACTACTGATCAACTCTCTCACCTAGAGGACCACAGTAACCTTAATCCTTCTGCTTTCAGTGTGGCTCATCTCCAGTTGCTTCTCCTTGTACCCAGATCACTCTTTCCATAACAAATTGGACCATGCCTTTCCCCTTAAAGCAAATCGGGGCTCCCCATGGCTCTCTCTTGGTCATACCATATACCTCTCTCTCACCCTGTGAGATGTTCTCTCTTCACTCTTCCAACATTTGTGGACATTTTAAAAATTTTTTAATCTTTATTTATTTTTGAGAAAGAGAAAGAGACAGAACACAGAGGGAGAGGGTCATAGAGAGAAAGACACACAGAATCTGAAGCAGGCTCCAAGCAGTCAGCTTGACTGCTTGACGGAGCCTGACATAGGACTTGAATTCATGGACTGCGAGATCATGAGCTGAGTCGAAGTTGGATGCTTAGCTGACTGAGCCACCCAGACACCCCCATTTGTGGACAGTTTAAAGCCACCACACTATCATAGCCACTAATTTTCTCCAGAGAACTTCTCTTGCCTGGTTCCATGGGTGCTAACTAACCTTATAATTAGAGTTCGGCTTCACTTATGGTTTTCAGCAGGGAAAATTCACTAACCAGAGGACAGCCCTGTTCAAGTCCTTTGGCAATTAGTATTTATCTTAAGATGGGGATTACATATACATCTGTCTCTGCTGAGTCAGGTTAGCATGAGTCAGGCCCAGAGGGAAGGACCATCTAGCTATACTGACAGCAACAAATATTTGCAAACACAAAGCGGAGAACTAGGTTCTGGAACACTGTGAAACCACTATCTAAGCATAAAATCCTGCTTAGATGGGCAGCTGGCCACCTAGATGTCTTCCTTATTGTCTCTCTAGAGTGGTGACAGTTCACCAAACTGCAGACAGTTTGCCTGCCCATCATCAAATCCTCCTTCTGGAAGCAACAACCCAATCTTTCTTAGGCAAACTGTCCTTTCTATGCTCTTAAGTGGTTTGGAGGGCTGGCCCCACCCCCAGGTCAAAAGTAAGCATGTGACCCAGTCAGAGTCACAGACACTGGTTCAAAGGATGGGCAGGTTACCTGATATAGGCCAATGACATTTGGGTTAGACTTTTATGGAAACAATTGGAAAAAGAGTGCTCCCTTTCTGTTAGGGTTCAGGGCAGTTGGGGCAAAACATGCCATGATGTGAGCAATGCCCTCTGAGGATGAAGGCAGGATAGAGAAAGCAGAGTCCAGAGATAGAGACAATTTCCTGATGACACATTTTGAGGCCATAATCAGCTGAATCTGGACTTTACATGCTCACGAGCCAATATATTCTCTTTTTTAGTAAAGTCAGTTTGAGGTAGGTTTCTGTTACTTGAAACCACAAGAGTTTCTGACTAATACACTACCCAATTAACTCCCTTTTCTGCAAAAATTGCTCATAATTGTATAATAAGCCACCAAGACATGAATCAGAAACTCATGAATGATTAAATGAGGGAAAAGAACTGGCAATAAGCCTTGAAACTAGCTAAAGATAGAGAGATAACTGAATAAAAACACCACTCAGTAGAGACTGTTTGATGCTGATAAGTCGAAATGATTGTTGTTGCTATGGTAACAAACAAAATGCAAAAGAAAAAAAGTGAGAAAAAGGATTTTTTAAAATTGGATTGTTAACCTCAGATTAATGCAGTGAAAACCAGAAAGGAAGATAGAGGGTAGAAAAAGCCAGGCATTAAGTCTTTGTTTTACATAAAATGAAGATAAAAGTTATTTTTAAAAATAGTACCATTTCATATATTTTTTCACTGTAAGAAGCTTTATGCCTGTTGTATAAACTATTACAAGAGATCAAAGGGAAAATGTAATTCACACAGCAAAAATCAAGAGCCTTGTACCAAGAAGTGTACCAGACACTTTGTCACATTCTAAATAGAAAAGAAACAGCAAGGAATCATAAAAAGTGACATCAAGGCAAAAGAAAGAAAAGCAAAATTAAATTATTGGGACTACACCAAAATAAAAAGCTTTTGTACAGTGAAAGAAACCCACAATAAAACAAAAAGTCTTGGGGCGCCTGGGAGGCTCAGTCAGTTAAGCATTCGACTTTGGCTCAGGTCATGATCTCACAGTTCGTGGGTTCAAGCCCCGCATCGGGCTCTGTGCTGACAGCCAGCTCAGAGATTGGAGCCTGCTTCAGATTCTGTGTCTCCCTCTCTCTCTAACCCTCCCCTGCTCACACTGTCTCTCTCTCTCTCTCTCAGAAAGAAATAAAAAAATTTAAAAAAAATAAAACAAAAAGGCAACCTACCGAGTGGAAGAAGATATTTGCAAGTAATATATCCAATAAGGAGTTAATATCCAAAATATAAGAACATCTATAACTCAACACCAAAATAATAATAATAATAATCTGATTTTAAAATGGGCAGAGGACCTTAAGAGACATTTTTTTTCCTTTCGTAGTTTATTTTCTTTTTTTTTTTTTAATATTTTTATTTATTTCTAGGAGAGAGAGAGACAGCGTGAACAGGGGAGGGTCAGAGAGAGAGGGAGTCACAGACTGAAACAGGCTCCAGGCTCTGAGCTGGCAGTCAGCACACAGCCCGACGCGGGGCACGAACCCACGAACCGCGAGATCATGACCTAAGTGAAAGTCGGACACTTAACCGACTAAGCCACCCAGGAGCCCCTCGTAGTTTATTTTCAAGTTGGTTTCCATATAGCACCCAGTGGAAGAGACATTTTTCTAAAGAAGACATACAGATACATGAAAAGATGATCAATATCACTAATCATTGGGGAAATGCAAATCAAAACTACAATGAGATAATTACCTTATACCCATCAGAATGGCTAAAATAAAGAACACAAGAAATAACAAGTGTTGACAAGATGTAAAGAAAAAGGAAACTTTGTGCTCTGTTGCAGGGAATGCAAATTGGTGCAGCAATGATGGAAACAGCACAGAGGTTCTTCAAAAGTTAAAAAGAGGGATGCTTAGCTGGCTCAGTTGGTAGAGCATGTGACTCCCGATCTTGGGGTTATGGGTTTGAGCCCCATGTTGAGTATAGAGATCACTTAAAAATAAAATCTTGGGCTACCTTATGGCTCAGTTGAGCATCCGACTCTTGATTTTGGCTTAGGTCACAATCTCATGTCCCATGGGTTCAGACCCTACATGGGGCTCTGTGCTGACAGCATTGGAGCCTGGTTGGGATTCTCTGTCTTCCTCTCTGCCCCTCCCCTGCTTGCATGAATGCTCACATGCTTGCTCACTCTCTCAAAAATAAATAAACATTTAAAAAAATAATAAAATAAAATACTTAGTAGCACCTGGGTGACTCAGTCAGTTGAGTGACCAACTCTTGATGATCCCAAGGTTGTGGGATCAAGCCCTGCATTGGGTTTTGCACTGAGTGTGGAGCCTGCTTACGACTCTTTCTCTCTCTCTTCCCCCCTGCCCCTCCCTCCCTGCTCATACACACTCTCTCTGTCTCTCTAAAAAGTTTAAATTTAAAAAATAAATAAAATCAATAAATAAAATCTTTTCTAAAAATGAAAAAGAGAGGGCGCCTGGGTGACTGAGTCAGTTAAGCATCTGACTCAGGCTCAGGTGATGATTTCATGGTTCATGGGTTTGAGCCCTGCATCAGGCTTTCTGCTGACAGCTCAGAGCCTGGAACTTGCTTCACATTCTTTGTCTCCCTCTTTCTCTGCCCCTCTCCTGCTCGTGCTCTGTCTTTCAAAAATAAACAGACACTGAAAATATAGCTTTTAATTAAAAAGAGAATTACTATATAGTCCAGTAATTCCACTATTTACCCAAAGAAAATGAAAACAATAATTTGAAAAGATACACTCATTCCTTTGTTTATTGCAGCATTATTTACAACAGCTAAGATATAGAACCCAAGTGTCCTTCCATAAATGGATGGACAAAAAAGATGTGGTATATATATAATGGAATACTCAGCCATAAAAATAAATCTTATCATTTGCAACAACATGATAGACTTAGAGGATATAATGCCAAGTGAAGTAAATCTGTCAGAGAAAAACAGATAGGATTTCACTCACATATGGAATTTAAGAACCAAAACAAATGAATGAACAAAGGAAACAAGAGATCCAAAAACAGACTCTTAAATACAGAGAACAAGCTGGTGGTTACCAGAGGGGAGGGGGTGGGAGGATGAGTGAAGTAGATAAAGGGAAATAACAGTACACTTATCTTACTGAGCACTAAGAAATGTATCGAATTGTTGAATAATTATATTGTACACCTGAAACTAATATAACAGTGTTAATTACACTTGATTTTTTTTTAATATGTATTTTTTGAGAGAGAGACAGAGTGTGAGCAGTGGAGGGGCAGAGAGAGAGGGAGACAGAGAATCGGAAGCAGGTTCCAGGCTCTGAGCTGTCAGCACAGAGCCTGACATGGGCCCTGAACTCATGAACCATGAGCTTATGACCTGAGGTGAAGTCAGACGCTTAACTGACTGAGCCATTCAGGTGCTCCCCAAAATTTTAAATGTTTTAAATCACTGAAGACAGAGTTTTACCACAGAATGAAAAGAAAACAACGACAACATCAAAACACCAGAATATTAGATGATGGAAGTTAGGCTAGATGTAATAAATAAGGCGCATGTAAATAAATAAGAAAGATGTAAATAGGAAAATCTCAGATCAGAGCAAAAGACAAACTCTAAGTATGTACTGTTGTTAAAAAAGTAAGGTGCCAAAAAATGCATATAGTATAAAAAGGCATTGTGAAACCAAATGTACCAAAAAACATTGCAATGTAAAACAGGAAACAAAAAATCTTTAGAAAAACAAGTAATAGAAACACAGTTATAGTAAATATGTTACACACCATTATCAGACTATGATATATAAAATAAAATGAATTCAATAACAGAATTAATAAATCATAAAAATACAGGCTGAGTTCTATACCTGCCTGAAATACAAAAAAGTGTCCTACACTGGGCTACAAGAGGTTTTATAATTTCAAATAAGCAAATATTGTTCAGATCAAATCCTCTGATCACAGCACAACTTAGCAAATAAGTCATCACACAAACTTAAATTTCAAAATCCCCAACCAGTGGGAAATTAGCAAACCTTCTTCTACTAAATAATGTTTCCATAAGGGAAGAAATATGATCACAGTCACACAGTCAAGAAAATTATGAAAATAAGATGGCGACTACAGAAAGCTTGGAGGGCAGTCTCCTTAATATTAGGCTGAAGGCTGGGCTAGCCATTGGCACCACTATTATATAACATCACTCTGGCCCAAACAGAGCAGCTATTTTTCATCTTCTTTTCTGGGCTCTTCTTATTGGTTCATGCCTTAAATTTCAGTGTCCTCTGCTTGCCAGATAGAAGCTTCTAGCGGTAGATTCAGAAAACTTTGAATCAAACAGAGCCAGGATTAGGTTTGTGAGGCACCCAGGGTGCAATATTTAAGGAGGTAATCATTCCCAGGGGCGGCATCAGCATCTGAGAGCGCCTCCTTAAGTGTCACATCCTGAGTGCCTCAATTGCCTGGCCCTACCAAACCAAATTGGTATAAACATTAAGGACTCATACTTCCTCACCTAACAGGAATCCCATAGGTGAGATTCTTGCTTCTCTCTCCCCTTTTCTAGCCTCTGCCCAATTTTGCCCATTGGCATCATCCTCAGGCAGATAGGGAGATGGCTGTAGCATTTCCTGCCTGCACAAGGTGCTACACAATTCAAAGTCAGGAAGGGATTATGTCTTTGGGAGTCTCCCTCTTATTTTTTTTTTTTTAATGTTTCATTTCTTTTTTTTTTTTTTTTAATTTTTTTTAACGTTTTATTTATTTCTAGGAGAGAGAGAGAGACAGCATGAACAGGGGAGGGTCAGACAGAGAGGGAGTCACAGACTGAAACAGGCTCCAGGCCCTGAGCTAGCAGTCAGCACAGAGCCCGACGTGGGGCTCGAACCCACGAACCGTGGAGATCATGACCTAAGTGAAAGTCGGACGCTTAACCGACTAAGCCACCCAGGCGCCCCATGTTTTATTTATTTCTGAGAGAGGAGAGACAGCATAAGCAGGGGAGGGTCAGGGAGAGAGGGAGACACAGAATCTGAAACAGTCTCCAGGCTCTGAGCTGGCTGTCAGCACAGAGCCCGACAGACTGAACTCAGGAGCTGTAAGATCATGACCTGAGCTGAAGTCGGAGGCTCAACTGACTGAGCCACCTAGGCACTGCCCCCTCAACCTCATTCTTTACCAACCCTAACATCCAATTGATACCCAAAGCCTCCTCACTGGACTGCCTAAATATTGCTTTTTTTTAAAACAAATTTTATTTTTTAGATTTACAGAAAAATTGCAAAGATAGTACAGAGTTTCCAATACCCCACACCAAGTTTCTCCTATTAGTAACTTCTTGTATTAGTGTGGTGCATTTGGTACAATTAATGAACTAGTATTGATACATTGTTATTAAAGTCCACGGAGTATTAAGATTTCCCTAATTTTTACCTAAGGTCCGTTTTCTGTTCCAGATGCCACATTACATTTATTCATTGTGTAGTTGTGATAGTTTCTCAGACATTCCATGTTTTCGATGACTTTGACAGTTTTGAGGAGTACTGGTCAAGTATTTTGTAGATTGTCCCTCAATTGGGATTTGCCTAATGGTTTTCTCATCATACCTCTGGCTATGTGCACTTTGGGGAGGAAAATTACAAGAGTTAAAAAGTGCCATTTTCATCACAATATCAAGGCTATGCTACCAACATGACATCACTGTTGATGTTGACTTTGATCACCTGTCTGAGTTTGTCAGATTTCTCCCCTGTAAAATGATTCTTTTTTTCTCCCTTTCCAGACTGTACACTGGAAGGAAGTCACTATGTCCAGCTAATACTTAAAGAGTGGGGAGTTACACTCCATCTCCCTGCAAGTTGTGTATCTACAGAAATTTGGAATTTTTCTGCATGGGAGAGTCATCTCAACATTATTTGATTTTTATAATCTGAAACAATTTCAAAGTTAAAAGTTATGAGAACAGTGTAAGAATGTCTATAACCCCGGGGTGCCTGGGTGACTCAGTGCATTAAGTGTCCAACTTCAGCTCAGGTCATAATCTCACGGTTCATGAGTTTGAGCCCTGAATCAGGCTCTGGGCCGACAGCTCGGAGCCTGGAGCCTGCTTCCAATTCTGTGTCTCCCTCTCTCTCTCTGCCTCCCCTACTTGCACTCTGCCTCTCTCTCTCTCAAAAACAAATGAACGTTAAAAAAAAAAAACTTCCATATCTCTTTTCTTTCATCCTCTCTCCGTATATAATTTATGCAAATAAGATATGCATATATTAATATAGAGATATAATTTTATCTTAAACATTATATATAATGTAATTATTACCATAGTTCTTTCATGAACCATTTGAGAGAAAATTAAAGAGCTGATGCCCTCATCATCCCTAAATATCTCTGAATGTATTTCCCCAAACAAGAAGGCTCCTACATAGCCACAGTACAATGACCTGAATCAGGAACTCACTGCCAATACAGGCATCCAGTCCTGACTCTGTTCAGATTGCACCAATGGCTGCACAGCACCTCTTACTTTTCTGGTCTAAGATTCAATCCAGGATCATAAGTTGCATTTAGTTGTTCCTTTTTTGTTTTCAGTATATAACAGTTCCGGGGTCTTTCTCTACCACTCATGACCATGTGTTTTTGTTTTGTTTGTATATTTAGGGAATTATTTTTAATTTTTTTATCTTTTAACATATGGCTCAATTGACTTTTAAAAGGTACAGCTCTGGGCACCTGGGTGGCTTAGTAGGTTGAGCATCTGACTTCAACTCAGGTCATGATCTCACAGTTTGTGGTTTTGAGCCCTGTGTCCGGCTCTGTGCAGACAGCTCGGAGCTCAGAGCCTGGAGCCTGCTTCGGATTCTGTGTTTCCCTTTCTGTGCCTCCCATGCTCATGCTCTGTTTCTCTTAATATTAAAAAAATCTTTTTTAAAAAAAGGTACTGCCCTATGGATTTTTAATATATGTATACATTTGTGTATCTACCACCACCATAAAGCTATGGGACACTTCCATTAGCCACTTGTGCTGTGCATTTATAGTGAAACTCCCCTTTCCTAACATACCACACTCTGCTGATCTATTTTCCTTCACCGTAGTTTCATTTTATTGAGAATGCCATTTAAATGGAATCATAAAGTATGTAACCTTTTCCAACTGACTTATTTCATTTGGCATGATGCCTTTGAAATTCATCTAAGTTGTTATGTGTATCAATAGTTTGTTCATTTTGGGGCACCTGGGTGGCTCAGTCGGTTAAACATCCGAGGTTAAGCGTCCGACTTCGGCTCAGGTCATGATATCACGGTTTGTGGGTTTGAGTCCTGTGTCGGGCTCTGTGCTGACAGCTAGCTCAGAGCCTGGAGACTGTTTCAGATTCTGTGTCTCCCTCTCTCTCTGACCCTCCCCTGCTCACTCTCTCTCTCTCTCTCAGAAATAAATAAAACATTAAAAAATTTTAAAAAATAGTTTGTTCATTTTATAGTATTCCATCCCACTGTACAGATGTAGTACAGTTGATTTGCTCAACAGTTGAAGGACATTCCCCCCCACCCCTAGTTTTAGGTGATTATGAATACATCTACTATAAACATGTATATATAGGTTTTTGTGTGAATATAAGTTTTCATTTCCCTGGAGTAAATGCACAACAGTGGAATTGCTGGGTCATATGCTAAGTGTATATTTAACTTTATAAGAATCTGCCAAATTGTTTTCCAGAATGACTATGTTTTACATTCCCACCAGCAATATGTGAGAGTGCTAGTAACTATGTCCTTGCCAGCACATGATATAGCCAATATTTTTTATTTTGCCTATTTATAAAAAATTAATGTTTTTATTTATTTCTGAGAGCGAGAAAGAGGTAGCATGAGCAGGGGAGGATCAGAGAGAGAGGGAGACACAGAATCAGAAGCAGCTCCAGGCTCTGAGCCAGCTGTCAGCACAGAGCCCAAAGCAGAGCTCGTACTCACGAACCGTGAGATCATGACCTGAGCCAAAGTCGGACGCCCAACTGACTGAGCCACCCAGGCACCCCTATTTTGCCTATTTTAATAGGTATATACTAGTATATTTTGTTTCATTCTGTAAGTTTTATAGTTTTACATTTTACATGTAGATCTATGATCCATTTTGAGTTAAGTTTGGCATAATGTTTTGGTTTTTTGCCTATGGAGGTTCAATCTTTCCATTACCATTTGTGGAAAGGACTGTCCTTTTTCCACTAAATTGCCTTTGCAGCTTTTTCAAAAATCAATTGGCAGAAGGTAACATCAGAGGAGACAGCAGAATAGGGAGTTTCAGGATTCCACCTATTTACAGAAACAATTAAAGTGGCAGAACTGTCTGAAGGAACTATTTTGGAACTCTGGAATCTAACAGAACACTTGCAGTAAAAAGGAGAGAGGTTGACAAGGAGACCGGTAAATTTCAGTCAATTTCAGTTTTCATGTGCTAGCAGATGCCCTGCCAATCCCTCATCCTGGTAGCAGGCAGCTGCAGGGGCTGCGCCTGTACTACTGGCAGTCTTTTGGACCCAAGGTGATCAACAACAACCTAGTCCCCCAGAAACTGTGATTGTGGGTTTTGATTGCTAATTGCTGCTTTTAATGCTTAGAGGCTAACACAGAGGTTGGCCATTGTTTCAACCCCCACAGGTTGAAGCAGTCTGCCAACTGTGAGAACATTTAAAGAGATAGGACCTAATTGGGGCTCCTGGGTGGCTCATTTTGTTAAGCGTTGGACTCTTGATTTTGGCTCAGGTCATGATCTCATGGTTTGTGAGACTGAGCCCTGCATCTGGCTCTGTATTGACAGCACAGATTCTCTCTCTCCCTCTCTTTGCCTCTCCCTGGCTCACATGTGTGTGCTCTCACAAAAATAAATAAATAAGTAAATATTTAAAAAAAAGAGAGAGGAATGGGACCTATTTATTTTTCCTCTTTTAGGAACGAGACATTTAAGGATATTTCATCAAATTATTAGCTGACCTTAAAAATAATGAAAGAGAAACTTAAGTGAACACAACAAGGAATACACACTTTGCAAAAGTAGTTTGGAAAAGTCATAAAAAGAAGGCTTCAGCCAAACTAGCAAAACCAACAATCCCTAAAGAGTGTGAGAATTAGATCTCCACAATTACTACTAAACAGTACTCAGAATGACCAGTTCTGAACAAAATATACAAAGAAACAGGAAAATGGCTCATTCACAGGAAAAAAAGAATTTGACAGAAGTCATCCCCAAGGAAGTCCAAACATTGGAATTATAAGTCAAAGATATTTATATTAAATTAAATATAAAGAGAGAGAGAGAGAGAGAGACAGTATGAGCAGGGAAGAGGGGCAGAAGGAGAGGGAGACTCTTAAGCAGTTTCCATGCTCAGTGTATAGCCTGGTGGGGCGCTGTCTATGACCCTGGGATCATGACTTAAGCTGAAACCAAGAGTCAGTCAGACACTCAACTGACTGAGCCACCCAAGTGCCCCTAAATCTAAGATTTTATTAAAACATTTTTTAAAATTTTTTTAATGTTTTATTTATTTCTGAGAGAGAGAGACAGCGTGAGCAGGGGAGGGTCAGAGAGAGAGGGGGACAGAGGATCTGGAGTAGGCTCCATGCTGACAGCAGAAAGCCTGATGCAGGGCTCAAACTCAGGAACTGTGAGATGATGACCTAAGTTAGATGCTTAACTGAGAGAGTGACCCAGGCACCCCTAAGTCAAAGATATTAAATCTACTGTCTTAAATGGGAACCATGGAAAAGGACAAAAAGAAATTGGGAAAATTATGTCTGAACAAAATGTCAATAGCAATAAAGAGATAGAAATTATAAAAGGGGCATCTAGCTGGCTCAGTGGAAGAGCATATACTCTTGATCTTGGGATTGTGAATATGAGCCCCATGCTGGGTGTACAGATTATTTAAAAAAAATAAACCTGAGGGGCACCTGGGTGGCTCAGTTGGTTAAGCATCCAACTTCAGCTCAGGTCATGATCTCACGGTTCGTGGGTTCAAGCCCCATGTCGGGCTCTGTGCTGACTGCCAGCTCAGAGCTTGGAGCCTGTTTCAGATTCTGTGTCTCGAAGCTCCCCTGCTTACACTGTCTGTCTCTCTCTCTCTCTTTCTCAGAAATAAGTAAAACATTAAAAAAATTTTTTAATAAAAATATAAACTTGAAAAAAATTAATAAAAAGTTTCCAAACAGAAATTCTGGAACTGTAAAGTACAATGATTCAAGAACAGACTTGAGCAGGTGGAAGAAAGGATCAGTGAATATGAGGATAAGACATTTGAAATTATCTTGTCTGAAAAACCATTAGAAAAAAGAATGAAGAAAAGTAACAGGCTTAGAGATTTGTGGGCATACCACAAGCATATCATCAAGCATCAAGCATACCAACATATGCATTATAGGAATTCAAGGAGGAAAATAGAAAGGGGCAAAAAAAAAAAATATTTTGAGAAATAATTACTTAAAACTTCCCAAATCTAATGAAAGATATGAATATATACATCCAAGAAACTCCATGAATTCCAAACAGAATAAATTCAAAGAGTTTCACACTGGGGCACCTGGGTGGCTCAGTCGGTTAAGCGTCTGGCTTCAGCTCAGGTCATGATCTCACAGTCTGTGGGTTTGAGCCCCGTATCGGGCTTTGTGCTGACAGCTCAGAGCCTGGAGCCTGCTTCGGATTCTGTGTCTCCCTCTCTCTGCCCGTCCCCTGCTTGCTCTCTGTCTCTCTCTCTCAAAATAAAATAAAGACATAAATTTTTTTAAAAAAAAAAACAAAGAGTTCCACACTGAGATACATTATAGTCCAACTATGGAAAAATCAAAGATTAAAAATAATTTTTTTTTGAGAGCAGTAAGATAGATGTGCTGCATCGTGTACAAAAGTTTCTTAATAAGATTGATGGCTCATTTCTCATCAGAAATCATGCAGGCCAGAAGGCTGTCGAATGACAAATTTAAAACCTTGAATGAAAAATACCATCAGCTAAGGGGCATCTAGGTGGCTCAGTCAGTTAAGAATCTGACTACGATTCAAGTCATGATCTCACAGT
The DNA here is from genome assembly GCA_017311185.1 of Proteles cristata cristata. NCBI lineage: Eukaryota > Metazoa > Chordata > Mammalia > Carnivora > Hyaenidae > Proteles > Proteles cristata. Next base: position 681,149 of record JAESUZ010004478.1, on the reverse strand, counting down.
TGTGAGCTCGAGCCCTTCATTGGGCTCTGTGCTGACAACTCAGAGCCTGGGGTCTGCTTCAGATTTTGTGTCTCCCTCCCTCTCTGACCCTCTCCCACTTATGCTCTGTCTCTCTCTCTCTCAAAAATAAATAAAAATTAAGAAAGAAAAAAATTTAAAAATAAAGAAAAAAGAAAAAGAAAAATACTGTCAGGTAAGAATTCTATATCCAGGAAAATTATCCTTAAAGAACTAAGGTATTTCCATATAAATAACAATTGAGGGAGTTCATTACCAGAAATGGTAAATGGAGTCCTTCAGGCTGAAATGAAAAGACATTAGTTACTCAAAGACATAAGAAAAAACATTTAGGGGGCGCCTGGGTGGCTTAGTTGGTTAAGCGTCCGACTTTCGCTTAGGTCATGATCTCGCGGTTCGTGGGTTCGAGCCCCGCGTCGGGCTCTGTGCTGACTGCCAGCTCAGAGCCTGGAGCCTGTTTCAGTCTGTGACTCCCTCTCTCTCTGACCCTCCCCTGCTCACGCTGTCTCTCACTCTCTCCTAGAAATAAAAATAAAAACATTTAAAAAAAAAAAAAAAGAAGAAGATGTGGTTTATCTATACCATGGAATACTACATGGCAATGAGAAACAATGAAATCTGGCCATGTGTAGCAACATGGATGGACCTTGAGGGTGTTATGCTTAGTGAAATAAGTCAGGCAGAGAAGGACAAATATCACATGTTTGCATGTATAGGAGAATTAGGAGGAACTTAACTGAGGACCATGGGGGAGAAGAAGGGGGGAAATGGTGGGGGAAAGGGGGAGAGGCAAACAATGAGAAACTCTTGAATGCTGAGAACAAACTGAGGACTGATGGATGTGGGGGGGAGGGGGGAGATGGCATGGAGGAGGGCACTTGTGGGGATGAGCACTGGGTGTTATATGGAAACCAATTTGACAATAAACTATAAACAAACAAACAAATAAAAATAAAAAGTAGATATTGAAAAAAAAAAGTTTACAAGAGAGGTGTCCAGGTGGCTCAGTCAGTTAAGCGTCCAGTTCTTGACTTTGCTTCAGGTCATGATCTCACGCAGTTCGTGCGTTCAAGACCGAAATCAGGCTCTGTGTTGACAGAGCCTGCTTGGGATTCTGTTTCCCTCTCTCTCTGCCCCTCCTCCTCTTGCTCTCTCTCTCTCTTTTGAAATAAATAAAAATAAACCTTAAAAAGGGGTGCCTGGGTGGCTTAGTTGGTTAAGTGTCCAACATCAGCTCAGGTCATGATCTGGTGGTCTGTGAGTTCATGCCCCATGTTGGGCTCTGTGCTGACAGCTCAGAGCCTGGAGCCTTCTTCTGATTCTGTGTCTGACCTCTCTCTCTGCTCCTCCCCTGCTCATGCTCTTTGTCTCTCTGTCTCAGAAATAAATAAACATTAAAAAAAATAAATAAACTTAAAGTTTACAAGAGAAAAGGATGTACATTATATAATGATAAAAAGTTAAAGAACATATAGCATTTATAATAAATATATATGTACTTAACTAAGGAGTCACAAAATATATGAAGCAAAAATTGACAGAATTTTAAAAAATTGACAGTAACAGAATTGATAGAAATAGCTAGTACACCAATAATGGTTGGAGACTTCAATACCCACATTCAGTAATAGAATAATCAGACAAAGAACAATAAGGAAATCAAGAACTTGAACAACACTATAAACCACTTAGATCTGACATAAACAGAACACTACACAACAGCAGAATACATATTATTCTCAGGTGTTCATGGAAAATCCTCCTGATAGACCATGGTTACAAACAAGTCTTAATAAATTTTGAATGATTGAAGTCATTCAGAACATCTTTTCCAACCACTATGAAATACAGCTAGAAATGAGAGGAAAACTGGAAGACTTATACATATGTGGAAATTAAACAACATACCCTTAAAAACTAATGGGTCAGAGAAGAAATCACAAGGGAAATTAGAAAATACCTTGAAATGAATATGAAAAGACAACATACGAAGAATTAAGAGATGCAGTGAAAATAGTGTTCAGAGGGAAATTTATATATACCTTAACAAAGAAAGATCTCAAATCAACCTTAAAGAGTTATAAAAGGAAGAATAAATTAAACTCAAAACTAGGAGAAGGAAGTAAATAATAGCAATTAGACAGAGAGACAGAGAGAGAGAGAAAGTAGAAAAAATGAAGAAAATAATAAAGCCATAAGTTGGTTCTTGGAAAAAAGTAAACAGAATCAACAAACCTTTAGTTAGACTGACAAAGGGGAAAGAAAGGCAGCAGACATAAATAAAATCAGAAATGAAATGGGGGAAATTACTATTGACTTTAAAGAAATAAAAAGAATTAGAATCCTATGAACAATTGTACGTTGACAAATTAGATTACCTAGGAGGAATGGACAAAGTCCTTGAAACATACACATAACCTAAATTAACTCGAGAATTAGCAGATCTCAACAAACCTGTGAGGAGTAAAGAGATTGAATCAGCAATCAAAACCTCCCAGTAAACAGGGATGCCTGGCTAGCTCAGTTGGTAGAGCATGCAACTCTTAATCTCAGTATTATGAGTTCAAGCCTCACGTTGGGCATGGATCTTACTTAAAATTAAATACAAAAACAAATAAACAAAAACACCCCCAAACCTGCCAATAAACAAAACTTCTGAACCAGATGGCTTTGCTAGTGAATTCCATGAAACATTTAAACAAGTTAACACCAATCCTTCCCAAAGTCTTTCCAAAAATTAAAGAGTGGAGAACACTTCCTAATTATTTTGTAATGTTTATTTATTGATTGATTTTGAGAGAGAGACAGAGATTGTGAGATTATGACTGACCTGAGCCGAAATCAAGAGCCAGATGCTTAACCAACAGAGCCACCCAGGTACCCCAACCTTTCTAATTCTATGAAGCCAGCATTACTGTGATACCAAAGCCTAATAAAGATATCACAAAAAAAGATAATCACAGACCAATATCCCTTATAAATATATAGACGAAAAGTCTAGATTAAAATATTAGCACTAAAATATTAACACATAGGGTGTGCCTGGGCAGTTCATTTAGTTAAGTGTTCTGACTCTTGACTTTAGTTCAGGTCACAATATGATGGTTCAGGAGATCAAGCCCCAAATTATGCTCTGTGTTGAGAGTTTGGAGCCTGCTTGGAATTCTTACTCTCTCTCTCTCTCTGCCCTTCCCCTAGTCTGTCTGTCTGTCTCTCTCAAAATAAAGAAATAAACTTTAAAAAATATTAGTAATTTTTTTTAAAAATTTACTAATCCATAAAATCCAATAGCATTTAATTTTTTTAATTTTTATTTTTTTTATTTTGTTTATTTATTTGGGAGAGAGACAGAGTGTGAGCAGGGGAGGGATAGAGAGGAGGAGACACAGAATCTGAAGCAGGCTCTAGACTCTGAGCCCAGCTGTCAGCACAGAGCCTGATAAGGGGCTTGAACTCATGAACTGTGAGATCATGATCCGAGCTAAAGTCAGAAGCTTAACTGACTGAGCCACCAGACCCCCCTTTACCTTTTTAAATGTTTATTTTTTAATGTTTATTCATTTTAAAAAAATTTTTAAATGTTTTATTTATTTCTGAGAGAGAGAGTGAGACAGAGCATGAGCAGGAGAGGGGCAGAGAGAGAGTGAGACACAGAATCCAAAGCAGGCTCCAGGCTCTGAGCTGTCAGCACAGAGCAGGATAAGGGGCTTGAACTCATGGACCACGAGACCATGAGCTGAGCAGAAGTCAGATACTAACTGAGCTCCCCAGGTGCCCTATTTGTTTATTTTAGTGGGGGTGGGGGTGGACAGGGGATCTCTGCTAAGGACAGCACAGATCCCTACCAAGGGCTCAAACCCACAAACGATGAGATAATGACCTGAACCAAAGTCGGAAGCTTAACTGACTGATACTGATCCAGGTACCACCCCCCCCCCCAACAGTATTTTAAAGGATTATTAACCATGATTGGGTGGGAATATCCCTGATACAAAGGGGTAGTTCAACACCGGAAATCAATCAATGTAATACATCACATTAATACAATGAAAGAAAAAAGCTATGTGATTATCTGATACCCCTCATGGTAAAAAAACAAAAAACAAAAACAAAAACCAAAAAACCTCAAAAGGGGTGTCTGGGTGGCTCAGTTGGTTGAGCATCCAATTTCGGCTCAGGTCATGATCTCGCGGTCTGTGGGTTTGGGCCCACGTTGGGCTCTGCTGGTGGCTCCCAGCCTGGATCCTGCTTCAGATTCTGTGTCTCCCTCTCTCTGATCCTCCCCTGCTCACGCTGTCTCTTTCTCTCTCACACAGAAATAAATTTAAAAAAAGAAAAAGAGGGGCACCTGGGTAGCTCAATAGGTTAAGCATCCGACTTCAGCTCAGGTCATGATTTCAGGGTCCGTGGGTTCAACAGCTCAGAGCCTGGAGCCTGCTTCAAATTCTGTCTCCCCCTCTCCCTGCCCCTCCCCCACTCAAGTTCTGTCTCTGTCTCAAAAATAAATAAAACATTAAAAAAAATTTTTTAAAGAAAAATAAAAAACAATCTAAATTGAAAAGGAAATTAAATTATTTCTGTTTGCACATGGCATGATCTTATAACTACAAGACCCTAAATATTCTACAAAATACTTTTAGAACTGGGGCACCTGGATGGCTTGACCTGAGCTGAAATCAAGGGTCAGACCCTCAACCAACTGAGCCACCCAGGCTCAGTTAAAAACACATCCTGATTTTAAAACTTACTAAAGGGGTGCCTGGATGGCTCCGTCATTTAACTGTCCAACTTTGGTTCAGGTCATGATCTCTCAGTTCGTGAGTCTGAACCTCACATCGGGCTCTGTGCTGTCAGCATGGAGCCTGTTTTGAATCCTCTGTCCCTCTCTCTCTTTGCTCTTCCCCACTTATTCTGTCTTTCTCTCTTAAAAACAAATAAAGACACTTAAAAAAACTTATTACAAAGCTATAGTAATCAAAACAACATAAGCACATACTGGCATAAAGGCAGCCATATACTGGCATACAGACACATGTAACAGCTGTTTAAAGTCTTTGTCAGACAATTCCAACATCTATGGCATATGAGTGTTGACATCTATTGATTGTCTCTTGCCAGGAAAACTGAGATTTTCCTGGCTCTCTGTAGGCTGAGTAATGCATGTTCATAGTTATAAAATCACTGGATTGTATCCTAAACATTTGGAATATTATGTCATGGGATTCTGTGTTCTGTCTAAATCTTATGAGAATGCTGATATTTTTGTTTAAATAGGCAATTGACTTGCTCAAATTCAGGCTGCAAGCTTTATCCAGTCTTCTGTGCATTGTGGTTTCGTGTCAGTTCCATTGACAAAGCCTTTGAAGTGCTTTTCAGCTCTGTCTTCCAGATGTACCATCCAGTGGCCAGTTTGTGACCTGGGTGGTGTCTGCCCTAGTTTAGTTTTCAAAAACTATGGTGTGCTGTTTAGAGTCAGAGTCACAGTTAATAAACAACTTTGCAATCTTCCTGGTCCTTTCTAGTTCCTTGGGGTTCCCCTTTGTGGTCTTCTGGCCAGAAAGGTATGGGTTTATTTCCCCCATGTTGCCACATTCTCCCATGACTGGACCCATATCTGGAGTCAAGTATTAGAGGAGAGAGAGAGAGAGAGAGAGAGAGAGGCAGGCCCACCCTTTGGAGAATCACAGCCCCTCTGATCAGAGATGAAGGTTCTCCTCACTCAGAATTTTAGGCTCCTGAAGGCCCCCATTGCCACTGCTATTTCTGCTGCTGCCACCACCAGCACAAAATTGTTTAGGGGGTGAGAAAAGAAAGAACAGAAAAAAGAAAAAAAGAAAAATGAGATCTTCCTATATTTCTCTCCATGTTTAGAGTCCCTTTTCCCACTCCTCTAGCTGGAGCAAGTGAGCTTCTCCTGAAGCTGTCTCATTCATGCAATATGCATTTCCAGGTTTCAGACTGTGTTGAGTCTAAACTGGGGAATACTTGAGGAGGAAAAGGAGCAAATTCACTAGTGGTTCAGTAATATTTCGAATTCTGGCATTCTTCCCCAGTGTGCTCATTATTGTGTACTTTTTCTCTCCAGGTTTTTAAAAAAAATTTCTTTAATGTTTATTATTTTTGAGAGAGAGAGAGAGAGAGAGAGAGAGAGAGAGAAAGAGAGAGAGGGAGAGGGAGAATATGAGTGGGGGAGAGGCAGAGAGAGGGAGACACAGAATCCGAAGTATAGGCTCCAGGCTCTGAGCCGTCAGCACAAAGAAGCCAGATGCAGGGTTTGAACTCAAAAACTGGGAGATCGTGACCTGAGCTGAAGCTGGGCACTTAACCACCTGAGCCACCCACGCGGCCCCTCTCTCTAAGCTTTATATCTGTATTCAATGGGAGAGCTAGGGTAGAGTGTGCTGATTCCATCTCACTTGGCACATTTCATTCCGTAGGATGTCCTCAACCCAGGCATGCGTTAGGACTCTGGTTGATCCTAGGCATTTTTGCATTTGTGGGCTCCTTCCTGCATAAAAAAGTTAAAATACACCTTATATTGCTTTGGTATAGAGATTAATGTAATGCTGACGGGATTCATACTATTGACATTCATCTTTCCTCCCAATTTCAATTTTTTTTCCCATTTATTTATTTTTGAGAGATAAAGTAAGACAGAGCGTGAGCAGGAAGGGCCAGAGAGAGAAGACACAGAATCTGACACAGGCTCCAGGCGCTGAGCAAGCATTCAGCACAGAGCCCGACGCGGGGCTCAAACCCACAAACCGTGAGATCATGACCTGAGCCAAAGTCGGATGCTTAACTGACTGAGCCACCCAGGTGCCCCTTTTCCTCCTGATTTCAAAATGAATTAAGATTAAAATATTTTTGTGAGTCTCTAAAAATATGGATATATTGGCGCTGTCTCAGTCTAAGTCTATGCAGTGTTTCCTTGAGGCTAGCCTCAGGACATGTTAGAGTACTGCTGAAATGATACTGTGTTGTTCTCAGAATATCATGATGACGACTGGATCATCATGGGAACATTAATCAGTCATAGGAACCACGGCTCCATTGTCAAATTGCTGTCTGCCAGGCTTCTCCTCCATAAAGTTACTGTTTTTGTCTTTGTACTGGATAAGTATTTTGTGGGGAGATATCTGAGACTATTCTAATTCTCTAGTTGTCTTTATTTGCCTAATAAACTACCCCCAAATTTAGTGCTATTTCAAAAACTGTTTTGGGGCGCCTGGGTGGCTCAGTCGGTTAAGCATCCAACTTCGGCTCAGGTCATGATCTCACAGTTTGTGGGTTCGAGCCCTGCATCAGGCTCTGTGCTGACAGCCAGCTCAGAGCCTGGAGCCTGTTTGGGATTCTGTATCTTCCTCTCTCTCTGCCCTTCTTCTGCTCACACTGTCTCTCTCCCTCTCTCAGAAATAAATAAAACATTTAAAAAAAAAAAGTAAAAAAACAAAAAAAAAAACCCCACAAAAGCCATTTTATTGTGCGTATGGATTCTGTGGGTCAGGGATTCAGACAAGGCACAGTGGGTCTGGCTTGTCTCTGCTTCTCCATGGTCTGGGGCTTCAGCTGAAATGACTAGAACTGCTGGAAGCGTTTTAAATGGCTGGTGGCTGGAAGATCCACTTCCAAGATGGGCTGGAGTAACTGACAGGCTCACTGGGGATTGTTGTCACTGGAGCCACTAATGTGTGGCTTCTTGTCGTGGCTTGGCCTTTACATAGCATGACAGTGGGGTTCGGAGAGGGAGCGGTCCAAGAAAGAGGGTTCAAGGGACAAGGGCAAAAGTTGCAAAGGTCTTCTGCTCTGGCCTTAGAATTTACAGTGTCATTCCCGCCATGTTCTGTTGGTTGTGAGTGAATATGCCCCACCCAGACTCAAGGAGAGGGGAACTGTTCACCCCCCGTTGAGGGTGTGCCAGAAGAGTATGTGGCGTGGGAGATTTTGTTGACACCAATTTTGGTTTTGGGAAAAACGCTCCATATTTTGCAATATTCTGTTCCTCATCAAACCTCCATCTACCAGCCTGAGAATATTCATGAAGCCTCTGGCTTGAATCAGTCCATCATTACGATGGTTTCTTGATTTCCATCACTCCCTCTACTTTTCTTAGTTGGCTTTGTACTGTAAGGAAGAGCTTTCCCTTCTCCTTAATCAGTATGACCCATAGATTCCTAGGTTATTTAGTAGGTTGTAGTTGGTTATTATCATATTTATTTATAAAGGTTTATTTCAAGAGGAGAATGTGAGTGGGGGAGGGGCAGAGAGCGTGGGAGAGAGAGACTCGCAAGCACGTTCCAAGCTCAGCACTGAGCCCAAAATCGGGGCTGGATCCCACAACTGTGAGATCATGACCTGAGTTGAAGTCAAGAGTCAGATACTCAACCGACTGAGCCACCCAGGTGCCCCCTCATCATTTTATTTTGATTCTCTAATTGTCCCAGACTTGGTTGGTGGGAGCCCCTTCCTGTTCTTTTGACATGTCACTATTATTCTTTGAATACTTTATTTTCCAGTTGCCCCACTGACATTGGAATCAGCCATTTCTTCAAGGAGTCCTTTTTTTAAAAAAAAATTAATGTTTATTTATTTTTGAAAGAGAGAGAGAGAACGACCTGGAGAGGGGCAGAGAGAGAAGGGGCAGAGGACCCAAAGGAGGCTCTATACTGACAGTCTGATGCGGGGCTTGAACTCACAAAGTGTGAGATCATGACGTGAGTCAAAGTCAGACGCTTAGCCGACTGAGCCACCCAGGCACCCCGAAGGAGTCCTAATTTGTTTTGGTGAAGGATGATGTTTAGAAATCAAGATCTGAGTGTCTGATGTGCTTGTTGCTATCTAGGCCCTCTCTGTGGGCAGTGCTAGGGAAAACATATACACACACAAACATGTGTGTGTATATCTATCTATCTCTACATACACACATATACAAAAACATACATATATCCATATACATACATATACAAATGTATGTGTATATAATTATAGAATATACAATACATATTTGTTATATATGTATATGTATGTTTATATATACATACATACAATACATAGACACACATACAGTTCACCAATCGCTCGCTCTCTTCAGGCCTGCCTCCTTCCACATTTGTAATTCTCCTCCAACAGTGCGAAAAACCTGGCTCCCATTATCCTCAATATATTTGCTCAATCCCCTTGTGTGTAACCGATTTTCCAACCATACCAGCTGCCTCCTTGGATCCCAGCCATGTTGCCATCTCCAAGGGAGAGGAAGGGAGAGGGAGGGAGCGGAGGGAAGAGGAGGAGGGTTTCAAGCACTTTGCAAGCTAGCCCTCCACTCCATCCCTACTTCCCCTGCTTCAGCTGGTCCTGACCACTGTTTGCCTGGCCTCTCGTTGGCTAGCAGCCGCTCGCTTCTCCCTGCCTCAGTCTCTTCAGTCCTTCACTCTTTCTGGCTTCCAAGAGTTTCTTTCCTTTCTATTTTATGATTTTTTAAAACTACAAAAACATTTCACACTCATGTTTATGATTTCAAATAATGTAAAGCATGTAAAGCAAGGCATGAAAGTTTATAGCCACCCCCCTGCACTCCACCTCCAAGAGGTAACCAGACCTCTTTTCTGTGCTTATAAGAGCACACTCATGTATAGTTATACACTTTTAAATATTGAAGTAGGATAGTTTGATGTATTTTCATTGCTTGTTTTCTTGGTCTGAGCACAAGAAATCTGTCACAATCTTTTTTTTTTTAATGTTTTATTTATTTCTAGGAGAGAGAGAGAGACAGCGTGAGCAGGGAAGGGTCAGAGAGAGAGGGAGTCACAGACCGAAACAGGCTCCAGGCTCTGAGCTGGCAGTCAGCACAGAGCCCGACGCGGGGCTCGAACCCACGAACCGCTAGATCATCACCTAAGCGAAAGTCGGATGCTTACCCAACTAAGCCACCCAGACGCCCCTGTCACAATCTTTTAAACAGACACATCGGAATCCATTAAAAGAATGTACAGTAATTTATCCTTTTACCTACAGAGTATGTTTTTAAGGGTAACGGTTGGGGGTAACTATGTTTTTAAGGGATGCTTTAATTGGTGCCAGATGCCCTTCATAACCACTGTCCCCCTTGGAACCTGTTGGGCATCTGCAGGCGGGTTTTTGCCTGAGTTTGGCCAGGGGAGGCTGGAATTTGGAAGAGGAAGAACAGTGAGTTCTGGGTGTTTACTCCGCACCTTCTCCGCAGGGTCGCACCTGGCTGGCCCTGCTCCTCACAGCTCCTGCAGGGGGCGCTCTCCACACAGCTCCTCTCATCCCTCCAGGCCCAGAAAGGATGGCAGCCCCTGCCCTCGCTGGCGCCTCGCCGCCGCTCTGTGCTTGCTCGTTTCCCTACACCTTTCCCACACTTTGGTAAATAATCCCTTTATCAGACTCAGACTGCCCTATTTGCATGTGCAGTGCGTTTGCACGCGGGGCAAGCGCAGCATGGTCTCAAGGACGTTGTGCAAAGCGGCCACACACACCAGCTCGAGCAGTTCCGCCCACCAGGGAGGGAGGGCTAAAATGTGAATGCAATTACTGCCCCGCCCCCACCCTCAGAGACAATTGAGGGCTTGTTCCCGCTGGAGAATAGAGAACCCTCCGGTGCAGCCCTGGAGGCCCCTGATCCGCCAAGGGTCTGCACACACCACACTCTCTGCTCCAGCCGCACCGGGGTGGGGGTGGGGGGACAGGCCCCCTACTCTCCCACCTCTGCTGACTCTGTATTTACCTTCTAAATGAAGCAACCAGTCAGCTCTTGAGAGGAGAAATTTCGGTAAAGCATGTTTGGGACTAATTACCAGCACACACAGAATTCTAACAGATTTATTCTATTCTGACTCAGCCACATGGGCAGCCACACAGCGCGCTCTCTAACACACGTGAGTGCTCGCGCGTGTGTGTGTGTGTGCGCGCACACACACACACACACACACCACCGCTATCTCTATCTCGCAGTTTGCCTGGCTACAGCCACAGCAGGTGACAACCAAAGGTGGGGAAGCCCAGTGCTGGCTCTTGGAGAAGGCAGCCTGGGTTCTGCTGCACACTGGGTTCTGCAGTGACCTTGAGTCGGCTGCCTCCCTGCTGCCCTGAGCCTTTAGGCAGGGATCACAAAGACCTTCAGGGCCTCAGTTATAACTGAATGAAGCTCAGGACCCTCAGAAAGTGTTAACTACCTCCCCAGCTCCTCAGCGGTTTGCTCACTCAGGTTCCTTTTGGCTCTCTCGGTCCAGTGGTCATCTCCCAGCACAGACCAGGGTCTAACCACCGCTGTACCCTTGGTCACTGGCCTACTGAATGGTACTGACCACCAACACCTGTGGCCACCTTACAGCTCCACCCACAGCACTGCTGCTCACTCCTCCCTTCTCAGCTTCCTGCGTTCTCCCAGCCACACTGCCCCCCACTCCCCGAGAATCTAGAGTCTGGCCTGAGATCTTTTACTTTCTATCAAGGTGGCACCCCGGAGAAGGGGCCTCTGTCCCCGGATCCTGTAACCCACAGTCTAGACCAGTGGACTCAGGAAGCACTTGTGAAGGAATGAACTGTTTTGGTGTCTTGAAATAATATTAAAACTGTTTTTTTTTTCCCCCAGAGCACCTGGGTGGCTCTGTCAGTTGAATGTCCACTCTCGATTTCGGCTCAGGTCATTATCCCGTGGTTCATGGGATGGAGCCCTGCGTGGAATCAAGCCCCGAGTCAGGCTCTGCACTGTCCGTGCTTGGGATTCTTTCTCCCTCTCTCTCTCTGCCCCTCCCCCGCTCACGCTAAATGATTCTCTCTCAAATAAATAAACATTTAAAAAAAAAAAACTTTTTTCCTTCTGATCTTAAAAGTAAAAATTCGTCGGGTGCCTGAGTGGCTCAGTTGGTTAAGCGTCTGACTTCAGCTCAGGTCATGATCTTGTGGTTGGTGAGTTCGAGCCCCGCATCAATCAATCAGGCTCTATGCTGACAGCTCAGAGCTTGGATCCTGCTTCTAATTCTGGGTCTCCCTCTCTCTCTGACCCTCCCCTACTCACTCTGTCTCTCTCTCTCAAAAATAAATAAAGATTTTTTAAAAATTAAAAAAAATAAAACATGCTTACCAAAAATTTGGAAAATACAAAAATAGTACTACAGAACCAAAATAGAAATCCAATCACCCAGATGTAATTATGATTCCAATTGTAGTAGTTCCTTTGGGTCCCATTAATTAATTAATTAATTTATTTATTTATTTTTAAGAAAGCTCTGTGCCCAAAGCAGGGCTTGAACTCACAACCCCGAGATCAAGAACTGTGTGCTATACTAACTGAGCTGTCCCCTGAGCCTTTTTTATGTGTGTAGAATATATACATTTCTTTGTATATTTGTGCAGTTACATACCTAATGAGCACATATTTTCATAGGCTTTGTATTTTGTCATTTAACATTTTTCTGAAGTTTTTCTTCTAATTTTCATATTTTTCTAATTATTTAAAAAAATTTTTTTTCTGTTTAAGCCTCCTAAAATCCAGGAGCAACATTTCAAACGCTGAGTAAATTGCACCCTATGAACAACTCCAGCTGGTGGAGATCTAGGCTGTGTTCCATCGTTGGCTGCAGCAGCGGTGTCCTGGTAATCACATTACTCACTGTCCACGCCTACTTTAACACATAGTTACACACTAGACATCTGAAGGTTTGCTGTTGTCCCAGTTCAACCATTAATGGGGCCCTCGGTCACTCTCAGAGGTTTCACCTTGTGGATAATAGATTCCAGGGACCTCCTTACAAGGGCTCAGAGCCACCACTGGGGAGGAGGGTTTGGCAGGGTGGGAGGAGGCAGGGGGAAGTAGTTCCTGGGTTCTGTTGTGGGCACCGGGGTGGTGGATGCCAGTCCCTAGGATGAGGTGGAGCTTGTGGAGAGTGTGGTGAGTTTTGGACACATTGCATCAGAACTGTCCAGGAGACTTGCCAGGACATTGTCTAGGAGCAGCTGGGGATCCAGTCATTGCCCACCAGAGGTCACTCGGCACTGGTCGGGGTGCACTGGCAATCCCTGTTATTTGCTTTCCATGGATTGCTCAGCAGCTCGGTGGAAGGACACGTGTTAGGGCACCAGTGAATGGGGGAGGAGGAGAAGGGACATGGAAGTTTCCAACAATTTATCATGACCTTCCCCTAAGCTTTTCGCACACAGGTCTCAGATGGTCAACACTGAAAGGCCTTGTTGCTGTAAACTGTATCTCAATCCAAAACAAGGGGGCACACGGTGGCCGTCTCAGCTGGAGCTCTAGCTTGGCCAGATTTACTTTCCAACTTTGAACCTCTGCCTGTGTAACTCAGTGGCCCATTGGTGGGGAATCAATGATGACCCACTCCCCTCATTAACAGAGGAAAGGTCTGGTGCCCAGAGAGAAGAGCGACCCCTGGAGGTCGGGTAAGAGGGATGCATCCTAGATCTCCAGGGGCGAGGTGAAAAGAGTGATCACCGATTCCACATCTAAATCGATCCTCACTGCAACCCTAGGAGGGGGTCTGTCACCATCCCGATTTGCAGATGAGGAAACAGAGGCTCAGAGAGGTGATGTTCCCTTGGTTGCAGAGACTGGCAGAGGCTGGCCTTGAACCAGGCCTCTGCTTTCTGCCCCTCTGCCTGCCACCCCACCTGCTTCCAGAGGGAATCTCCCTTGCCTGTCTTCCTTCGTTGATATTACAGACCAGCCTGGTGAATTTTAGCCTTCATTCAGTAGAGGTGACATTCTGCAACACCATCCTGGGGCCAGGCCTTGAGCTGAAGATACAGATGAAGAGAATGTGCCTCCTGACCTAAGGGTTATCATCTAATGGGAGAACTGCAAAGCAGCATCTCTGTTGCTCAGATGAGAAAAAGAAGTCCCCAGGAAAGGGAGTGAACTATCCAAGCCAGGGAGTGACCTACTCAAGCCGTGTGGTCATTTAGGGGCAAGAATAGAAAAAGGCAACAACTCTCTCTCCTGTTCTGTATATATAAAAAAAAAAGTCACTCAGGAACTCCTAGGTGGCCCAGTGGGTTAAGCGTCCGACTTTGGCTCAGGTCATGATCTCATGGCTTGTGGGTTCAAACCCTGCATCAGGCTCTGTGCTGATAGCTCAAAACCTGGAGCCTGCTTCAGATTGTGTGTGTGTGTGTGTCTCTCTCAGCCCCTTCCCTCTCAAAAATAAACATTAAAAAAATAATTTAAAAAAATCACCCGTCAGGGCGCCTGGGTGGCTTAGTCGGTTAAGCGTCCGACTTTCGCTTAGGTCATGATCTCGCGGTTCGTGGGTTCGAGCCCCGCGTCGGGCTCTGTGCTGACTGCCAGCTCAGAGCCTGGAGCCTGTTTCAGTCTGTGACTCTCTCTCTCTCTGACCCTCCCCTGCTCATGCTGTCTCTCTCTCTCTCCTAAAAATAAATAAAACATTAAAAAAAAAAAATCACCCGTCAACACGCACATAAATTCCCTACCCTCTTGGGTAACGAAGGAAATGCAATCTGAAACCACAAGGAGATGCCATTTCATGTTCCACTGACAAAAATTAAAAAATCTGATGGAGGGGCGCCTGGGTGGCTCAGTCGGTTAAGCATCCAACTTCGGCTCAGGTCATGATCTCACGGTTCATGGGTTCGAGCCCCACGTTGGGCTCTGTGCTGACGGCTAGCTCAGAGCCTGGAACCTGTCTTCAGATTCTGTGTTTCCCTCTCTCTCTGACCCTCCCCTGTTCATGTTTTCTCTCTCTCTCTCTCTCTCAGAAATAAATAAAACATTAAAAAAATAAAATAAAATAAAAAGTCTGATGGAAACAAGCAAGTGCTGGTGAGGAGGTGGAACAGTGGACCCTCAACGTGCTGCCATCTGTACGGCACAAGCCCTTGGCGTGAGCCTTTCAGGTGGGTGAAGAGGCAGTGGCAGGGTGGCCTCCTGGCCACATGCCTGTGTGATCACATGGGCCACACCTGCCTTACTGCTCCACTGCTGCTGTGAAATTCCTAATTTATCAAGGGGTCTGTGTTTTGATTTGCACTGGGTCCTGCAAGCCAGTACTACCCAATGGTTTCACTCCTGGGTATACGCCCTAGAGAAACACTTGCATATGGGTACTCGGAGACCTACTGAGAATGTTCATAGCAGCTCCATTTCTGCAAAAGGCCAGAGACCCACACAGCTTGGATGAATCAAAGAAACAGAATGCTGAGTGACAAAAATGTGAAGAATGTATACAGCAATGTCCCATTTTCATAAAAAGGCCAGATGAATAGTGTAATGGTGTGTGGGGAGATAGGCATATGTGGTAAATCTATAAAGAAATCACTTTCTAGGGGTGCTCGGCTTCCTCAGTCAGTCGGTGGAGGATGTGACTCTTAATCTTGAAGTTGTTAGTTCAAACCCAACGTTGGGTGGAGAGATCACTTAAAAATAAAATCTTTAAAAAAATCATTTATAAAGATAATGCAGAGAAGTGGGTGCTCCAAGGCACACGTGGAGCTTTGACCTTGTTGGCCAGCCATATGGTGAGTTTGGTTTGGTTGCTGGGTATGTAATTATCATGCATTATATCCCATCTTTGACACTGATTCTCAAGGTGTTTATGTTGAATACTCCTTATTTTGAACATGGAACGACCCACGGTGGGGAGGGGGCTGTGGGGAGGAGGCTGTACTGTCAGGGTAAGGCATGCAGAGAGGGACGGAATGCATTGGCCTGGGTGAGGCACCCTGGCTGAGCCCCGAGGCTGAGGAGAGGCTGCCGTGAAAGGGAAATGTCTGTCGCTGCCTGAACGTTAGCAGAAGCTGCCTGAGAACCAGCTTCACGAAGTGAGGCCTCAGTT
The DNA here is from genome assembly GCA_017311185.1 of Proteles cristata cristata. Lineage (NCBI taxonomy): Eukaryota > Metazoa > Chordata > Mammalia > Carnivora > Hyaenidae > Proteles > Proteles cristata. The sequence goes on along the minus strand of JAESUZ010004478.1, from coordinate 665,304 downwards.
CACAGAGAACAAAATGCTGCAAACCGACATTAAATGTACCATGTTGCATCATGTGTATGTACAGCTCAGACTCTAAGACTTATAGCTCTTAGATTTTATCTGTTTCATCCCCAGCGACTTTATATTGTTTTCACATCTCTAGGCAAAAAGGTGCCTTTCCTTTCAGGAGGTTTTCTTTTTTAAGCTGAAGTTCTAAACACTTCTTGCCTTGGTTATCTTGTTTTCCTCTTCTTTTTTTTCCAAGTTTTGTTATGTTGCCGTATTACTTTTATAATTTCTGGAAGGAGCAGGGGAGGAGGAAGCGAGGAGATGGTCTCCCATGCCACAGCCCTAATGACTGAGGGGCTTGCCTGGGACAGGCAGCAGGACCACCGTGTCCCCCTGCCCTGTGGCCAGAGTTGGCACTTGCCCAGGACCATCTGCCCGGGTTGGAGAGATCCCAGGCTGCTCTGAGGTTACGCCCACCGCTTGGCCTTGGGCATGCAGATGTCTGGGACTCCTTTGGCCTGAGTCCCCAGAAGCAGGCCCAAGCTGAAGTGCAGCTTCATGTGTGAGCCTGAGGCCCTCACCTTGATTGGTTCAGAACCTTGCTCTGTCCCAAATCAGCCTGACGAGAATGGGAGAGCCATGCAGCACCAGAAAGAAATAGCTAGGAGTTCTGGGGCCCTCTGAGGGGTTCGAACTCTGAGGGCAAGGTAGCCATCAGCCCCCCTTAGATGGCTTCATCTATCCTCTGGCTCTGCTGGCCACTGGGCTTGTTTCCCCAGGCTGAGGCCTCCCTCTACCTGCTGGGCACAAGACCCAGCCTTGACCAGCCTGCTCTCACTCTTCCTGGAGGCAGACAGTTGGCTTCTGGATGTAGGTCTGTCTTCCTGCTGGCAGAGAGCCTGGCTGATGTCCCCAACCCCTACCTGCCACCATGATGGCCTGGTCTGGCAGGTGAATGACACCCAGCTGCCCCAGAGGCCACTCAGTTTCTTTCTGCCTGGTGCCCGGTCCCTCAGGCCTCCCCCTACCACTACCCTGTGGCTCCAGAGAGGGTGCTCTCCCAGGCCCCGAGCTCAGTGACAGTGGGGTGGGGGGTGGGGGGATGGAGCCACCATCTGGCTATAGCAATGAGATACAGACCCGTGAGGCAGTGCGTTTGTGAGCAATCAAGACAGCATATACTTAAGAACGAGGTTCTGCTGGGCAGATTCTGCAGGGAGCTTCCAAGGAGGCAGAGGGGACCGGGCAGGGGGAGGACAGATGCGTGAGTAGGTGGGGCCAGGGGGTGGGGCTCAGGCCCTGGTTGGGAGCCCCAGCCCCCTCTCAGTGACAAGACAGACAGATAAAGCTGCCTCCCTTGCAAAGGGGCTGGGAGCGGGAGGAGCACGGAAAGCTCTCAGGCTGATTTGGGAAGGGACTGGAAGCCAGTCTGGGCAAGGCTTAAACATGGGTAAAGGCTCAGCAACCAGGGCAGGGCTGGGGGGAGGAAGGGACACAACAATCCAGCTAGCTGGCCCAGACTAACCCTGAAGCACAAGTGCCGCCTCCCATCTGGGGAGGTCAGGCAGCATTCTGGGGCCGCGGCTCGGCTGTGTCTGCCCCTGTTCCTCCGGGGTCTCAGTTCCGCCAGGAGCACCACCTGGCAGATGCCGACCTGCTTTCTCCCTGCTGTTTTCCCGGGAGGGTCCCCAACCTCAGTGTCTCTGGGCCGCTTCAGGCATCTGGGGGCTCCCCATCGTGTGAGGTCCCCTGTGTGTGTGTGGGGGCACGTGTGGGCTAGCAGGGCTTTCTCCTGAATTAGTCTGCTGGCTTTGTGGGGAGATTGCTAGACGGTCCCCCCAGCACCCCAGCAGCTTCTAAACACATTGCGGACACTCGGGCACCAGGTGCTGCGAGGTGAGCAAAGAAGGCAGGGCTCAGGTGATAGGGTTTCAAAACTCGTGGTTTATTGACACTTGAGCGCAGTGACCCCTGGGAAGAGACCGTGTTTCTGGCCCCCTCATCCCGGGACCTGCCCCTGCACACAGGGGAAAAAGGGGTTCCGTCTTGGAACAAGATGCCCCTTGCAGAGAACACCTCCCAGGAGCCCTGCTGAGACGAGCACAGATAAACCCTTGGCAAGGCTGGCATGGCATGTGAATGGCAAAGCTCGGCACATTTGGCAAAGCTGTGGAGCCTCAGCGAAAAGCACAGGCCTCCTGGGGCTGCCTCCTTCAGGCTACGGGCAGAACCAAACCAAAAACAGCTTATTTTGTACAGGCCCTTAAGGTTCCCATTTGGCTCTAGTCGGGGCCAGGCCCAGGAACCGCCAGAGCTGTGCCCCAAACCCGGGGAATACTGCTGAGGTGGCCAGACTCCCAAGCCGGAACTTAGAACTGGCCCTGTAGGGGTAAGGGTGAGGGCCGCATGCTGGCTTCAGAGGGTAGGGGGAGACTGTGGCCAAAGGTTGGCTCAGGACCTCAGAGGGCCTGCCCCCATCACTGTCCCCAATAAAGCACGCCCCTTTCCTAGTCCTGGATGCGGAGGACAAGCTGGGTCAGGGAGGCCATGCGTCTGCCTCTGGATTTCAGCAGGTTGGGAGCTTGACTAAAAGGCAAGGGAGACCCTGGCTGTGGCTGTGCCCTGCCCTTCGGCCTCACACCTGCACTGGGAGGAAGCTGAGTCTGTCTGCCTCTCCCACTCCTGCTGGCTTGGGATCAGCCCTACCTGTAAAAGCAGGGCTCCCTCTCTCCAGCTTTTGTGTTCCATATACGGCTGGCAACTGTAGCTCCATTCCTTTCCAACCCACTTAATTATAAGAATAGACACTAATAATACTTAACCACCCTCCCGCTAGCAGAGGGGGAGGGTTCCCTCAGCACTGGCAGCAGCTCTCTGGGATGTGCCAGGCTTGCCCCCGATGGGCCCCAAACCTCCAAAATTCCAGGATCTGCTGCAGATTCAGTGCAACCCTGTGTCCTATAAAGGAGAAACTGGGACCCAAGGAGGCTCAACGACTTGCTCAGCTCATACAATGAGCTAGTGGCAAAACAAGGATTTGAGAAGGGGGCTGAGGCTTCCGGACCTGGGATCCTGGCTAGAGGTCTCCTTGGGACTGTGGCCTGACAAGGAGGTGGGCCAGGAGCTTCAGAGGCTGAAGACGCCCGATGACTCCCAGTCTGACCCAGTCAAGAGGGAAGAGGCCTCTGTGCCTAGGTGCTTGCACAAAGCCAGCATCTGTGCAGTGGGAACAAGGGCTTCCTCCACCCCAAGGCAAGGCTGAGCAGCACCAGAGGGCACGGGCCTCTCCTAGAGAGGGGTGGGCACTGGGACAAGCCTGGAGAGATCTCCCGGTGGAGCCTCAAGCCCGGGCAGGAATCGGACCACCACTTGGTGAGTCCAGACTTCACGGGTGAAGAAGCCCTACTCTTGGTGGCAATCCCAGAATAAGAATTAGCAAAGACAGGAGAAAGACAAGCCCACACCTCTTCCTTCTGTTAAGGTCATGGCCAGGGGCAGCCAGGCTAGTAGTGAAGGACGGGGCCACATGCCACCTCTTGCCAGCCCTGTGCTGGGAGGGGCCAAAGAGGGGCCTTCAGATTAAGTGGGGCAATACCGGTCATTGTTGGCTCCCACCAAACCTTTGAACCGCAGTGACCACATTTAAGATACTATTTCTGTTGTGAGCCCTTGAGTGCGGCATTGGCCGCATCATCTTGGCTTCTTCCTCCCTGCTGTGGGAGTAGCGGTAAATACTGAGCCTGTGAGCAGCCTTCCCCGACTCCCACCAGCCCTGGGCTCTCTCTCTCCCCCTCTCTGCTGCACAGCCTGCTGCCCTCAGGGGGGCGGCTCTCACCAAGTCTGCCCTTCCCTGGGCTGAGGAGGGCCGCCAAGGCTCTCCCACCTCCCATCGCCCACATCTCTTCGGCAGAGCTCCCTTCGGTGCAGCTGGGATCGGGGTCCTCACTGTACCCACCTTCCTGGAGCCTCGCTACTGCAGGTGGATTCTGGCCTGGGGGACCCAGTGCCAAGCTTCCTCCTGCTGCCCACCTCCCAGCAACAGTCTCCACGAGCCTCCTAAGCCACCCACTGCTCTTCCTAGACCTGTTGGCCTGGGTCCTCCCACAGAGACCCCTCTCTCTGGGCCCTTGACCTCTACCCCACTCTTCACCCAGCTCTGCCACTTCCAGCTCAAAACACGTGCCGTATCTGCCTTATTGGATGTAAGTAGCCTGAGTCACCCAAGTTTCGTAGCTCTGAGCCTCACCTGCCCAGGGCATGATAGGGAACGTAGAGCTCTCCTCCAAGTGGTCAGGCTATGGGCAGAGCAAGGCAGCAGAGGGTGCCGCCATGGTGGGCAGGAGACAGGAGGAGGGATTTTGGGGACTGTGGAGCAGTCGGACAGGGCTCCAAACAGAGCCAGAACCCCCCAGGCTGCCTCCGGACTTGCCAAGGCCTCATAAGCGTGTTTCCCAATGAAACCAATTCAATTACCAAAACAAGATGTTCTAGGACATTCCAGTCAAATGAGCCCGCTCACGGAGCTCAGTCCCTCAGCCTGGGGACCAGCCAGAGACATGAGCAGCAGGACCGAGGTGTGCAGGGAGGCTGGCTAGGGCCATGGTCACCCCGAACTTCCAGAGCCCCTAGGTCTGGCCCAAGCTGTGCTGCATAGCCCATGCTCTTTCAGGCCACTTTGCTGACTCTCAGCAGCAAATCGCATCACAAAGGGGTGGAAAGAACTCTAGCGGGGAAGAATTCTAGCCAAAATCATGCCACTATAACAAAATAAATCCTGCTTTTGTAAAAACTTAAACATGCCTCTTACAATCCATCCCAGGCCTGGCAGTTCTAGCCTCACCTAAAGCTGTTTAAGGCACTTGAATGGCTTATTAACACCACCTGGAAAAGTGTTTGTTTAGATCCTGATTTAGGAAAAAAAATTCAGTAATACTGCAAAAGAAATTTCTTCCAAAGAAAAATATCAATACTTAAGTTTTCTGAGAATAAAATAATGCTAAGCTCTGCTTAAGTTACATGACACAACAGATCACCTTGGCACTGACAAAACAAAGACAAAAACCTGAAATACTGCTTCTGAGTTAGACTGCCCTGGGGAAAAAAAAAAAAAAGACCACAAACAGAAGACACATGCGTTCTGACCTTCCCCTCCCCGGGTATGCGCAGGACCGGGAGGGACCCAGGGAGGCTGGGGGCCGTGAGCATCCACTGCAGACCAGAACTCAGGTGCTCCCTCCTCCCCAGCAGGGCTGCTTTCCCCAGTTTGGGAAACTGGCTCAGCAGGCCAGGCGCATCTGTGGAGATGAGCCTCCCAGCCGCGGCCAGTGAGGAGCAAATGAGAAACCTGCGCTGGACACCCAAGGAGGGCCAGGACGCACTTGGAAACATCCGTTTCCTGGCTCCTGGGTCTGCCCAGGGACTCATGCAGCATCCTGCTGCCCCATGCGCATGCCCAGTGTCTTTGGTCTGGCTGTGGCCCCTGCCTGCGGCCTCTGGTCCCGCCCCTACCCAATGGGGCTGAGAGCAAGAGTCCCTCCACTTCCCAAGTCGTCTTCTCTTTGGTGAGGTCTCTTCCCTAGGCCTCCTTCAGAGAACTGGGCCATCCCATTTCCTGTCTGAGCAGGGCACAGCCCCCACCGCCCAGTGCAGTTCCACAGCCACCAGGATGGGCCGATACAAGCACACAGGGATCTCGGGGACCTGGGAAAGCACTGTGAGGGTGGCGCCCACCTGCCCACCGCCGCCTGTCGGGTCCTAAGGCATTTGAGGGGGAGGGTGATGGGGTGGGGGCAGGGGGCCTGTACCTCCTAGCTTCTCTGTAGAGTGTTGGTCCCTGGCTCTGCGAGGCCAGCGGGTACATCTCCTGCCCCCTGGGCCCCGCCCTTCAGTAGATCTCGGGGGTCCCTGAGGAAGACCACCACGACTGTGATGTTATCGTGGGAGCCCCGCTCCCGGGCTGCAGCCACCAGCTCCTCGGCGACCTGCAGCCCGCTGCCCTGCTGCCTGACCAGGTGGCTCTGAACGAGGCCCGCAATCTCCTGGTGGGGGACGACGTCGAAGAAGCCATCACAGGCTAGCAGCAGGTAGTCCTCGGAGCCCGTCAGCTCTCGGGAGGCTGTGTCTGCCTCTCCTGACACGTAGGGCTTCTGAAAGACGTCTCCTGGGCACAGGAGAGAAAGGCCTCCTGTCAGACAGTTGGGCTGCCTGTTGCCAAGTCCAACCAGGCCCGGGCCTCACTGTGGCCACCCTCTTCCGATGCCCGTGTTCACCAGTGAAATTAGGTAAATTCATGGGGTGCTAAGGGCAATGTGGCAGACCAATCAGCTGCAGAATTAGAACTCAGCCAGGCCAGAGGTCAGCTCTACAAAACAGCCTTTTCACTTCCAGGAGAGCCGGGCCCAGAGGGGGGGAGGGGGATGAACCTCACGTTTCCTCCCTTATACTCAGGTCTGTAGCTTCCCTTCCCCCCAGGACCCTCTCCCTGAGGGCCCACATCTAATCTGTTAGCAAGTCCTATTGGCTTTATCTTCAAAGTGTGACTCGAACCCACCTCCCCCTCCTCACACATTGCCCAGGCCCGCCGATCCCCCTCCTTCTGTCCCTGCCCAGGAGTGTGCACCAGACCACACTGCTCCCCGACACAGAACTGCCTAGGGTTCCCCGTCCTTGGGAGGAGCCTCCACTTTCGGAGAGGCCTGCTCTGCTGTCTCCCGACCCAAATGTGCCAGAGACCCAACAGCGGCAGCAGCAGGAAGAAGGGCTAGAAGGCAGGCGCCGCATGCGGCAGTAAGGGTGGTGCGCGTCCGGAGGCTGGGAGGGAGGCAGGCCACATGGCGGGGGTTAGCATGAGTGAAGTGGTGCCTACGTACCTGGGGGCAGAGGTGTGGCTGTCGAGCCCCAAGTGAGGCCCAGCAGCAGTAGGATGCTGAGAAAATAGGATTGTGGGGAGAGGCGGCTGCTTTTCTTTCCTTTTCTTTTTAAAGATAGAAAAAGAAATCACCAGCCTGAATGGGGGAGGGGAGGATAATCCTCATTTATGGAATATTTGAAAATGGCCTTCTAGCATATAGAGTAGCTAGCCAAGGGTCTCTGGGTAGGTTTTTCTGGGGAACTGTTTTAATGAGGAGATAATCACAGAAAGCTGAACTTGGGTGATTATTTTTGCGAGATGCAAGTTTCTAAGGTGTCTGTACCTGCACTCTCTCAATTCACCAGAGGCCCTTCAGTCTGACTCCACGGCCCCACAGACCACAGGTGCTATATCAGCATAGGAAGTTGCTGTCCCCAACAGCTGTGTGAGCCCATGGGCCTCAGGCAAGAGGCCTTCGTCTCCCACCCCCTTACCAATGGCTCTGGACACGGCCAGGGTCCCGTTGACTCTCCAGCAGTCCATGTGAGACACGAAGCCGCCCAGCGCCTCGATGCGCTCCTTCTCATCCTGTGGGGGACAGCCGGAGTGGGGGCTGGGGTGCACCCGTGGGGCACAGTGCCCAGTGCTGCTGCCTGAGTGGAACGGAGCTGGTTTCTAAGTGCTGGGGGGCTGTGGCTCTTGAACGATGCCCGGATGAGGCATTAGTGGAACAGCGGACACCATGAACCACCTAAAAGTCCTTCAGTTGCAGCGAGGGCTACCTCAGTTATGGGGTGAACACAGCCAGACCACTCACAGCCTCCGACCCCCTGGCAGCCTCCCTTTTCACTCGGGGATATGGTTTCCTCCTTGTAAGCTGCTGGGATGAGCCCACGCCTGTGCCACACGTGGCCACCTGGCAGGGCTGGATGAAACCTGAACCAGCCCCTCAGCTGCCCTCCTACCTCATCCTCTCCACCAGCCGAAAACTGCTTCTCCAAGGTCAAGCCCAGAGCTGGTGGCCAAGCGGGTTCCCATCACGGGCCATTGCCCGCCCGAGCTGGAATGTGAGGCTCTGCACAGCTGGGCCCCTGGGCCCCCTGCTTCAGTGAGGCTGCCCTGTCCAGACGTTTCCCCTCATGCCCCCCCCTCCCCCCGCCTCCCTTCTGCCCCTGACTGAGTGGCCTCACTCACCTGCACACTGGCTGTGCAGTGGTCTGTCCCTCCTGGGCTTGGCTGGCACCAAGGTCAGCTGCAGAGGTAGTATGTCGGCACTGCGCTCGGCCACCCCCAGGCTCTCTTGCTGGGTTTCTGCCCTGCTGTGCTCCCCACCCCCTACTTTTGACGGGACGGGCCCACTCTCCTGCCACATGCTCCCTCCCACAAATGCCTCAGCTCTATGAGCATGCGGCCCTCAGGGCGATGTCCCCGGTCCTGCCTGTCATCACAGCCCCTCCAGACTCTGCACTTAGGGAACACCCCACCTTGTCCTTCCTGGCCCCTGGCGCCCCTGACTAATGGCATCATCAACCTCTTGGATGCCCCAGGGCCTCTCCGCATCCTCAAAAGCCTAGATTCTTCCCCATCCCTCCTGATGCTGCTTTGCCAGGCAGGTCCTCCTCCCCATAGCTGGCCAGGAGACTGCAGTGGCCTCTTTTGTGACCCGGCTTGCAGCTCACCCTCCGGTGGTCTGATCATTCTAGAAGCTTCTAGAAGTTCCTTGTGAAGTTCCTCCTGACACAGGAGCAGGAGCCCTCAGTCTCTCAGTGGCTGGTCCTGGCTAAACCTGCCCTTTCCTCCTGGACTCCACCCCTGGCCTGCTGGGGTCCTACCTGCCACCAGGATTTGGCTCTACGCCTCCTTCCCGCTCATTTCCCTCTTCCACATCTCCCAACGCTTTGCCCATGTCCTGTGGCTTGCAGCTGCCCATTAGCCTGAGAGGTGCTGGGAGGCCCACTGCCTCAGCAAAGTGTCCTGTGCATAGTAGGTGCTAACTGGTCGCTGGCCTGAACTGAATCCAGTGGCAGCAAGGCTCTGTACAGACAGCAGCAGAACAAGGCAGAGTGCCATGCGGTCCCAAGTGCCTCAGAGCTGGTTCTGGCAGCTTCCAGATCGTCACTGTCCCTCACTGTGGCTCACTAGGTGATTGCTAGTTTCCCACTCTCATGACCAATGTGATGGTGGTTGTTTTTTGTGGGAGACCTTTGAGCTGGTCTTTTATGACTTCTCTGTGTGGGTGACAGGCTAAGCTCAGGATCACAAGGGCTCATTAACCGGGAGTGGCTGGCAGGGGCCAAGAGAGCCTCAGAATCTAGTCTCTGTAGCCGTGTAGGGTACAGACTAATGAGAGAACAGACACTCCGGCAGGCTTCTCCCATGCCAGCTGTGGTCCCAGCACCCCATGTGCACCAGGACACTCCATTCTTATCTCCTGGGAACCCCATTTTACAGACAAGACACTCAAGGCTTAGAAGGGGGGGAGCCAGGCCTGAGCATGGGTGTCTGTCTGTGCCCTTTACTGTGGTGCCATTCTGCAGGGCTCAGGCAGTGCCGGGGGGTGGGGGGGGCGAGGCTGCCCAGAAAAGTCCCCACTGGGCTTCAGAGGAGGCACAGGACACCAAGCTTGTAGGGATGAGGGTGGCAGGAGCAGGCCAAGCACCCCGAGCAGAGACTTGAGGTTAGTCCTCCCTTAGGCGTATTTCACTTGACTGCCTGTCTCAGGGTAGGAGGGTCCACCGGGGAGCAGGTGCCCAATGCCCCAGTGCTGCAGCGAAGTGGCACAGGATACCTGCCACTTCCCAGCTGTGTGCTCTGGGCAAGTTACTTAACCTCTCTGAGCCTCAACTCTCTCCTCTATTTGACAGGGAGAGCGTATGTAGGAGGTTTAGCACAGACCGAGCTGCGGGGAGGCCAAGGAATGCTGTCATTCCTGGCTGTTCTGGTGATCACTGCCTGACACTCCCTTGCGGTGCTTTCCAAATCTAGAAGCCACAAAAGGACAGCTCAGTTCGGTTACATAAAAACCAACATGTCTACAAGGCAGAAGCGCCAAACAAAGACAAGGCGGGGAGGGCAATTTGCAAATCGCCCTGCAGACAAGGAGCTGACTTCCCTGTTGTATGACAGATGCGTACAAATTGATAAGAAAAATTGCAATAGCTCAGGAGACAAATGGGCAAAGGAGGAGAATGGAGGGTGCTCACGAAAGGCAACACAAATGATCTCAAGTGTTTGAGAAGATGCTCAGCCTCACACTGTAAGAGAAATGCAAACTGAACATTTCTGCAGAATGGTCGGTGGGGCTGTGGGCAAAGGACACCCAGCCTGAGGCGGGCAGTGTGGCAAACGGGCCAAGACTGCAAACAGGAGCACTCGGGCTTATCCCTCCACTCCTAGGAAGCCGCTCTATTAACATACTTGACTCAGAAGGGTAAAATGCTATGCAGTGTCATCTAGTGCTGTGTTTGCTTTAGCATGAAAAAGACTGAAGAACTCTCGGGGCACCTGGGTGGTTCAGCTGGTTAAGCGTCTGACTTCGGCTCAGGTCGTGATCTCATGGCTCGTGAGCTTGAGCCCCGCATTGTGCTCTGTGTGGACAGCTAGCTCAGAGCTTGGAGCCTCTTTCGGATTCTGTGTCTCCCTCTCTCTCTGCCCCTCCCCCACTCTCTCTCAAAGATAACAAACATTAAGAAAAGAAAAAGACTTGAAGGAATCTCACTGTCCATGGACAGGACTGGGGCCGGATGGAGCTCTGCACAGCCCTGTGGAAGGCTGGGGCACGTTCCGTGCTGATGTGGAGTGCTCGTACATGTGGGGAAAGCAGAGCGGGGACAGCGCTCCCGGGCATTTCCCAGTATGCAAACGCCTGCCATCCTACAGAGACAGACAGACTGGACAGATGTGGTCCAAGGAGGAATGTCAGCCTTATGTCCAGGTGAGGACCTTGAGGCTCAGACAGTTGAGTGACTTCAGGATCCCAGAGTAGCCTCTACCCAGTGAAGCTCCAAGGCTGGTTCCTTCTGAACTCGGCTTAGCATCACCTCCGCCCTGGAGCCCTCCACCCGACAGCCCAGGTGGCCAGCTGCCCCTTGCCCACATGCGTGAAGCGTAGGAGCCTGTACTTTGACCCTACTTCCTGGGTTGCCTCTCCTCCGCAGCTCTGGGCTCCATGTCACTATGGTGAGAAGAGGTTACGTGGACTCTTGGCTGTTAATGCCCCCAAGCTTTAGGGGACCCCTCCACCAAACCCCTGGCCACTTGAATCAGGCAGAAGGGCCCTCCCTCTGGAGGAACACCAGGATCTCCCTACAAAGATGGTGTAGGGCCTTTCTTGATTCCTCGCCCACCTGGCCATCTGCTAACCCGTGTGGTCCAACGAGATCGGGGCCAGGGATGACCCCGGCGCGGAGGGAGGGAGCCCCTTACCTGTCGCTCCGGTCTGTGTGGCTCCATCAGCTTCACCAGCTGTCCCTGCTGTACCAGGATGACCTGGGAGTCCCCGAGCCAGGCGACGTGCAGGGCCTTCCCCGCAATGAGAGCACACACACCCGTGGTGCCACTCTGCAGCCGCTGAAAGGAGAGGGGGCTGAGGGTGAGCCACTGTGGGCCCACGCTTGTCCAGACTGAAGGACTCCTGCAATAAGGCAGAGTGCACAAATGCACCGGGCACAGTGAGCCTCCTAAGGGCTACGCTGGGTGACAGGAGAACACATCCTGTGTGGTCCCACCTACCTACAACTCTGGAAAACACAAGCTCTATCATCTATTACGTCTGAAAGCAGAGTGGTTGTTCGGGGAGGGTGGGGTGACAAAGGCCAGGAAGAAATTCTTCAGGGGTGACGGGTACATCCGTTATTGTAGACAAATGCTAAAACTTATCCAATTATACACTTTGTTTTTATTGCACCAACTGTACGCTGTACATTTGTAATATGTGCAATTTATTATGTGTCAATTTCATCTCAATTCAGTGATCTTAAATTAATAATACACTAATTTAAATGCCTGCTTCAGTAAACTGTTACTTTGGGAGGTGGCCTGGAACTCTAGGGCTTTCTTCACCTCCCAGGAGTGACAGTATCCAGGAGGCCTGAGGCATGTCAGCTTTGCACCGGGCTCCCACTTTGCAGTTTTAGATGCTATATGATTTTCTGCTAAGATGCAAAGTCTCGCTTTGCTGATCTCTGTTGAGACCTGTACTTAGAGCATCTGAGGACAGTGTACCCCCTTCCAGGTCTCCTTATGAGTCATGTCAACTGGGGCACATCCTTTAAGCTCTCTGGGCCTCAGTTTCTCCATGTCTAAAATGGATGCAATTTTAGTAGCTGCCTCGTAGGGCTGCTAGGAGGGCCCCACGGAGGTTCTTCATTCTGCACATAAGGTTCATTGGGGGGGTGGGGGGGGGCGGAAGTTCACGGAGGAGGGGCTGAATGCCTTCTTTCAATAACGAGTGCCTCGTGTCTATGAGTGCCTCGTCTCTACGTGGCTCTAATTCCCAAACAAAGAATACACCCAGTGGTTACCAGCAGCTTGCCAAGACCCTGCCTGGGTGAGCAAGGTATTAATCATGGGTTTTATTTTTTGTATTTTTCTTTCTTTTTAATTTAAAAAAAATGTTTATTTTAGAGAGAGAGAAAGAGAGGGAGGGAGGGAGAGGGAGAGAGAGAGAGAGGGAGCGCACGCACAGGCAGGGGAGAGGCAGAGAGAGGGAGGAGACAGAGGATCTGAAGCGGGCTCTTTGCTGGCAGCACAGAGCCAGACGCGGGGCTCGAACTCACGAACCATATCACGACCTGAGGCAAAGTCAGATGCTCAACAGACTGAGCCACCCAGGTGCCCCATATTTCTCATGCACTGACAAACTGGGGTGCTTGCTAATCCTGGAGAGGGTACCTGTCCCAGGGCAGGCTCATTCTTAAAGGTAGGAGTCACCCCAGGGGTGCGACCTTCATGTACAAGCCAGCTGGTCTGAACCCATATCCTCAACCATCTCCTCTGTCTCTCCCATCAGGCCGCTTCGGCTGGCCTGGATGGCTGGGGACCGCCCCTGCAGCCGAGAGACCAGCAGGTTATCCAAACCATCCAATCGTAAACTTGCTGTGACTTGCCTGCCCTGCCTTGCCCAGGCCCTCCTGTGAGGCCACAGTAAAGCTGTGCTCTCTCCCTCTGCCTCCCGACCAACCCTGGAGCTCCCCACATGGCCTCGCATGGTGTGAGGTCTCCTCTGGGCACTGTAAGTAACAAAACTCTTCTTCCAAGGCAGGTGTTTGTGTCTGTCACCTTGCCATCCCTGGTTAAAACAGACTGTCCTTCCCTGTGAGGGCTGCACAGCCACCAGGAGGGCCAGGCAGACAAGACCAGATGCATGCGTTACACGGCTTTTATTAAAATGGAAAACAAGTCCCCTTTTACCATAAGAATGAAGTGATATGATTGCCAGCAGAGTTTAGTGAGGGACTTTTTTTTTTAATATAATTTTTAAAAATGTGTTATTTAAATTTGAGAGAGAGAGAGAGAGGGAGAGAGAGAGAGGGAGAGAGAGAGAGAGAGAGAGAGAGAGAGAGAGGGAGAGAGAGAGGGAGAGAGGCAGAGTGTGAGCAGGGGAGGGGCAGAGAGAGGGAGACACAGAATCTGAAACAGGCTCCAGGCTCCGAGCTATCAGCACAGAGCCCGACGTGGGGCTCGAAGTCACGAACTGTGAGATCCTGACCTGAGTTGAGCCAAAGCAGGAAGCCCAACCCAGACGCCCCTAGTGAGGACCTTCTGACACCACCAATCGCTTTGATTTCCTCTGCAAGGGCTGGGCCTCTCTGATGCTAATGGCTACTGGCCCCCAAACTGCACACGAGGCCCACACTGGTTCTCACCTCTCGCTTGGCTTTCCAGAGGAACATCTCATCCGTGTGCCGGAAGGCTTCTCTGAGGGCTCCCGCGGGGTCTGTGGGCAGCTCTGGCTGGCGGGCCACGTTGGCGTGCACCTGTACAGCAGCGTACCTTGCAGCGTCCACCCCCCCGTGACCATCAAACACAGCGAAGTAGGCTCGGTCCACGGGGTCCTGGTAGGGAATGCAGTGGGAGTCACTCCGACCTCGCCCTGACCACGGCTATGACCTGGCTAGAGGCTTCTGTCTGGGGGTACAGTCCAGGTGCTGACTGGGGTGGGTGGGTCTGGAAGAGTCAGCATGGCCTCTGCCATCAGATGGGTCAACCTGACTCAAGCACGTATGAGCTGGAAGATTTGGGAAAGGACAACTCTCTGGAGTTGGTTTCACCTTCTGTACCGAGTTGCTGGAGCGTAAAACAAGGTACGATGTACCAGGTGGCTCCCAGCGCTGGAGACAGAGCAGAGCCCTGAGTCTGGGGCAAACGAGAGACTCCTGGGGCAGACCATTCCCCTTCCTTAGTCCCTTAGCTGGGAAAGCAAGGTGGCCATGGGTGCTCTGGCCCAGCAGCACGGGGACGATGACTCGGGCCTTCCAGACGCCCTGGAAAGTGCTCTGCCTCACCCAGCGCCTCAGCCTTCAGATGACAGTTGCAGCCATCACGCCTGCTTCGGCTCTGGCTGGCAGCTCTGCTGTGAGCCCCGGGCGGCCCCACCCCCTGCACCAGGCCTTCTTGCTGTTCTGCGTGGGGCCCGGGAGATGGAGCACTGCAGGTGGAGCACTCACAGACAGGCCAAAGAGCTGGTTGAAGGCAGGAAGGCACACGTGGCGGTCTTCCATCTTGCGGCGAGTATTCCGGATGGCATGGATGGAGACTAACCACTGCCGCTGAGGAACCCAGGCGTTCAGAGGCACCTGCTTCTGCCACTGGCTGCACACTTCCCAGAGCTGGTTAAAGAAACTTCGTGCCAGGTCCTTGGCATCTAGCACTGATGGGCGTAACAGAGGACTGTTAGGGAAGCACCAACCCAGACCAGCTGGGCTCCACTCACTCTCCCTGTCCCCCTTCTCTGTGGCCCCTGCGGCTGCACAGACAGCTCCCACCACAGGCCTGCACGGGCCCCACTGGCCCATGACCCCCTGGGGCATCCCGGGCTAGTAACAAGCACACCAGCCTAGTCAACTATGTGTGACAGCCTGTGTCATCAGCAGTGAGCAATGCCTGCTTTGGCAATATGTACAGGAAGGAGCCTCCTGTCCCACAGTGAGCAACTACACTCGTGGGAGCCCACCCCAAGGAAACAGCTGGAGACGCAAAGATGACTTAAGGACAAAGTACAGAATCACTTCTAATTGCACACTAATTCGAAACTCTATATATCCAGTGACAGAATAAATTACAGTCTATTCTCTTGATGAAGAGTTAAAGCTGCTATTAATCATGATTTTTGCAACTAAACATGCAACTGCCACACAGCCCAGCCACTGCAGCCCTGGGCTTTTAGCCCGGAAAAATTAAAGCTACGCTCACACAAGAAACTGTGGGTCCCAGTCAGTGTTCCCTGCAGCTTCACCTATAATAGGTGAAAACCTGGAAACGGCCCGGATGTTTTTCAACACGTAAGTGGGTAAACTTCGGGACACCATCCCATGGGATACTGTTTGCAGCAAGGAGGAAGGAAGGAGCTATTGGTACATCATAGAAACCCAGATTGAGATCTGGAGAAGTATGTGGAGTGAAAAAAAGCCTATCCACAAAACTTACGTATTCTATGATTCCATTTACAGGCATTATTGAAGGACAAAGTTATAGAAATAGAGAAGACTCATGGTTGTCAGGACTAGGGACAGAGCGCGGAGTATTAGGGTGGCCATAAAGGGTAATGTGGGATCCTTATCGGACAAAACCGTTCTACATCTTGGCTATGTCAAGATCTTGGTCGTGATATTTGAATACAGTTTTTCAGACGTTACCAGTGGGGGGAACTGGGTAAGGGACGCATGGAAACTCTCTGTGTTAATTCCTTTTTTTTTTTAAATAATGATGGCTTGACGGTTATTCTTTTTTTCTTTTAAAGTTTATTTATTTTGAGAGAGAGAGAGTGTATGTGAGTGAGCACAGCGGGGGAGGGACAGGGAGAGAGGGAGAGAAAGGATCCTAAGCAGGCTCTGTGCTGTCAACGCACAGTCCAACGTGGGGCTCGAACCCACGAAAAGCGAGATCATGACCTGAGCCAAAATCTAGAGTTGGACGCTTAACCCAGGCGATGCCCTCTGTATTATTTCTTACAATGCCATATATGAGGCTACAGTTATCTCAAAATAAAGTTTAATGGAAAAAAAAAAATCACAGGGTAAAACAAAAATGGCCTTTTAGAGTGTGCGAGCACATAAAATGCTTATGTCTTAATATTAAGGAAGACAGAAAATCCCACATACAGTTTGATCGCGAGGACATGAAAAAGCCTTCGGCCGCTTAGACCCGGAAAATAAAACGCAGGAAAGGCATACAAGCAAAATGTCAGCGGTGGGTGTCTGCAGGTGGTAGTTCTGCTGGTGAGGTTTTTTTTCTTAAGAATACTTTTTTATGCTTTCTCAATTGTAAACGACAAGTGTTAGCCCCAGTAATCATTTCAAAATATGCCCATATTCATTGATGCTTTGATCGCGAGCCTGGTTTCCTTTCCTTGAGCGTGGGCCTTAGTGACCTGCTCCTAATAAACAGAATAAAATGGAAGTGATCATGACAGCTCCCTGAGAGGCACTGTGGCTCCCACCTTGCACATTCTCCCTCTCCCTGTCTGTCTGTGCCTCTCCATGTCCCTGGTGAATCACTGGCCCTGAGGGAAGCCGGCTGCCACAGTGTAAGGATGTCGGAGTAGCACTGGGGAGAGTCCACACGGTGAGGAACTGAGGCCTCCTGCCAACAGCCAAGTGACTGAACCACTTTGGAAATGGAACTTCCGCCCCTACTGGCGTAAGCTCATGACCACGATCTCTTGAAGGACCCTGAGCCAGAACCACCAGCCTGGCTGCTCCCAAATTCCAGACCCACAGAAACTATGGGATAGTAAATGTTGTTGTTTTTTTATTTTTTTTTAATGCTTTATTTATTTCTAGGATAGAGAGAGAGAGACAGCGTGAGCAGGGGAGGGTCAGAGAGAGAGGGAGTCACAGACTGAAACAGGCTCCAGGCTCTGAGCTGGCAGTCAGCACAGAGCCCGACGCGGGGCTCGAACCCACGAACCGCGAGATCATGACCTAAGCGAAAGTCGGACGCTTAACCGACTAAGCCACTCAGGCGCCCTAATAAATGTTTGTTTTAAGCCACTAAATTTTGGGAGAATTTGTTATGCAGCAATAGGTAACAGCTTCTACGACATGAATTTTAAGAAAAGGTGGGGGGCTCAGTGGCTCAGTTGGTTGGGTGGCCAACTTGGTTCAGGTCATGATCTCACGGTTCGTGGTGTCGAGCCCTGAGTTGGGTTCTTCACTCACAGTGCAGAGCCTGCTTGGGATTCTATCTCTCTGCCCCCCTACTCTCTCTCTCTCTCTCTCTCTCTCTCTTTCTCTCAAATAAATAAACATTAAAAAAAATCCTATCTAAACCTGTTCTGTAAAGAGAAGATTAACAAGGAACAGGTCCCAAGGAATTCTCAGGTGACATGCCTCAGAGACTCTGTTCATTTCCACACATGAAGCCCTCCTGGGACTCCTGCCTGGCCCAGGTACATGCAGCAGGTACAGCTTAGTCTGGGGGAAGGGGGTGGGATTCAAGGGCAGACCCTGAGGAATGTCACAGGTCACACGTGCAAGACTTCGGGGGTTGGAGAAGAAGAGCTCCTGCCCCAAGGCAGTGGCTGCAGAAGAAAAAGACAGGGAGAGACAAGGGGGCAGAGAGGGGCTGTGAGCACAAGAGGCTATGGGAAGACACATCTGAGGGAATCCAGGCACCAAGGTGGGGGTGTCTAGAACTGGTCACTGCCACCACGCCCAGGACACAAGGGTCACTCAGGTGTCTGGCAAGAAGTGGGACACCAGCAGGGCTCTCCTGAGGGTCTGTGGGTACAGGAAGGCTCAGCTCAGAGAAGACAGGTCCACATGCACTTGGCCCAGTGAATCCCCTGCCAGCAAGTCAGCCGTCGCTCAGCCAGACTGCACGGCGCTGCCTCCCCAATGTCGTCCTCCTCTCCCAGGCAGGTGGCTGTGCTCGGATGACCACCTGGGCTGCTGGACTCCTTTCCTCCCGCTCTGGGCTCTGCTTTTATTAGGCCTGAGACACCCAGGGAGGCACAGGGCACTGTGTATGCTCTTGCCTTAGGTTATGCTACTATTTCCGTCAACATGTTTGAACTTGAGTCTCAGCTTAAGCAAAGGCAATTACCGCTGACAACGATAAGCAATGCATAAGCGATGGGAGGATAGGCTGGCTCACGGACTCCTGATGCCGCTGGCAGGAGATGCCTGCTTGTCTGGCCGAGGGCCTCCTCCAGGCGCCCCCAGGACCTGCTTGCTGGGGAGGGGTTGGCTGCTGTTCCCACCTGACCCAGCTACATAGAGGTCTTAATCATAGCTCTGTCCTTGAGAAGTGGTGCTTGTAACACCTGCCATGATGCCAATTTTGCGCGAACGGCTTCGAGATGATAGACTTTACTGTATTCTGCTCCAGTGACAGGAACAGCTGATCAAGGCCACAGGTCCAGGCCTGCATGGAGGGCGGGGGCAGGCTGCGATTTCCTCCCACACGGGCCCCTCCCTCCCTCCCTGGCCTTCAGGAGCCCCCAGGTATGGGGCTCTGCGGGTGCCAGCCACCGCCTGGGGCCTTCCTGCCAGCAGGTGGCGCTGGTCTCCCGCCAGGACGCTTGGGTGGGGCACTCCCTTTGTGGGGCTGCAAGCCTACAGGCTTTGCAGAGGACAATGGCTTCCTGTCACTGTGGGCCTCAGTCGCCTGCACCTCCCAGGCAGGAATGTGAGGCCATGCTGGGCTGGAACGTGGGCAGGGAGCCAGGGAAAAGGCAGGGCACACGGCTGAGGAGGGCTCGGCACCTGCTGAAGCGAGAGGCCGCGTGGTTTTTCTTCTTTCTCCCCACCTGTTCCTGGTTTGCCCTTAATACTCGCGATAATGCTAAGCTTAAAGTAACACAGGTAATAAATATGTGATATGATGGGAGTAATTACGTGCAATATATAAAGGGGCAAAATCAGCAAATCGTACAGTAGGCCCCAGCCCCCCCATCCGCTTGCCTTCTGCGGTTTCAGGTACAGGGAGTCAACTGTGGTCTGAAAGATGATCCTCTTCCTGACGTATCGTCAGAAGGTCATTAGTAACTGAACGCTACCCTGTGATGCCAACGTCCCTCACCTACTTCATCTCACCACGGAGGCATTTTCTTATCTCACACCAAAACCGAGAAGGTGAGTACAGTACAGTAAGATATTTAGAGACCACACTCATACTACTTTGGTCACAGTATATCGTTATAACTGTTCTATTTGAGTATCGGCTGTGGTGGTTAATCTCTTACTGTGCTTCGTTTATAAATTAAAGTTCATCACAGGTATGCGTGGATAGGAAAAAATGCAGAACGTATAGGGTCTGGTCCCATCTGCGGTTTCAGGCATCGTCTAGTGGTCTTGGAACGTATCCCCCTCGGATGAGGGCAGGGGTGTCTACTGTGTTAGGAAAGTGAAAGACAGACCTGCAAAGTAAGAGCCCTGACTTTTTATGATGAGGCTCACTGCCCAATTCTGGGTTCCTCCAGCTGTGCGGTGTGGCTTGGGGTCTGCCCTGCTAGCCTGTCTCCCGGGAGGAAGCAGACAGACCAGCCCCGCTGGCCCCTCCCGAAGCCAGCTCTCAGACACCCCAGAGTCTCCATCTGATGGGGTCCTAAGTTGGATCAGCCCAGGCAAGGTGCCCAGGCTCTGGCATTTTCTACCAGCTGGGCCCTGAGGCCGCCCCCAGGAACTGCTCACACATCACCCTCCGGACTCCCACGCCACCCTGGGGCAATGTCAGCTGAGGCAGATGAGCAAGTGGGTGGCTGAGTTACCACCTCAGTCTCCTCCCATGGAAAACGGGAAAAGCGTTATTCATCTCTTGGGCTGTTCTGAAGCCCAGCTGCCCTCCCTCTGCTGCCCTCGTGCTCCTGTATTTTCTCGGCACCTCCATTCTGCCACAGTCATGAGTACACGTGGCTGGCGCCACCCTTTGTGGCCCCCAGCCACGTGCTGCC
This sequence comes from Proteles cristata cristata, assembly GCA_017311185.1. Taxonomy (NCBI): domain Eukaryota; kingdom Metazoa; phylum Chordata; class Mammalia; order Carnivora; family Hyaenidae; genus Proteles; species Proteles cristata. The sequence continues at coordinate 645,352 of JAESUZ010004478.1, read as the reverse complement.
TGCAACCACCCATCCAGCAGCAAAATGGGAAAGGCCATGGAGCCCAGGTGAGCCCTGACACTTCCCAAACTGGCACTCCCTGCGGTCCGTTCCTTGTCTGGCTGGTGAGTGTGTCACCTGCTAAGCCTTTGGGCCAGAGCGGGAAGAGAACTCACAGGTCACGGGGGCCTTCTCTTCCTCATTGTCCTCTTCTTCCTCCTCCTCTTCCTCCTGTCTGAGCAATTTCCTGAATTCAGAAAGGTCCGTCTGCAGCAGCTGGGAAATGGCCTCATGGGCCAGAGATGAAGCCAGTGATGGCGGAGCATTCCTGGGGATAGGAACAAGAAGTGAGGTAGGCTGGCACCTCAGCAGAAGCTAATACCCCAGTGCCTACCAGAATGTTCCAGATGCAAGACCTCCTTTCCACTTGGGGGGGGGGCCTGCGGAAGTAGTGATAACCACTTGCACCACAATGTGCAGCCCCAAGGAGCAGGTCAGCCTTTGGGCCTCGGGGAGCTGGATGGGACATCAGCTCCATGCCATTCACCAGGTCCTAAATTACACCAAACAGGGGTAGGGCTCGTGGGGAAGAGATGTGTCTGCTGGAGCCCGTGACCGGGCCAGACAACTGCCTCATATCCAGCCTGTAGACAGCTCCTGGTCACCAATACCACCTGGGGACCTCTAGGGTTTCAAGAGTCTTCTGAATTAAATTGTGTCTCCCAAAATTCTTATTTTGAAATTCGAATTACCAGTGTCTCAGAATGTGAGCTTATTTAGAAACGGATGCAATGAGGTCATACTGGAGTAGGGTGGGTCCCCAATCCAGCAACACAGGGGAAATTCAGACACAGACACACACAGGGAGAACTCTACGGGAGATGAAGGCAGAGGCCGGGGTGATGAGGCAGAAATCGCCAGAAGGAACCAGCTCTGCCAATACCCTGATTTTGGACTTCCAGCCTCCAGAACTCTGAGACAACACATTTTTTGTGTTTAAATTGCTTGGTCTGTGGTGCTTCGCATACCATGTCCATGGAAAGCCTTCCATGGCTCCCCCATGCATAGGTGTCAATCCCCTCGGTGCCCCTATACCTCTAGGTGCATCCTGACTCCAGAATCTGCCTTCCCACTGGTGGGAACCCTTCACAGGCCAGAGGATGTGTGTCATCCTCGTCTATCCTTGAGGGCTGGGGGCAACGCCCAGGGTGGTCAGCAATTCTCTGCTGGGCAGACGCAACTGGCTTTCCTGAAGGCAACCGCTTCCCAACAGCCAGGCAGAGGGGTCACTTCTCTTTGGGGGCTAGGTGCCCGTGGTGTGTCTGTAGATGGTCTTAGGAATCTACTGGGATGAATTTGTGATTTAAAATGAGAGGGTGACTCAGGGGAGAAGCCTCTGGAACTGCCTTTGAAAAACAACCAGCCAAGACATGAGAAATGAGTTCCTCTGCCGTTTGGGGATTTCCTGCTAACTACTGGTTTTCCTTGTTCGCAGTGGGGAGAAGGGGCGCTACTCCTGGGGAGGTGGCGGTGTGACTTCCTGCAGGCCTGCACAGGCCACCAGGGTCAGGGAAGCAGCTTCCGGCCCTGGGGACTCAGACAATGCTTGGCCTCAGGCCACAGGCCTCACTTCCTAGATGTGTTGTCCACCCTCATTCAGGGGTCCCCCACCCGCACACCCTCCAGGCCCTGCAGTCGTCAGGGCTCCTAAAGATTCCAGAAGATGCTATAATGAACAGAAGACGTGTGCAAGGCCCAGGTAACCAAGAAACGCTCTAGTCCCACCTGCCTGCCTCAGGATTTTCAAGTTTGCTGTCTAGTAGCAAAGACAGAAATGCAGATGAATAATTGTAGCGTAAGGTACGAACCGCTGGGGGACCTGAGATCGAACATAAAACAGCTAACAAGGAGAAGACAGGATGTAAATCATTGCACCCTTGAACTTGGTGATCTGACTTCCTAGCAGTCTCATGAATGACACCATTTACAATCTGGAAAAATGCCATGTGCCACTATGCTTGGGGCCCCTTACACCCAGGAGCCTGCACGCTAGCCACAGGGACAGGAAACAGACGAACAGAAGCCCCCTAGAAGGCTGCCAGGAACGTGCTGTGGGGGTGCTCCTGACAGATGCAGTGTAGGCAACACGTGACCACTTGTGTGAATATCATGTTTACACAGGGAAGAAATACTAGAAAAGGACAAAATACGGGGCACTGGGGTGGCTCAGTTGAGTGTCTGACTTTGGCTCAGGTCATGATCTCACGGTTTGTGGGTTCAAGCCCTGCGTCCGGCTCTGTGCTGACAGCTAGCTCAGAGCCTGAAGCCTGTTTCAGATTTGGTATTTCCCTCTCTCTCTGACCTTCCCCTGCTCACGCTCTCTCAGAAATAAATAAAAAACATTTAAAAAAAAAAAAAAAGAAAAGAAAAGGACGAGATAACTGAAAAGAAATCCATTATGATGACTGGAAAATACATGACTTTACAATATTATGTTTTTGTTTTAAGTAGGCTTCTCAGAGCCCAAAGCAGGGCTTAAACTCACAACCCTGAGAGCAAGGCCTGAGCTGAGATCAAGAGTCAGATGCATAACTGACTGAGCCACCCAGGCGTCCCCACAATATTATGTTTTAAGACGGATTTATTAGGGGGCCTTACAGGGACCATGACCCTTGGCCTCTCCACCATGGCTAATGGTCTCAGGCCTGCTCCACCATCTTGCTAATTAACAGGGTGTCTGTTCAACACTTGAGCCCAGGGCCTGCCACCAGGGCCTCATGGGGCCCCACATCACCTCAAGCAAGTCCTACTTTTCTCCTTTTTTAAAAAAAAAATTTTTAATATTTTTAAAATTTTATTTCTTTAAAAAAATTTTTTAAACGTTTTATTTATTTCTAGGAGAGAGAGAGAGAGACAGCGTGAGCAGGGGAGGGTCAGAGAGAGAGGGAGTCACAGACTTTGAAACAGGCTCCAGGCTCTGAGCTGGCAGTCAGCACAGAGCCCGACGCGGAGCTCGAACCCACGAACCGCGAGATGATGACCTAAGCGAAAGTCGGACACTTAACTGACTAAGCCACCCAGGTGCCCCTAAGAATTTATTTCTGAGAGAGAGACAGCATGAGCAGGTGAGGGTCAGAGAGAGAGAGAGAGGTACAGAAACTGAAATAGGGTTCAGGCTCTGAGCTGTCAGCACAGAGCCTGACGCGGGGCTCGAACCCACAAACCGTGAGATCATGACCTGACCGAAGTCAGACGCTCAACTGACTGAGCCACCCAGGTGCCTCATGTCCTGCTTTTCTCCTACATGTAGCCTGAGACACATGCCCTCTGACACAATGAAAACTCCCTCACCCCCATGGTCCCACACCCTGCAGACCCCTCCAACCGACCCCTGACTTCTCTAGCTCAGGCCCCTCCCCGGGAAGGAGGGCTGGTCACCTGCTCCTGCCACTGCCTGGCTGCCATCCTCTTCCTCACCCCCTTCCCATCTCCATAGCCATGGAGCAAAACCGGCCCCCCCTTCTGGGATCCCGCCCCTCCGGGCACGTCCCCCCTCTGTGCTCTTCCCTCCCCCCACCTGGGGCAGACTGACCACTCACACTGGTAGCTCATCCCTCTTCTGACTCTGAGCCACTAGCCTGGGGCTCTCCCCCCGTCCCCCATCACTTCCTCTTTACCCCCATGGCCACGTCATCATCCCTGGCACAGCAGGCACCATGCTGGGTGCTCTCACTCTCCCCAGGCTCTGGGCTCTCGTGCAGGGGCAGGCGAGGTAGCAATCCTCCCAGGCCTACATCTCTTTCCGCAGCCCTTAAGCCCTCACAGAAGTTCCAGCAGCTGCTGTGGGGACAGCCCCTGCGGCCCTGGGCCCTGAGGGAGGCAGAGCCCTGAGAGCCCTCCTCTCCCCTCACCAGCATCTAACAACTCTGGCCTACTGGGTTGCGCCGACTCGCTTTACGCCACCTGCCTCTAAAATAGTTCCTCACAGCAGAACAGACTGAGCCAGTAATACCCTTTGCACATGCCACACCCTAAAGGGACATGGTCACCAGGCATGTCCTCCTGAGCTCTGTAGGGCCATGGGGCGGTCAGGGTAGACACGGGCCAGTTCACACTGACCTTCACACTCAGTGACTTGGGCTTGTTGTGAACTCTGCCTGATCCCACCAAGCAGGCCCTCGGGGCAGGATGTGTGTGCAGGGGCAGAGCTGACCTGCCACACAGGAACCATGCTTGGGGACGCTAAGATGCCCGTACGCTGAGGCTGGGTGTGTCCTAACTTTAGGGGTGACACAGTGACTAGGGCCTGTGGGCCCAGCCCCTGGGGAGGGAGGAGGTTCACACACGCTGCATGGCCCACTAGCTCTTACTGTTTTTTTCTCCCCTCAAATCTGCTAAGCTTGCTGTGTCTCACCTCTGCTCCTCAGCTGCCACCTGTGAACAGCAGACAGCACGACCCAGTCACTGTGGCCACAGGCAGAGTGGCTTGCACACTGCCTGACCCCTGCCCAGCCTGAGGCCTTGGCCAGTCTCTTAACCCACCTGGCCTCTGCCTCCCCATTGGTGAAATGGGACAGAAATAGGATCTACTGCACTACGTTGAAGTCCTAACCTGCTCAGATTCGTCACCTTATTTGGATTTAAAGTCTCTGCAGGTATAAGATGACATCATACTGGAGCAGGGTGGGCCCTAAATCTAATAGGACCAGTGTCCTTACGAGAAGAAACCCAGGCAGGGAGAGAATGACGCGAAGACAGACACACGGGGCGGGGGCTCCATGTCATGATGCAGGCCAGACTGCAGTGATGCACTTAGAGACCAAAGAACACGAAGGCCTGCTGGCAAGACCAGAAGCTAAGAGAAAGGCCTGGAACCAATTCTCCACGCCTTTGTTTGAGAGAGCGTGACCCCACCAATGCCTTGATCTCTGGCTTCTGGCCTCCAGAACCACGAGACAATATACTTCGGTTGTTCTGAGCAACACAGCCTATGAGAGTTTCTGACGACAGCCGTGGGAAGGCAACGCAGCACGGTTATGGGGATGGAAGAGGAGTCAGGACATGTGTTGTGAGTGGCAGCTGAGGTCAAGTTCAACACGTGGCACAAGCCAAACTCCTTGTTCCTGTCTCGTGGGGTCCCCTCCTGGCCGGTACACTGCTTACCTGCTGCTCAGGAAGCCCATCGCCAGCTCGGCCAGCTCGCCCTCCACCTCCTCCTGGCTCAGCACTGTTGCTGGGACCTTCCATGGCAAAGGGCTCTCTAGGCTCAGTGGGGCTGGGAAGTCGCTGAGGAAGGCGTCCAGGAAGCCCAGGATCTCCTCTGCCACTGGGCTACTCTGTTGTGGGTCTCCGGAGGCCATGTCCACAGCATCCCGGGGGGCTCTGCCGGGGTTCCAGGTGATCTTCACTCTGAGGAGAGGCGCGAGGCTCAGCAAACACAGTGCTCTGCTCTCGGGGTAACTGTGCCCTCACCCCACAGTGCTGAGTGCGTGGTGCCTTGCTTTCTTCCCCTCACCTCCAAACATCATGCGGCAGGTACGACACCAAGCCCAGGGCCTCAAGGCAGAAGGGCAGGGCTACTGGCTTCACATATAGTTCAGGGCACCCGAGCAAGTGGGAACAATGACCCTGGTCAGTGTCCTGACATGGGTCCAAGACGGGATACTTGGGAGCTTAAGAGAAGTGGCTTCAGGAGATAGAGCTGAGATCAGAGGCCACAGGGGTGCCCTGAAGGAGACGTGACAGAGAAGGAAGGTGTGTTTCTAATAGAGGGTGGCCAGCATGGCCAAGGGCAGGCAGCAGAGGGACCCAGGGCCAGGCTATTGAGGTGGGGAAAACACAACAGGTAAAGGGGTTCAACTTGACCCTGGGACCTTGGCAGCCAGAAGGCAAGGAAGTGATGCCATCAGGTCTGTGAGCCTAGAGAAGAGAAGGGACATCTGTCGGAGGAAGAAAAAGAAGAGTCTGGATGGTGCCAGGACTGGCCCTGGGCTGTTCTGGACACCGACAAGAGGGGGAGTAGGAAGGGGTCCCAGAGGCTGCAGGGCACCCCAGGGGCGTGGGCAGGAGAATCCAGGAAAGTTGGGGACATCTGTGATGTGTTTTTTTCCGACAGGAGCAGCCCTGAGCCTCCTGAGCCCTGGCTGAAGGAGAGGCACCAGGGACAGCCCAGGCCACTGACCCCAGTGCCCTGGGCACTGGCTCCCACCTGCCAGGCTCTTCCTCCCTCATCCTCAGGAAGGCCAAGGGTTTACTAGCTGTCAGGTCATAACAACCCTGGGAGCCAAGATGAGCCCCCATTTCACAGAAGGGAACAATGAAGCTTGGAGAGGGGTGGCCCTTTGACAATGGATGATGGGGTCCAGGAGGGATTATGGAGCCTTCACTCATCACCACCCTGCCCAGCTCTTCTCCCATGAGGGCCTCACTCACCCATGGCTCCCACCCTATTGTCCTTCCAACTCCTCCCCCAGCTCAGGACCTCCATGCATTGCCAGCCCACCCTCCTCCCTTAACCTGCCCCAGGGCTCATGGGCCAGCGAAGGCCTGTCTCAGACTCCTGCCTCTCATGTTCAGCCCTCCAGCCCCAAGTGGTTCCAGAGCCCATCTTCTGGCAAACATCCTCCCCTGTTTGCTCTAAAGGCCCCACTTCCTACCCTGCACCCAGCTGCGCCACACCCTGGCCACCAAGCACAGGCGCCTGATCTCCTGGTTCGGGAGTTTGAGCCCCACACGGGGTCCTGCACTGACAGTGCAGTTCCTACTTGGGATTATTGGTCTTGCGCTCTCTCCCTCTCTCTCAAAATAAATAAACTTAAAAACAAAAAACACAAGAGCACAGGATGAGAAGGAGAGAGAAAGTTCAACGTCTAATCTGGGAGGGACTTGGAGGGACATGGGAGGTAAACAAACAAATAAAAACAACAGAAAACCTCTCTTTCGGAAACCTGTCAAAAGTTGGCTTTTTTTTTTTTTTTTTTAACAAACAGTTTATAGTCAAGTTGGTTTCCATATGAAAGTTGGCTTTTTAAAGCAGGCACAGAAATAATACAGAAACGAGGGCACTTATGATGGAAGGTTATGGGGACAGACTTAAAATCATTGCCATCCTTCATGTTTACCTATAAGTAGACGTATATACAATGTAGCCCTGGGTTACAAACGGCGAAGAGGTGAAAAAAAAAAAGAGAGAGAAAGAGGGTCAAATAGAGAAGCAGAAATCAGGACACAAGCAGATAGGACAACTATATTATAACCACAAGGGTGAGACTTTGTGAACTGGGGATATCAGGAAGGGCTGGGAGGCCTAGGGAAGCAGTGAGGGTCAACTGGGGAGAAGGCAGGCTGGCCGAGCTGCAGAGCACAGAGAATCCTGCCGGGGGAAAAACAAGAAGATGGCGTGAATTTCCCAGCAGGCTCTGACACCCTTCGGCAGAGAAAGAGGCCAAGCCACCTTTTCCATGTGGGAACAGCTCTGGCCTGTTGTTTAGGGGAGAGAAATGTGAGTAATGCAGTGCTGCCCTCAAGCAACAGCCTGCAGCCCTGGGGCTGGAAATGCCTTCTGGCTCCCTGCAATTCCGAGCCCAGAAACAATACTCTTCCAGGCATTGAAATCTTAGGCGGCACAAAGGGAGCTCCTCTAAAGTGTATGATTAAGACCAAAATGAGAGGGGGGCTTGCTCGCTAACCTCCCCAGAATGCACAGGAGGGCCCGAGTTTGAGAAACCCTGGCCCCCCAGTGTAAATAAAGCACAGAATTCAAGACCCCTCACTTGATGGCAGCATATGCTCAATGTTTTGGAATGCAGAGCGCTCCCTGGGATGCTATTTTCTGTGCCTGGAGCCCCCTCCTCCAGAGCCCGTCCCTTTCCCTGGGGGTTGGTGGCCCCTCCTCTCTGCCTCTGCCCGGGGCCCAGGGTCAGCACAGGCCTGGATGGTGGCCTGTGACATGCCTGCTGAGTGGGATCGGGGGATAGGTGGGGGCAGGCAGCACAGGGCGTGACAGTGCTTGTGTGCCTGCTTGGCCTGTGTCTGCCAGGGTGTGGGCTGGCTCACTCCCAGGGCCTGCGCCAGCTGCCCTCCTTTGCTAGAGAGGCAGGTGGCCCAGAGCCATCCTCCCTGCTGAGGACCAACCAGGCTTGTCTCCGTATCACCTGGCTGAGGCAAGGGGCCAGGAGAGGAACTGGGACGTGGCTTTCCCTCCCTGGGGCCTAGCTGGAGTAAAAGTCAAGAGTGATTTCCTTCCTTGTCCTTTTTTTCAACAAACTCCAAATCTGTGATGTCTGCCTTACAGATCTAAGCAAAACAGTCCCTGCCCCCAGGAGCCTGGGCCGGAGAGATAAAGGCATGAAGAGGGCAGGAGGTGGAGATTCCAAAAGCAAAGGGGGCCCCAGAGGCTGCCCCAGTGCCAGGAGGGGCAGGGGACCTTGCCGTGGCCCTGAGCTCTCACAGGACCACCTGGAGGGGACAGAGTCTCAGCAGCCAGCTGGCAGGCGGCGTGACATGAGCCACAGCTGTGCCGGGCACCCCAACAGCATGCGATGGTGAGGGGTTCCGAGGAGGGGGGCTCATGCGTAAAGTCTGTGCAAGTCATCAAGGCTCAGGGGTGGGCGTGGGTGGAACACTGGGCTACCAGGCCCCTTGTCACCTGCCTCAACCAGACTGGAAAAACCTGGCCCGTGGCCGTGGACTCCGGCTCCGGGAATGACGTTGCTCATCCGCTGGCGGCCACAATAACGGTGCTGCCAGCCAACATGTGCCAGGGGCCTTCTGCTGCCGGCAACAACGACAATCTTCCTGCAGCTTCTCTTTTCACCTCCCAACACCCTGTTGTCATTAACCTCCCTTTACAGCCGGGGGCTACAGCAAAACAACCAAGTGAGTTGCTGGGAGTCCCTCGATGGTCTATGGAGCCTAGCTCCTAACTGCAACAGAAAGCCTGCCCACCCCTCACTGGTCACCAGTCTGGAGAGTCCATCCCTCTTGGCTTCCCTTCTTTCATTTCTATGCCCAGCACCCTGGTCTAGCCCCTCAGCTCCAAGCTCCTGTCCCTTGCCTCGCGGCATCCCCCTTTGCCCTTCCCAGGCCTCTCTGATCCAAGCTCTGCCGAAATCGTCACACCTCTGGGGTCTAGCACACTGTCTTCATGTGTTAGGCCCCAAATGAACAAATACTTATTTTCCTCTAGTTTATCCATTTTGACTCATAGGCTCAACCAACGCACATGTGTACAATTGCGTTTTTCTTGATCGTGGGGATAAAATACTTGAGAGTCCTGCCTGACTTCAGGGCGTAGGAGTAACGCAAAAAATAGCAATCCTTAAGCATGGAAACTGCATCATTGTTACAAAAGTATCGCCTTTATCATTAAAAGTTTTCCGTAAATGGAGAACCTTATTTCTTTATTCCTAAGGAACTGCGGGAAAGAATATGGTGTCCATTTTCCAGATCTTTTTCCTACACATGTAACATTTTTCTCTTTAAAGATTGCGGTTAAGATATACATGACCTACAATTTACCATTCTACCCCCATTCTTAGGTCTACAGTTCTATGACATTAAGTACATTCACACTATTGTGCAACCGCCACGTTTTACAGGCGTTACTTTCTCTGTACTGAGCTCCCTGAAGCCAGGAAGCCCACCCCTGTCCTCTTGGGCATTATAATGGCCCTTTGTGCATGGCACCTGGCGAGTGTGACAGCAGAGGGAAGATGCTGGCTGCCTTCTGCCACTACCAGTGGGTGGTGTGGGCTCAGATAAGCAGCCTGAGGCCTGGCACCTTCAAAGAGGAAGTTAAGATATTCTTTGGCGAACAGTGATCAGCAGAGAAAGGTTTTAAAGACAGGGTTGGCCTCAGGCAATATCTCAAAAGGAATTCTACAAATGAACTTGTATAGAGGTTTACAGCTTTCAAAGTGGTATTTGTTTTGTTACCCCTTGCACAACTAGGCTGAGAAGTACACTCTGTCAGGCCACATTGCAGATGAAGAAATAGGCTTGGGGAAGGTAACAACCTGCCTCAGGACATACATGGAGGAAAAGGCAAAGCCAGACTCACATGAAGTCTTCTGATGCCTTTTGTCACGTTCAGCTCAGTTGTAGGAAGAAAAGGTTTGAGATTTGACAATAGGCCAGATATGGGCATAAAGGCCAGAAGTGAGCTGGAGAGGACCTCAGAGGGTTGGCCCTACATTCTATCTCCCATGGTGGGAGTACAGCTCAGCCCACAGAACTTGCCCCAGGAAATACCATGAAGATGGGAGTCCTGCCGGGTGGAAGGCTGTGAGGGTGCTGTCCGTCACCATCCACTAGTCCTCACTGTGTGTTCGACCCTGCGTTAAAATCTCCATAAGCAGGTGCCATTTCTCCCTATTGCAGAGGTTAGGAGGCTTGCCTGAGGTCACACAGCCACCAGAGGTGGAAAAGTCCATCACGTCCCCGCCTGAGATTTTGATTTCACACACCTAGGACTAAAGCTGCAGCGGCACAAGGATTCCCTTTAACACTTTAAATCCACTTGGAGAAGGGCCATGGGTGGGGGCAGGCCATGGGGTAGGGGCACCTGGGCAGAGATGTGGTCTGGCAAAGGTGCAGGGACTGGTCGGGTGAGGGTCAGGGCACTGAGCCCAGGCCAGATGCTCCTAGGAATGGGAGCTCGGTCCCGGGCAAATGAGGGGCTTGGCACCCCTCAACATCCATGTCGCTTCATCGCCCTCAGTTCCCACCTGGCCTTGGGCTCGGCCACACCCCCGCCGGCCCAATGGCCCCCCAGTTCTGCATCCTTGGCTCCCCAGCCCTCCAATTCCCTGCCTCGGGTTCCTCAGGTTCCCGAGCATTCCCTCCGCTCTACAGCTCCCCTACTCGGCCCCTGAACCCCTTGGGTCTTCCCATCTCGGCCTCCCTGCCTCCCCAGCCCCCCTATTCCGCACCCTCCGGTTCTTCAGCGCCTCGTTTCACCCCATATGCCTCAGGTGTCCACCTGAGCCTCAGCCCAGCGCGGTCGGTCCCCCAGTCCCACGCCTCCGGGCTCTTCACCCCCCAGACCCCAAGGGCCTCACCTGCTAGTCCGCCACTCCGGACCCCGCGAGCCGCTCCTGGCCGGCCCCGCCCACTTCCCGTCCCCCGCCGCCGCGGGCTCCGCGCAGGCGCAGTTAGGCCGCGGACGGGCGGGGTCGGGCCTCTGCTGCCCCCTGGTGGCTTCGCGGCCCTTTTATTACAAGTGTTGAAGAGCAGCGCTGCACCCGAAGGGTCGCGCGGGTGCGCGGCCACGCGGCCCCCATCCTGGGTTCTAGAGCGAAACCGCTCACTAGCGAATTGTTTCACTTCTCGAGCGTTGGGTTGTTGGGTAGACGGAGGAAAGCAACCCCTACGTCACAGCGCCCAGACATTAAGCAACACGTGTGCTTGGCAGCTGTTGAGTGGCAGAGCAGGGAAGCCGACCTAGACTGCCCCCTGCCCCGGGGATCCGCGGACCGCCAGGCAAGGAGGCACCGTGCCTGGGGCCCAGCATACTTTTAGCGGTTGTGTTAGTTTCTTATTGCTGCTGTGACAGTTAACACAAACTTACACACGTGTATTTATTTACAACTCTGGAGATAGATCAGAAGTTCGCAGAGCTCTCAACCGGCTAAGGTCCAAGTGTCAGCAGTGTGCGTGCCTGAACTTGGGCGCTCTAGGGTGGAATCCCTGCTCTAGCCTTACCGGATTCTGAAGGCTGCCCATTCCTTGCCTGGCAGCCTCTTCCATCTTCAAAGCCGGGAACCCTAGGAGGAGCCCTCCCGCTGCCACCTCTCCGATTGCCTCCTCTGATTCCCTGTTCCATTTTTAAAGACTCTGTGATGACTTTGGACTGCCCAAATGATACATGGATAATCTCCCTGTTTTATTTCATTTTTAATTATTTTTAACGTTTATTCATTTGGGGGGAGATAGAGACAGAGCGCGAGTGAGAGAGGGGCAGAGAGAGGGGGAGACACAGAATCTGAAACCGGCTCCAGGTTTTGAGCTGTCAGCACAGAGCCTGACACAGGGCTTGAACTTGAGAACTGCGAGATCATAACCTGAACCCAAGTCCGATGCTTAGCCACCCAGGCGCCCCTCCCTATTTTAAAGTTAGATGGTGTGAAACCTACATTCTGTCTGCAACCCTGATTCCCCTTTGCCATGTAATCTAACATCAACACAGGTTCCAGGTATGAAAAGAAAACATGGACATCTTTGGGGGTGGGGCATTTTTCTGCTACCAAAGAGGCCATGAAAAGGTTTTCTTTTATTTTTTATTATTTTTTTTAATGTTTTTATTTATTTCTAGGAGAGATAGAGAGAGACAGCATGAGCAGGGGAGGGTCAGAGAGAGAGGGAGTCACAGACTGAAACAGGCTCCAGGCTCTGAGCTGGCAGTCAGCACAGAGCCCGACGCGGGGCTCGAACCCACGAACCGCGAGATCATGACCTAAGCGAAAGTCGGACGCTTAACCGACTAAGCCACCCAGGCGCCCCGAAAAGGTTTTCTTTTAAAGCTAGAATAGGGGCGCTTAGGTGGCTCAGTCAGTTAAGCGTCCCACTTCGGCTCAGGTCATGATCTCACGGTTCGTGGGTTCAAGCCCTGTGTTGGGCTCTGTGCTGACAGCTAGCTCAGAGCCTGGAGCCTGGAGCCTGCTTTGGATTCTGTGTCTCCCTCTCTCTCTGACTCTCCCCTGCTCGCGTTGTGTGTCTCTCTCTCTTTCTCTCAGAAATAAAACATTAAAAAAATAAAAAAAATAAAGCTATAATAAATGAGCTTTTAGCTCAAAGAAAATCTTTTAATATATAATATTAATATAATTGATCTTTATATCAATGCATTTGTAAAGTATAATTTAAAATTTTTTATGGAGGAAAGATTCTCAGAAGTCGTCTGCAGCCCCACCTCCTTGGCTTTCCAGTCCACATCTGGGCCTGTATCCTTGCCAGGAACTAGGGTCTCCACTTCACTAACAGAAGGGGTTCAGCGAAGCAAGGAAATTTGGACAACTAACAGTTGGCTGATATGAAAGGAAACCATTTTGGGTGGGGGTGAGTCTGGAAGGCAGGGGGTGTTTAGGCAGAGAAAGCAGGGTGGGAGAGGGACGCTGGCTAATCTCATTCTCCTCCTTAGATCCTATAATCCCCTGTTAGTGTGGTGACCCCAAAAAGGCTTGAGGTTACTTCTTACAACTCATGACCTTGGACATGTTCCTTAGCTCAACTGAGCCTGTTTCCTTACATATAGAAAAATGGGGACTACAGCAATAAAGCAACCATGCCATCTCATGGGGTTGTTGTGAGCTGTGAAACCCTGAATCAGTGTTTCCCAGTGTGTCCAGACCACCGTCATCAGAATGACTGTGGGGTGAAGTTCGAGAACCATGGCACACGTGAAGTGGTGCATGGGACAGGACCTCCTGCCCTGTGAAGTGGGGTGCCTATGAAAGCTGGTATGCCTGGAATCCTCCTCAGCTGGGGCCCACATTAGACTCTTGGGAGCACTGATTCTATTCAAGGTCAGTGGCTTAGAGATGATAGCAAAGTGAAGCACTGCCACTTGGCCTGGAGTTGGCCCCATGGGGTACTAGACCAAGGTATTGCCTGTGAGATTACTTGTGTCCTGTGGCTTCGGTCCGCCTCTCCCTGTCTGCATTCCATCATGCCTCAGCTTCTGGCTCTTGGCTTTCGCTCTCATTGAAAGCAATCTTCCAACGTCACCCGCTCCACCGAGCCAGAGTTTGAGCTCTGCTTTTCTTACAAGGCTGCACCCCTGGCTTAGGTGAGCAGACCACGTGGATCTCCCAAAGCGTTCAGCCTGGGTGTTCCTCCCACCTCTCCCCGCTGTGATTGAACCCTCTCCTGGTCCCTGAATGACCATTATTCAGGAACCCCATCCTGAGCCCTCTACTCCCCTGCTCTAGGACCTCATGTGTCTGCAGGTGGTTGTACTGACCCCCTCCTTCTATCTTCCTGCTCTGTCCCATTACACATTGCCAGACGCATTGTAGAGATGGGATGACGTTGCTTTTGGGGTTTCAAACAATTAGTGATGCTGTGAACTTGGAAAGAAGGGACAAACCCTCAGGGGCACCTGGGTGGCTCAGTCGGTTAAGTGTCTGATTTCGACTCAGGTCATGATCTCACGGTTCATGGGTTTGAGCCTGTTTCAGATTCTGTGTCTCCCTCTCTCTCTGACCCTCCCCTGCTTATGCTATCTGTCTCTCAGAAATAAATAAAACATTTTAAAAAATTAAAAAAAAAAAAAAAAGGAGGTACAAACTCTCAACCCCTGCCTGCCTGCCCAGGGACTCCCACTTGGCTTCTTATTTCCAGCATTGTTCCTTTTTCAAAGGGGGCCCTCAGAGCTCCCTTGGCTGCTGGTATCTTCAAGTCTTCAAGGGCCTGACTGACCCATTAAGGGTGGAGGGGGAGTGGGTTCGTATCTGCAGGTCTGTGTTGCCTTCTCCTGTCTAGCAGCCCTGGAAGGGATGCCACGTCCAACTGATCACTCATGGTGCAGCTCATGGCAACGTGCACCAGTCTCAAAGTGACAGGAAAGGGCAATGGTCTGTGTCTAGCCAATTCAGCTGGACAACCAGGCCCTGCTCTGTGAGCCATGCACGAAGGCCTGCTATACAGGAGTTCTGCCCCCTGCACCCCAGAGCAGGTCAGCCTGAAGCCACTGAAGCAGGTCAGCCACCTCCCTGACCTCAAGGGCAGAAGATGTAGTCCCGTGGAGCACATTCGGCTGTCCTGGCCAGAGCAGGCCTCGTCTCTTCCTGTCCTTCTTGCTCCCGCAGCCACCTTGGAAGAGCAGTAGGGTTGGATGCTGTTGGATGGCATGAGATGAAGGGACCCAGAAGGCAGACTCCAGTTTTGAATGCTAAGGAGATTCATACACAAGGGATGACTGCAGAGAATAATGAACCTTTCATGATTAGCCCTGTTTGGGGCTGAAGCCTTAGTGCAGAATTCTAGTAAGGTTTGGGTTTAAAGCCTAAGGTCCAGTCTCTGCCCCCGCTAAGTCCCTCTGGCCATCTACCTGGACTGCCTGAGTGTGTATGTGGGCGGGGGAGGGGTCCTAGAGCAGAAGGGAGTTAGGGCACCTTCCGATGGAGAAGGCCTTGGGTCCGCTCACTGTCGACGGGGTGGCAGAGCAGGGAGAGCCCCGTGCCAGGACACTATCCACTAGCAGACGTGGCCTTGCCGGTGCCCCAGAATCTGACCAGAGCAAGAAGGGTGGGGGAAGGGACACCAGGAATCTGAGAGCACCTTTCCCTGTGACACTACTCCAGCACCCACACGACAGCTTCCTGGGAGCCTGCCCTCAGGGGCAGCCTGCCCTGCGTCACTGCTCTGGCTCACTGCTTATTCTCTTTGAACTGCTCCAGTGGTTGCCCCGTGTTCTAGGGCCATGAGGACTGGCTCGTTGGGGCCTCCCCAAAAAGGGAGCCTGGAGGGTGCAGCGTCTGCTTGGAATGCTGGGCAAAGTCACAGGTGTACTCACGGAAGCTCTGCTCAGAGCCTTGTTATGTTCTAGCGTGAACTGTGAATCTAGTGCCCGGACAGACCACGTGCGAAACAGTTCTGACCCGCCCCTCGTGAAGGTGCCCACCACCCGGCTTAGAAAGATTTTTCTGAGCTCCCATGTGGTGGAGCGTGGGCAGGAGCGGGGTGTTCAACCCGCAGCTGATGTGTGGTTGCCTAATGTGAGTGCTTCTCTGTGGGGGCCAGGGTGGTGACAGTGGAGCACGGGAACGACGTCAGGCGGAGGGCAGCCCACAGCGCTGTCTGGCTTATGGACTGTTTTCTAAAGCATGCAGATGGCTTCAGTGGGGCTCCCCGCAGGTCACCCTGTGGAGGGACTGGCCTGCCTCTCTCTGAGACAGTAAGGGCCTGAGAACAGGAACCGACACAGGCCCTGGGAGGCTGCCAGGGTCACAATCACCACACACAGACCTGCTCAGAGCTGCTGTCTGACCCGAAGTCATGGGCTGTAGGGAAGGCCAAGGTCCAGTGAGGGCTTCTTTCAGCCCCGTCTCCTCCACTGGGTCTCCCTCCTGTGACACCTGCCTGGGGCGACAGGCAGTTGGTGCCTTCCTTCCTTCCTTGCAGATATCGGGGTGCTGCCTACTTGTGCCACCTTGCTGTGTGTTACACAGTGAGATATGACGGGGGCCTCGGACTGGGCTTGATCCCCCTTTCCACACTTGGTGGCCCCCCTACAGGCACCACCATGGCATGGGCAGAACGAAGGTACTCAGGAGGTGTGTGCAGAAGGGAGAGGAGGGGCGGGGAGACCGGGAAGGGCAGCGAGGACACCATAACCCTCTGACACCGGGGAAAACTGAGAAGACAAAATGCATTTTAATGATTTCTGTGGCCCAAAGGGCAACTGTGTGAGCCTAGCTGTGTGAGGGACGGCGGGGCTGTCATACAAAGTAGGCAGCCAGCGCTGACATCTTGTCCTTTGGCCGCCTGGTGCCGGGCTTCCCTGGGGGCCGCCGGCCCCGGGCCCGCCCCCGGCCCTGCCTCCTCCCCGGCCCGCCGCGGTGCATGGGGTGGCAGGACGCCGCGTGCTTCAGCTCCACCAGCTCCTGGAAGACGGGGTCACAGAAGACGCAGCCCGTGTGCTGTGTCCCGTCGCCCGGGAGCGGGGACTTAGCCTTGTTGAAGTCCACAGCGAGCAGGGCGGCCTCGCAGGTGCTGCAGGTGTCGGCGGACACCCGCACGCGGTAGGCATTCTCGAAGCAGTGCGCCACCACATTGCACTTGTTGCAGGCCACCTTCCACTTGGGGCCTGAGGTGGGGTCCAGCACCAGCACGCCGTTCTCGCATTCCACGCACTGGCCGATGCCCAGCATGCTCAGCGAGTGCTGGCAGGTGGGGTGCGTGCACTCATTGCAGCCCATACCTGGCAGAGAGGGGGTGGCCCATGATGCAGATGCTGGCCCCCGCCCTGTGCTGTGAGCCCCCCTCCCCCGTTCCTTCCCCAGGGGTCTTCTCCCAGGGCCTCATGGCCCAGATCCCTCATCCCAGCAAACAGTGTTCCCTGCTCACCCCGGCTCTGGAGTCCCCCACTGCCATTGCCGATGCTTCTCTGCTTCTCTAAAATCTCAACCTGTGAGTGCCACCGCCCATCATTTCCGGAAGGCCTTCCTGCTGGCCTCTGGCCAGGTCCATCCTCCCCCTTCACTCTGCTTCCACAGCCACTTCCCAGCAGCTCCATGTGGCTCCTGTGGCCCTGGAGCACACGGAGCCATCAGGTGCCCTGAAAGATGCTGGAGGGCAGGGCCTCAGCAACTGTAGTAGCCCAAATGTGCAGTCTGTCCCTGCCTCACAGGCGAGGCTTGAGTCAGGAGGGGTGAACTGAGGCCCCCAAGGATCCCCAGACTCCCCGATGAATGTAGGTAGATGCCTCTCGCTGTATCTCATTCCTGTATGTAGTAGGGGCTGGCCGGGGTGTAAAGGAGACGGCCCAGCCCAGGGTGGACACGCTGGGCCCTGGGCCCCCTCTAGACTCCCGGCTCAGGGCTGTCAGCCCCACCTGCACATGAATCTCCTTTCCCCAGTAATGACCATGAGGATAGAGAATGGTGGAAGACACTGACTGCGGGTGCACCCCTTGCCAGGTGGGGGCCCCCAACCTGCTGCATCTTCTCACCTAGCCCAGGAGCAGGCACTGCCCAAATCCTGAGAGAGCGGACTACAGTTGCCCAGTCAATTACGACCGGGACAGAGTGGCAGACCGCTGGCTCCGCGTCAGGAGTGCCCACGTACACCCCAAGTCTCCTGCCCCTGAGCCGGTGAGTCCAGCATGGTGTGGGGCAGGGCCAGGACACACGCCACAGACACCCACAGGGGACGGGGCAGCCTGTCTTGGGAGGGAGTGGCTGAGGCCCAGGGATGGGGCACTCACCTTTCTTCATGTCTCGGAAGGGCGGGTGGTTGGCGCAATAGGGGCACAGTGGGTAGCTCTTGCCCCGAGAGCCCGAGGACCACAGGACCAGCTCGAAGTCATCTAGTGGGCACCGGAGCTCCTTGTAGAGCTTGATGGTGCCATTCTGGGGGAGGGTGTAGGTCTCGTCGCAGTGCGAGCAGTGCAGGCGGCTGGGCTTGGCCTGCAGTAACACCAGGAAGGAGGGTCGGGGTCACCAAGGCCACCCTGCTCTCTGGCCCGCCCTCGCTCTCCTAATACAGAAGTAACGGGTAACATGTAGTACATAATGTATATATAAGGTATGATACAGACTATGCAGCACTATAACGTGTAGTACATTAATATATGACACACAATACAGAAAATGTAACGCGTAATACTTAATACATAATGTATTATGTATCTCACACACATAGTAGAATACATTATGTTTACAGGCTACTTCTGTGGTATGTATGCATAACACACACTACATGTGTAAACTTACGTACACAACATAGAGACATATGTAATATGTGTAAAATATATAATGCATAATGTGTAACACACGTAATATGCATGTAATGTGTAACATGTAACCCAATACATAATGCATAATGTGTATGTAACATGTTGCCAGGCAAGGACCCATGGCCATGTCTCAGGACACTTGCTCCCCACAGGGAGAAAGGCAGTTCTAGAACCCCTGCATGGATATTAATGCCCAGGATAGCAAATAATGTGCTGTCAGGAAGAAACAGACAACGTGCTTAAGAGCCCCACAGCTCACATGTTCCTGGGGTCAGGGGAAACTGTGGGTGTCTGTGGGTAAGGCTGCAGCAGGCCTCTCATTCTGTGCGACAGCCAGGACAGTGATTCCCACAGGACCAGAGGTAAGGCAAAGGTCTACAGAGGAGATAGGTCTTGCCCAGGTCTGTACACGAGGGTGCTGTAGGCCAGAAGGGGCCGTCACAGCCCTTCACCCTCACTTACCTGAATGTACTTCATGAACCGGTGGCACTTCCCACAGCGGGAGAGGGGCTTGCCCGTGGCCGCCAGGGGAGAAAAAGACACCTCCATCAGCTCGTCCATGCCTGAAAGCAAGCAGCGCAGGGAAAAGTCACATCCTCCTAGCCTCTGGCTGTGCACCCTGGATAGGTGGGTGGAGGGGGAGGCCACCGCGAGCGAGCAAGGATCTGAGTGAATGCGTCTCTATCCCTGTGGGTGCTGGGGTAACAGGAACGACGGGGCTGAAGCCTCATTTGTCACACGAGCTGGGTGCCCTGAGAGTGGTGTTGAGATGTCTGCTCTTGGGTCACCTGAGTGGCTCAGTCAGTTGAGTGTCTGACTCTTGGTTTAGGCTCAGGTTATGATCTCATGGATTGTGGGTTTGAACCCTGCGTCGAACTCGGCACCGACAGTGTGGAGGTGGCTTAGGATTCTCTCTCTGCCCATCCCCTGCTCATGCTTTCTCTCTCTCAAAAATAAATAAACTTACTAAAAACAAAAATACCAGCTCTCTGACCCCAATGAGGGCCTGGCAATGAGACGTCATTGCCCTGTCCTCCTAAAGGAGCCCCAGAGCCCAGATCTGGACACTGGTCCCGCATGGCCGGGGCAGCCCTGGCCCAGGGGCCTCTGGGGCAGGGGTAGGGAAGAGGTGGGCTCACCGGCGATGGAGTCCACGAAGTAGTGGAACTTCCTCTTGAAAACGTCCAGGGTGTGGCCCAGGACCTGGCGGTAGTCGGCTTTGCCCTGGGCGATCAGGTTCAGCTGCTTCTCGACTGCGCTGCGGATGGTGGGGAGCACCAGCTCTGCGTCTGCAAGTGGGGGAGCACTGCTGTGAGCACTTGTGTTGGGGGGCTGTGGCTGCTCCCGCCAGCTCCGGCTGTAGTCCTGTGCCCCTGGGCCTTTCCGGATCTCCGACCCGGAAGATCTGGTGTGGAGTGGCCAGGGCATTGTGTCTCTAAGACTGTGTCACGGTTCCTGGAAGTCCTCAGGCTGGGTCTGTGCCCTGCCGTCTCCCTGGAGACCCCCCGAACCTCTTTGGGACAGAGCAAAGAGCTCGGTCGGCAAGGAGGGCCCGGTCTGCGGGGAAAAGCCCCTTGATTCTCCTCTCTTGGATCCTTTGCCTTCGTCCATTCATCCATCCACCACACAGGGACCCTGCTGGGGCACATCCTGGGTGGGGGGCATGTAGCACTGTTCTAGGGGGAGGTGACTTGCTGCAGGGCCATGGCCTGCCAGAGGCTGTGGGCTGATGAACGCAGAGCCGCGGCCCAGGCCAAAGCCAGGGAGCAACAGCCCACCAGACTCACCACTATTTTTTTTCTTTTTTAATTTTTTAAAAATGTTTATTCATTTTTGAGAGAGAGAGAGAGAGAGCACAAGTGGGGGGAGGGACAGAGAGAGAGGGAGACACAGAATCTGAAGCCGACTCCAGACTCTGAGCTGTCAGCACAGAGCCCGATGTGGGGCTCAAACTTATGAACCGCGAGATCATGACCTGAGCTGAAGTCTGACACTCAACTGACTGTGCCCCCAGGCACCCCGCGGACTCACCAATCTTGTAGTAGCCGTGCACCAGGACGATGCCAAGGTTGGTGGGTTTGAGCCGGCGTCCGCTCTCCACAGTGACGTAGTTGCGCTGGCAGATGTTGTTGATGTGCACGGGGATGCTGGCGTCTGTCCCTGAAACATGTAGCAACACATAGCAATACGCAACAACACATAGCAAGTGTTCTCTAGCCGGCTCCCCATCAGACCACAGGCTCCACCTTTGCCCCCACTCACACGCGGCCCCTAGTTCTCAGCCCCTTCCCCTCTGTTTCCGGCGAGCACTGTGCTGGGCACCACACAGTGTGTTTTGAGAATGGTCTTGTGAATCCAAAAACGGCCCTCCCAGCGCCGGGTGCCTAACCCCTCTCCACAATCAACAGAGGCTCATGGAGGTAAGGAACTCTGCCAAGATCACGGGAGCTCAGTCTGCCTGCTCCTCACATTTGGTAAATGCAACCTCCTTGGCCTCTCCCTGCCTCAATCCTGAGATGCCCACACCTTCTGGAACCAGGTCTCAAGACCTCTGAACACGGAGGAGGTCCCATGCTCACTGCTGAATTGTCCCCTCTGAAACCTGCTCAAAACTGCCCACTTTCTGGCTCCCAGATCTCTTGTGACCAGATTCCAGGACGGCACCTCCCCTAGAGACTTCAGGGTCACCTGGCACTGCCAGATGCTGCCGTCACTGCTCCCCCGTGCTGAGGAGCCTCCTCAGATGGTCTCAGAGGCTAAGGAGGCCACTGTGGTACTGCACCTGAAGGACGAGGCTGGGATTGGGACCCGAGCCCCAGCACACTCCCCGCTGTGCCCAGTGCATGCTTGACAGTTCCTTTTCACACAGCCCTGGGGGCCCCTGGTTCACAGAGCCCCCCAGGGCTGCTGTCTTGTTCAGGTCACGGGAGCCCTCTTCACGGGCTCATTTGGGTTATGGGGTCTGGGCTGCTGTCCAGTGTGTGGCTGCAGGGAGCCAGAGATGTCTCGTCATCAGGGAAGGACAGAGGATGCTGGGGGAGCAGCACCCGCACACCACTGTCACCAAACTCAGGTGAGACGTTCCCTGATAGTCACCTGTCACAACTGTTAGTGATAGAGCAAGACTCAGGTACAGCAACCTGGATTGTTCTGGCCCTCCAGAGCTGGGTCAGCTAGTGCAGCACATCAAGGAACAGGCAGTGCCCATTAGAGCGAACACTGCCTGGGGACTCACACCCTGGGCTGTGGCTACTAGGTGCTAGGTATGGAGGGGTCACTGAGCAGGTCTGGAAGCACTGTCTTCTGGGCCCCGGTCCTGGGTGGGCAGGAGGGCGGGCGCACCCACCGATGCCGTGCTTCTCCATGAGCGTGATGAGCTCAGCCTCCGTCAGGTAGTCGGGCGGGCTCGTCTGCTTCTCTACCATCTTTATCTCGCTCACAGCGAAAGTGTCGCCCCTCTGACAGGTGGGCAGGCTCTCCTCCAGAGGTATACTCTGCCAGGGCATGATCTCCGTGAACCCTGCAGGGATAGGGTGCTGTCACTTGGGATCCCAGTCCCGGCGGCCCTGACCCAAGACTCCAGGCCTCCCTCCCCAGGTCCCGCGGAGAATGCTCTGTCCGTCTGTGGGGGTGAGTGAGGAGCCAGGCTGGGGTCTGCAGTTTTACCTGGAGAGATGACGGTCTTCCCTGTGCAGGTGAAGTGCTCGGGCCCGATTCGGAAGGAAATGGTGCTCTGGAGGTACTTGCAGTCATAGCTAACAGTGGCGATGAAGTGTCTGGTGATGTACTCATACAGCCGCCACGCCTCGCTCCCTGCATTAGGCATGGAAGCTGGTCACTGGCCGGAGGCTCCGGCTCTAAGGATCCCCACCCCCATCGCTCTCACTCAGGGCCAGGGCCCCGGCCATCAGCACAGGATGCTGAAGCTCGAGAGAGGAGGAAACGCACAGGAAGGGAAAGTGAGTCCCCTGTGCTGTGGTGGTGCCTTCACAGTTACAGCTCCGACCTCTGCTTCCAGATGGGGCTGCTCTTCAGGGCCTGGCCTGGCCCCAGCTGGTGACTGCAAGCTTGGGCGGGACACAGTGGCTCCTGTCTTCTACCTGCACGGTTCTCCCTTTCCCTGCCTCCTCCCAGTACACGGGCCCCTGGCGCCGCCTTGGTCGGGTGAGAAGCAGGAGGCACACCCAGTGGCTGGGCCCCAGTACTCCCTGTCTTGGTCCCGTCCTGTCCCCTCCTTGCCCATCTGCCTCCCCCTCCTGCCTCCCACGAGCGGCCGCCTGCACCTGCACTCAGGTATACCACCTCACACCTGGTGCCGCCACTTTCCTCCTGTCTTGCCCCACGGCAACAGGACACAACCTCCAGGTGACCCCCCCCAACAGCTGGGGGCAGGCGGGGGAAGGAGGGAGCCCCCATGTCGCCAACGGGGCCTGACATTGTCCTAAGGCGCCACGTGACTGTAGCTTCCCACCCAGAAGCTTGGTGTGTGTGTGAGTGAGTGTGCGAGTGCTGGGGGGAGTGCCCGATACCTAATTCAGTCTCTGTGGCAGACCTCATGGGGGTGATGGGGGGATGGTCACCAGCATCATGGCCTTTCCGTGGGCGGTTGATGCCCTCTGTTAACAACCGCTTCACCTGAGGGACAGAAGACAAAGCAGTGAGTCTGGGCACAGCTGCCTTCCCACAGGGAGGAGCCAGCACTAGTTCTGGGCTTGGCCAAAGTGCCCGGCAACAGGCGTGTGCGGTGGCTCTGCTTACCGTGTCGGCCCAGTAGGGGTGGTTGGCCTGCTGCCGCAGAGGGCCCTTCAGGTCGAAGTTTTCGGGGTAGTGGGTGGTCTCAGTCCGCGGGTAGCTGATGTAGCCTTGCGTGTAGAGCCGCTCGGCGGTCTGCATGGCGTGCTGTGGCCCCATGCCTGCGAGGGATGGGAGGCTCAGTGGACCAGAATGCCGGGGATGGCTGGGTCCCTGCCTATGGGCCCGGGCACTCAGGCTCCCCACCAAAGGGGGCCAGAGCCTCCCGGAAGGTGAAGGTGGTTCTGAGTGGGCACAGCTAGAGCACAGAGCTGCTGGCCAGGCTATTGTGCCCATACAGCCTTACCCGAGGCTGAGGTCCTGAACCTGTAAAGGTGGACCCAGGACAGGGATGCGCCACAGTGTCACCCTCACAACACTGGTGGCTATGCCAATGAAATGTGGCCTGCAAAGCGCTGATCTCTCACACTCTGGCCATGGAGTGCGGCTGTGCCTCAGCGTCTGCCAATGTCCCACTATGACTGCAGAATTAGCATACGCCCCCTGTTCTGAGCTCCGTGGGTATTTCTGTCCTCGTGGCACTCCAGGACCACTGAGGGAGGGCAGCAGCGGCTGGCACTCAGCTACCAGCCACCCAGTGTCCTTGATGCCCTCCGAGGATCCCTGAAGGTGCCGTGCTGAGGACACTGGCCATAGTTTCCCTAGGCTACATAGGCCACCAGTGCCTTGAGGCCAACAGCTGTCAGGGACGGCCAACTTTCCGGTCCAAACCCCTTCTCCCTCCTGGGGCAATGGGGCTCAGAGACGTTACATCAACACTGGCACACTGGCCCCTGCAGGACATCGGCCTGGGGCTTTGACCTCCCCCCCTTGGCCTCTCCCCCTAAACCAGTGAAACTGCTCTGGGGCGCTAAAGTCAGGATGTCTCTCATGGGTATCAGTAGTGGCAGTCGTTATCACTGCTACCGTTAGGATACACCATTACAATCATTTAATCCTGAGAACAATCAGCCCTGAGAGATGTTACATGCCACTCTCTGTTTCCTTGTAAGGAAACCAAGGCTCCAGGACAAGAAAGAAAGTAGCCAAGCTGACACTGGACAGGGTTTGGGTCTGCGACTAGAACTCCATGGTCTAATGCCTCCGAGGGGACTTCACTGTGCCAGTGACACATGGGTCTGCCCTGCAGGTGATCCCCGACCATGGCCTTCCATGTGCTCGGCTCTGGCAGCAGCTGCATGGACATTCAATAATATGCAATGGTCTGTTTTCCCCAAATAAGTTCAAAGGTGCTATTGCATATTAACCAATAGTCCTCCAAAATGGAATCCTCTCTCATGTTTGTTATTACTTATTTCCACTCTGGAAATGAAATCTGCATGAGGCTCAGATTCCCACTAAGCCTGGAATGACACTGCAGGTGAGCTGTTGCTTAACATAGGTGAGCACGGAGTGGGATTCTCAGCACAGGTGCAAATGGCGAGGGGGTGGGGGTGGGCACTCAGCACAGGTGGGCATGGAGGGAGCGTGAAAGCATCAGCCTCGCTCTGCATGCCCAGGCATTGCACCAGGGCTGAATGGCTCACCGCATGCCTGCCCCAAGCATTCGGGGGCTCTAGAGAAATGCCCTACATACCCAGAGAAGAGCTAGCTACTCGAAGCATCTCCACAGTATTCAGGGCAAGGGGCCTCTGCTTGGCCTTCTCTTTCCGGCTTGTGGCCTCCACCTAGAAGACAGAACAGATTCTGGATTTGAGGGGGTGGGGCAAAGAGGTCGTAATAGAGTCAAGAGGTATGGGCGGAGGGTATGGTTTCATTCATTTGGTCTCCCTGCTTCTCAGTTTCACTCTTCATGGTGGTCTCAAGACTTGCATATTTATTCAGGCCAAGGAAGGGAAAAAGAAAATTCTTTCCAAGAGAACTTTCTAGGGAGGGAGAAAACTTGGAGGAATGGGGAAGAGCCAAGAGAAGGGGCTGCAAACAAAATCCTAGAGGAGCCAGTGGCAGCTGAGTCACGGGGACGGCAGGCGAGGGCTGGAGAAGGCCATGGAGTGCAGGCCTGTCTCTGGGGCAGCCGCCTGCACTCACTGCACGTGAATGCTTCCACAGGGCCTATTAGTACTGCTGCATCTTCCCATTCATCAACAAAAAGTGCAAGTCAGGATTTTCACGTGAAGTCCTGTAATTTTCAAATGTTGGTAACCATTTGCATAAACACTGCACAGTTTAGATAAAATACTGGTCAGCTTCCAACTCTGGGCAGAACAGTTATTGGAAAGGAGGACTCTGTCTTGCCTGTGGCAAAAACAATCTAAACAACTCAACTCCAACACCTTGTCCCTCCCAACTCCATGGAGACCTGGCCAAGGCAGTGCCTTCTGAATTCCAGACAGAACAATGTGGGGGGGTTAGTTTAGGCCAAAATGGGTACGTGCTGCAGTTACTGCAAGCAGTTCTGTAACCATTCTTCTTTCCAAAATATGTCTGTGTTTCAAAGAGGGAGAGAAAGATTGGACTCTAGGTCACAAGCTACTCTTCTAGTCAGAGGCTTCCAAGGTCTACTCCCAGCCAGGGTGAACGTGATAGATGCGGGTGGGGCAGGCCCACCTGGGCTTCCTTCTCCAGTTTTGTCATGTTTAAAAACATCTGTGCGATCTCCCGGTCGAACACTCGCACTCGGTCCCAGTCCAAAAGAAGAGATCTGTCTTTATCGGCATTAACCTGGAGGAAAAAGGAGAAAACAGGAGATAAAATATCCAGGTAAGCCCCCTGCCAGGAGAGAGAATCAAGGCAGATGAAGCTGGTCCTTGTTTGGGAGCAAAATGGTCCCAGCTCTAAGGTCTCACAGCCATACCTGTACAGGTGTGCAGGTGTACAGATATGCAGGCTGACACCCAGCCCCGGCCCAAGGGAAGGCTGCCCTGACTCCAGGTCTCTCCCCTCGGACCAGGCAGTTGGTCTCACAAGGGAGCCCCAAGCCAAGGCTGTGTCCTTAAGGACCGTCAGAACCTCTGCCTTCAATGCCATCTCTGCCCACCATCCCAACGCCCGGACAGCACTAGGTGCGGCCCTTCCAAGGGTCCCCAGCCCTATGTCAACCAGACTGGCTCTGTATTATGTTTTAAACCTTATAAGAAGCTTACATGGAGGATTTTATTTGGAGTAAGGGTTCTAAGACTTTAAAAAGTTTGAAAGTCAGTGGCCTGTGGCCCTCAGTTCAGTCCTTGGACCTGACCATCACAGCTGATGGCCCTAGGGGTGATTGTACCCTGCACTGCCAAAGCAGAGTTCATTCCTGCTTATCCAAATTCAATGCATCCAGGCCTAACCTCATCCTGCCTCTCTATGAAGGCTGGGGTCCCTTCCCTGGGCACCCCGCAGACCACTCTCTGGCCTCTCCTCTGTGTCCTTGGCCTTGCATGGCTATGATGAGGATGGAAGACCCTCAGAGTCCACAGCCCGAAGCTGGAAAGACCCAGTGTGCATAGGGGAAGGAAACCAAACCTTGGCCTGCAGCACCCAGTAGGTCTCAGGTTTGAAGGACTGGATTTTATCATGTCTCTCCACGCAGAAGCCCAGGGTAGGGGTTTGACATGGTCCAAAGGAGATGAGGGAGCTGTCTAGATTGCCGTATTTTCCCTGGAAGTATTTAGTCTGAAACCTATCAAGAGGATGGGGCAGAGAAAGATATTCCAGTTATGTATTCATTCAAGATACCATCGCTGACCACCCATGTGAATCCAGCATGGGGCTAGTGGTAGGTGCAGGGAGGACACCAAGGTGGCTTCCCTGCTCAGAAGACAGGGGATAGGGTGACGACATGCTTAGCAGGGGGACTGGGGAGGGTGTGTGCAGGCAGAGAGGAAGCGTATGTGCGTGCACGTGGCCCAGAAGGCAAGAGAGAAGAGCAGAGGTTCCACCCGTCCCGGGTCTGGGAAGCCCTCTTACTACGTTCCATCCCCCCCACCCTCTCCTGAAGACCCACACAGCGTAGACAGACACCCTGCTTATCAAGTCATGGCTTGTGTGGCCTATCAGCTAGATGGACAGTTTTCTTCATGGGCTTTAGGATGTGGACACTGGCCTAGTGCTAACCAGGCCCTGGAGTGGCAAACGGGGACCAGAAAGGCAGGGGCTCCGGCCGAAGGGAGGGCAGACGGCACCTGGTGAATGCACAGCCGATGCGCAGGTCCAGCTCCTGCCGGGCGTCCACCGACAGCGCCTCGTTATGGTCGGGCTCGCCCAGGCGGGCCATGGCGGCGCAGATGTCCGTGTCCGTGATGGAGCTGAATCTGGCCCGGAACACCGTCTTTTCGCCACTGTGGGTTGGATTCATGATGGGCAGCACGGCATCTAGGACCTGGGGGAGGCGGCCCAGCTGTAACCCGCTGCTGAGGTCTCCTGCTCCACACGGCGCCTGTGAGGCCCGGGGCTGCACCTCGACGTGAGTGACTCCCTCTCCATCCTGCCAGACCCTCCTCCACCTCCTTCCCTGTCCAGAAGCCTCAGTCTCCCCACAGCACTCCGGCTACGTGGC
Organism: Proteles cristata cristata; assembly: GCA_017311185.1. NCBI lineage: Eukaryota > Metazoa > Chordata > Mammalia > Carnivora > Hyaenidae > Proteles > Proteles cristata. The sequence continues at coordinate 617,627 of JAESUZ010004478.1, read as the reverse complement.
TGCTCTTCCATCCACTGACAAACCTGTTCAAACATCCTCCCTCTTACTACCACCCTTTCTCTCATCTTCTGCTCTCATTCGCCCCCAAACAGGAAATGCTATTGCTATGGATGCAAGGGAGCTCAGTCATGAAGTCCATCCCGCTTGACCCACTTCCCTTCCTTCTAGAGGGCAGAGTGCCAGGAGGGGTGGGTGGAACTTTTGAGAGACTGGAGAATAGCCAGGGAAGGAAAACAGAGCAAGAGGAAAAGGCAAAGGGCAGGAGAAGGGCACAAGGGACCCCCATGGTATGGGGCTTGGGAAGGGAGAGGGGGCTCAGGGCTAAAGCACAGCAGGGGCCTGGAGCCAGACTCACTAAGAAGGCCGTGCAGTGGGAGGGGAGTCACACCAGAGCCTCGCCATGCAGATTCTTTACAGGGAAGAGGTGCCTTTGTTTCTGAGGGGAGAGATCCTGGTGAGCCTCCACCCCCAGATGCAAAGGCCCCCCAGGGGAGGAGCAGCCCTGCAGGGGAGGGGCCTGGAGAGGAGTGTCTGGGAAGGGACAATGCACGGTCGTGTTTGCTGAGGGTACAGAGGCAGGAAGGTGAGCTGCACGAGGGGTCACCTCCCACCGGGATCAGCTCCAGCCGGGATCAGCGTGGGGGTGCCACAGCCACAGCCTTGGCAGGCACCCGCTTCCCTGCAGGGAGGGTGGAGATGGGAGGTGGGAGAGCATCCTGGTTAGGGAGAAGACAGTGAAGGCTGGAGGTGAGAAAAGGAGCGAGGAATGTTGCCAAGTGGCAACCAGCCCTGGCCGAAGGTCCCTGAAAGGTGCCCAGTAGGCCAGGATGCTGAAAGCTAACCCTCTCCTTGAGACAGCTTGATTGGGAAACTCCCATCCACCCAGAAAATTCTGCCCTTTTTATGTTTGCTCTCAGAGCGTGCCCCAGCAGGGGAAGTAACACTCCTTCACCCTTGGTAGAGTCCATGCACTTGAAAGTGTCTATGGAATTTCCAAAATAAAGGAGGTCAAAAGGCTATTTCTCAGGCAATGTAGCTGATTCCCGACTGCGGCAACTGCGAGTGAGGTCGGTGGGACGGCCGGCAGTGAGGAGCCCAGTGGGCACGCCTCTTACCTCAAAGCAGATGTTCTCCCCTTCCTTGTCACAGTCCAGCCACAGCACGATGTAGTCGCAGCCTTTGCCTTCCACCTGCCACACAGCACATAGCGACTGGCACCGCCACAGCCCAGCCCCGCAGCCCCACCCACGGTGCTCCTGCCTGGCCCCGGAGTCCCGAGTAGGAGGGCTGGTGCCCACAGCAGGGCCCGGGCTGAGCGAGGCGCTGGCTGCACTTAGGCTGCCTTAGCCATTCGGAGAACTGACTTAGAACTTAGTTTTTTGGGCGCGAAAAAGTCATCAACGCGATACTGCACAGCAAAAGGGCTGAAATAAGCCTCATTGTTAATAGTGGTTCTTAGTGGGATCAGAAATGATTTGTTCTTCCTTCTACTTTTTTATATTTTCCAGGTGTAGAGCATTTGTTTTAAAATTAGAAAAACCACCACCAGCACCAAACAATTTAAAAACCAGAATTTCTGCTCCCCAGGGCTGCGTGACAGGGCCGCCCAGGTCCTCTAGGCCACTGTTGTGATGGAAGAGGCCTGAAAGGCCTCTCGGGGGCCAGCAGGGGGCGTTCTCAGAAAGGGCTGCAAGGCCAGCCCAGGGCATCCAGTAAAGGCCTCCTTTGAAAGAAAGCGGGAAGGGCTCAGGAGGGTGCCTGCAGTGCAGCGGTGGGGCCTCCGTGGGTGCCTGTGCTCCAGCCCGCCCCACACACCTGCAGGAACTTCACCATGTTCAGCTTGGGGTTAGCTTCCTTCTTCTCAGTCGGGGCTTGGCTGAACAGCTCTGCAGGGTCCACCTTGTCCCACTTGTTGTACTTCCCTGCAAACCACAGCCACAGTGACAACTGAATCACACTTTCTGGCTCACAGGGCGTGACCTCTCCAATCGTCACAACCCCAGGAGGATGGTGGTGGTCTCGCCTCAAAAGCAGGGGGAGCGAGGCTTGGAGAACACTTTACCCAGGACAACCCCACAGCCAGAGGCAGCGCTGGGCCTTCATTCCCCTGGGCTGCTGGGGTGACACCATACCTTGGTCACCCACAGAGCCGCCACGGGGCAGGGCTGCTGCTGCTCCAGGCTCACTTCAGGACAAGGCCCTGTGGCTGGAAGTGCCATTCCTGGGCTGGCTCACTTTGCCAGGGCACTGCTATATCACTCATACCTCTGTCTTCTCTTCCAGCCTGAATTTCTGTAACTTTCTCCCTACCTGGCCCTGACGGGGGCTCAGGTGATCCCTGTGGGGAATCAGTCTTTTGGGCCTCATATCTGGTACATCCACCTACTTCTATACTCAGGGCTCAGTGCTTGCATGCTTAGCCCTCTGGCTTTCTTTTAGTCTCCATCTTGTGCAGCCTGGGAGAACAAGGTCAGATATAGTCAAGTTTAAATTTTGTTATATGCTTTTATTTACTTTGGAGAGAGACACAAAGTACGGGCAGGAGAGGGGCAGAGAGAGACACAGAATCTGAAGCAGGCTCCAGGCTCTGAGGTGTCAGCACAGAGCCTGACGTGGGGATCAAACTCATGAATCACAAGACCAAGATCTGAGAGTTAGACGTTTAACCGACTGAGCCACCTAGGTGCCCCAAGTCAAGTTTAAGTCCTAGCTCCCCACATGCTGGCTGGTGATAAAACTCAGTCCAAGTGCTTAGTAATACAACTGAACTGATGTCATTGTTGTCACTGAGCAACAAGAAGACCTTGCTGTGTGCTAAGCTCTTGACCTTCACTGTCACACTTAGTCCTCAAACAATCCTTGGAAATGGATGGCACTGTCGTAAGACCCACTTCACACATGTGGAACAGCCATAGGGCCCTGGACCTAGCTCTGCTGGCTCTTGCAAGGTGACATAACAATGATACCAGGATAAGAATGACAGTCACCAAATGACCACCAGAAAATAGTCATATTCAGCAGGAACCACCTCCCCAGGCCCCCCTGAGGTAGGCATCCCCTGCCTCTAGTAAGCACAGGAAGGAGCATAGGGCATGCAGCGACTAAGGGGTGCCTCTGGGATGGGGATCCAGGGGCGCTGAGCTCCGAAGCCTGGGTTCTGGACACGTCACCCCAGGCCACTGGTCATCCCTCCACGATGTGCTGGCCTCAGGACTCACGGCTTCTGCACAAACTTCTCACCTGGAGCCTTCCCCTGGCTCCAACTAGATCTGAGGCAGCACTTCACAGAGCTTCCCTCAGCAGGATGGAGGGCAGGCAGGGTGTGGGGGGCTTACCCAGGAAATCCAAGGTCATCACATGACCACAGACAGACGTCATCTTGAAGCGGACGGGCTGGCTGGCAAACGTCCCGGTGTACTCGTGCACTGAGCATGTTCCGTTCAGCCCTTTGCGCGAAGACATGTTTCCTGCAGAGCAGAAGTGCAGTGGTGGCTGCCCCAGCGAGCCACAGCCGCCACGGAGGCCCCGGGCCCTGGAGCTGCTGCTCGGAGGGCCAGAGTACCCTGTCCCAGAGCGGTCTGTGAGGTTCCTTGAGTCACTGTGGGTAACTGAGTGCTGAGAGAGGTCAGGGTTCTCAGGGAAGACACCACTACCAACCAACCAACATGGTGAGCTCCCAATGTTGAGCCCTGTGTCTCTGAAGGCCAGGAGCACCCTCTCTGAACACTCATAGGAGCAGACGGTTTTGAGCCCTTTCTCTGCATTCCTGCCTCGCTTCTTTCAAACTGTGCTCAAAGGTGTCCAGGGAACTCATTATCAAATCCCATGATTTTCTCATGCTCCCTCTGAACAAACCCCCCCCACCCCGGACAGCCCATTGGCTGACCTTTCTTAGCCTCTGGGGAGCAGGCCCATCTCCCCTCCCCTCCAGAGGGATGCTAGCCCACTGTCCTGGCCAAGGGGAGGTCATGGTGGACATCTGCCATTTCTGGGTACCCAGCATGCAAACATCCTTCCTTTCTGGAGTGAACTCAGACAGGAGGGGAAGAAGCACCCCCCAACTATTCCAGTGGCCAGAGCTGGGGCAAGGAAGAGATGTTCCCTTTCTTAGTGCTCTGGTGTTTCAGGAGGGCTGTAGCCAAGGGTCAGTCTAGTGGCTACTCTTGACTGACATGAGGCACACAGACTGCAGCTGTAGCAGCCATGGGTTGAGGGCAGTGGGAGGGGTCCTGTGGTGACAATGTCCGTGGCATGGCCTCAGACTTAGACTGGGGTCCAAGACTGGGGTCAAATTTAGACCAGGGTGGGGTCTTGGCTCTGTCTTCTTCTTCTGGTGAATTCCCTTTCTGTGTAAGTTACCAGGGCTGGTTGCTGCTTATGACCACCAACATGACAGGCACGGCGCTCTGACAGTGGCCTGCTCGGTGTTACGCTATGAAGTGTGCCTGTACCTTGCTGAAGGTACACACTGGGCCTTGGCTCACACTGGGTGTGGCAGTAAATGCACCTCCTGGTGACTGATACCAAGGTGCTTCATTAACACCTGCTGTTCCAAACCAGGTCAACTCCAGAGGGCTGGAAAAAGAAAGAAATGACCACGCTCACAGATTCCCCCCGGGGCTGGTCTTCCCTACCTCGAGAGAGGATTTTAGCAATAGACTGGGCCAAGGATGGCTTTTCTGCAACCATGAGCACAGTCCTCATCTTGTTTTAAAGCTGCCAAGGGCTTTGGCCCTTCCCACTCCAATCTCAGAGAGATGGTAATGACGTTCAGAAATTGCTCTTCTGCAGCTAAACACTCCTGTCAGCGCTGACTCCTGAAGAGAAGAAAAGACACACAGAAAACAGCAATGCTTCTAACGGAACCTCAACCACTAAGAAGGAAATTCACTTAAAAAAAAACAAAAACAGGGGTGCCTGGGGGGCCTCAATCAGTCAAGTGCCTGACTCTTGGTCTCAGCTCAGGTCTTGATCTCAGAGTCGTGAGTTCAAGGTCATTGGGCTCCATGCTGGGCATGAAGCCTACTTAAAAAAACAAAAACCAAAAAAACCCCCAAAAACAGGGGTGCCTGGCTGGCTCAGTTGGTATAGCATATGACTCTTGATCTCAAGGTTGTGAGTTTGAGCCCTGTGTTGGTCAAAGTTTACTTAAACAAACAAACAAGGGGTGCCTGGGTGGCTTGGGGTTGGTTAAATGTTGGGCTCTGGCCCAGGTCATGATCTCATGGTTCGTAAGTTCAAGCCTCATGTCCAGCTCTCTGCTGTCAGCATAGACTTCACTTCAGATCCTCTCTTCCCCCCCTTCCCCTCTCACTCTCTCAAAAATAATAAAACCAACCAACCAACCAACAAAAAGAAACCTGAGGTATGAAAAAGAAGTTAGGGAAACTTGAAGACACTGAACAAACGAGGGCAATGGAACTGGCTCAGAGATGACCCTGGGTTTTTGGGTTCCTTTGGGAGACAGTGACATGGTCCCATGACCTCAGGTCAGTCTTGTCCCCGGATCCATGCTACAAAGACTTTGGAGCCTTTGGACCTGGACTGATGCACTGGGGTAGGGCAGATGGCCCTTCTCCCAGGCAATGATTCTGACTACTCCCCAGAGCTGAGGGCAGCACCTCCACCTCAGCTGAGCATTGGATGCCCTGGGACATTTTATAAGATGCAGATGCCCAGGCCACATTCTCCAGGTCTTTCTGATTCACAGCTGGGTCCGAGACCCACTGGTCAGGGAATCCAGTCCCCAGAACTTAGTAGCCCTTTTCCAATGAGTATCGATCTACCTTCCTGCCTGCCTCACGCAACCTCCAGCATCACAGGCCATGCTCTGACCAATTAAATGGAACACTACTGTCTAAAGAAAAACATATTCTTGGGGTGCCTAGGTGGCTCAGTCAGTTAAGCGTCAGACTTCGCCTCAGGTCATGATCTCACGGTTCATGGATTCGAGCCCCACATCGGTCTCTGTGCTGACAGCTAGCTCAGAGCCTGGAGCCTGCTTCAGATTCTGTCTCCTTCTCTCTCTGACTCTCCCCTGCTTACACTGTCTCTCTTTCAGAAATACATTTAAAAATTAAAAAAAAGAAAAAAAAAAGAAAAACATATTTTCAAGCCTCCATTCTCTTGATTGGAATTCTCCGCCAAGCCTGGAGAATGCAGCTCAACTGTGGGACAGCCAGGCTCTAGTGCTAACTCTTGTTTACAGAGCTCTTCTAACACCCACTGACGGGATAAGTTGTTTCCTGCTGTCCCCAGTCCCTTACAATGGACTGCGCACTGTGTCATGGTCAGTTACTGACCACCAGCATAGGAGCAATAGCTGGTCCAATGACTGATACAGGACATCTAATAAATAAATGGCTAAATAAAAGAAACACGGGCCCTTTCTCTCTCTCTCTTTTTTAAAGTTTCTTTCTTTTTTTTTTTTTTTTTAAATATTCTTATTTATTTCTAGGAGAGAGAGAGAGACAGCGTGAGCAGGGGAGGGTCAGAGAGAGAGGGAGACACAGACTCTGAAATGGGCTCCAGGCTATGAGCTGGCAGTCAGCACAGAGCCCGACACAGGGCCCAAACCCACGAACCGCGAGATCATGACCTAAGCGAAAGTCAGACGCTTAACTGACTAAGTCACCCAGGTGCCCTTTTTTCTTTTGAGAGAGAGAGAGAAGCAGAGAGAGAGCACAGGGGAGGGGCAGGGAGAGAGAATCTCAAGGGAAAGAGGGAGAGAGACAATCCCAAGCAGGCTCCACGCCATCAGCTCAGAGCCCAACTTGGGGCTTGAATTTCCCAACTGTGAGATCATGACCTGAGCTGAAATCAAGAGTCAAATGCTTAACTGACTGAGCCACCCAGCTGCCTCTATCTTTTTGATCATTATAGATATGGCCCTGACGTTGATAAATATGACACTGTATTAAAAAACAAAACAAAACATGACTTCTATTGAGACAACTAAGCCACCTTCCGGGAGGAAAGTTAAAGCTAGACTCCTACTTTATAATTTCCACCAAAATAGATTCCAGATCTAGCAAAATGATGAAACTAGAAAAATACTAGAAGAAAACATCAATTTTGGTATGAAAGACACCTAAGGATTTCAGAAGCTCAGAAGTACACTTCTTCACATTTGATTTCCTTTCCTGTGAATGGTATAGTCATATTTTTTACCCTTTTTCTTTCCAGCTGGATTTCTGTTTTTTTATTTTTAGGAACTGTTTATATAATGAGGAAACTAGCTCTTTGTCGTAGGAGCACCAACAACACCCATCATGGCAAAGCAGAGGTAACATGTTTACTGTTTACTCTAACAGTAAAGTGGTAGACTAAGAGCAAGTACTGACTGAATGAACGAACGCATGTATGAAAGAATTTTACCTGCAAAGTAAAGAATAAAAATACTTTTGGGGCGCCTGGGTGGCTTAGTCGGTTGGGCGTCTGACTTTCGCTTGGGTCGTGATCTCGCGGTTCGTGGGTTCGAGCCCCGCGTCGGGCTCTGTGCTGACTGCCAGCTCAGAGCCTGAGGCATGTTTCAGTCTGTGGCTCCCTCTCTCTCTGACCCTCCCCTGCTCACACTGTCTCTCTCTCTCTCTCCTAGAAATGGATAGAATATTAAAAAAAAGGAAAAAAAAAAGAATAAAAATACTTTTGGATGTCTAAATTTTAAAAATGGACTTTAGGGGCGCCTGGGTGGCTTAGTCGGCTAAGCGTCCGACTTTCGCTTAGGTCATGATCTCGCGGTTTGTGGATTTGAGACCCGCGTCGGGCTCTGTGCTGACTGCCAGCTCAGAGCCTGGAGCCTGTTTCGGAGTCTGTGACTCCTCTCTATGACCCTCTCCTGCTCACGCTGTCTCTCTCTCTCTCCTAGAAATAAATAAAACATTAAAAAAAAATTTTTTTTAATTTAAAAAATAAAAAAATAAAAATGGACTTTAGGGGCGCCTGGGTGGCTTAGTCGGTTCGGCGTCCTACTTTCGCTTAGGTCATGATCTCGCGGTTTGTGGGTTTGAGCCCCGCGTTGGGGTCTGTGCTGACTGCCAGCTCGGAGCCTGGAGCCTGTTTCAGTCTGTGACTCCCTCTCTCTCTGACCCTCCCCTGCTCACGCTGTCTCTCTCTCTCTCCTAGAAATAAATTTAAAAAAATAAATAAATAAAAATGGACTTGGGCGCCTGGGTGGCTTAGTCGGTTAAGCGTCCGACTTTCGCTTAGGTCATGATCTCGCGGTTTGTGGGTTCGAGCCCGCATCGGGCTCTGTGCTGACAGCCAGCTCAGAGCCTGGAGCCTGTTTCAGTCTGTGACTCCCTCTCTCTCTGACCCCCTGCTCACGCTGTCTCTCTCTCTCCTAGAAATAAATTTAAAAAAATAAATAAATAAAAATGGACTTGGGGCGCCTGGGTGGCTTAGTCGGTTAAGCGTCCGACTTTCGCTTAGGTCATGATCTCGCGGTTTGTGGGTTCGAGCCCGCATCGGGCTCTGTGCTGACAGCCAGCTCAGAGCCTGGAGCCTGTTTCAGTCTGTGACTCCCTCTCTCTCTGACCCTCCCCTGCTCACGCTGTCTCTCTCTCTGTCTCTCCTAGAAATAAATAAAAATTAAAAAAAAATGGACTTTAAATCTGTATGGATGTTGCAAACACTTCTCAATGTTCTTTTTTCCTATGGTATCAGTTTCTGTAAGTTTCATATTTCTACTATTCCTCTTCACACCCAAGGAGCCTAAATACCTTTTCAGAAACTAATTAACAGATTCTTCTCCAAAGATCCCTTTAGAGAGAGGGCACGTGGGTGGCTCAGTCGGTTAAGCATCCAGTTCTTGACTTTGGCTCAGGTCATGATCTCATGGTTCGTGAGACCTCACTGTCAGCACAGAGTCTGCTTGGGATTCTCTCCCTCTCCCTCTGCCCCTCACCTGCTTGTGCTCTTTCTCTCTCTCTCTCTCAAAATAAATAAATAAAAACTTTTCAAAAAAGATCACTTTTAGAGAAAAATGTTTCACCCTAGCATCTTCAAAGGGATTATCTCATTTATCCAGGGCTAAGGATACAACTGGACAGTGCCCAAAAGCGTGCCATCAGCAGCCGCCCCAGTTTCTGGTCATCTGTCCATAGGACAGACTAGTTGTTCCTGCACACTAATACGTGCAGGTCTTTAGCAGTAGTGGCTCTAAAGAAACACACGTTCTAGCTCAACAGCTTATATTTAGTTCTGCATGAGTACTTTGTGTTGTTCTGGGTATCACTGATTTACTAGGAAAAAATAGGACTTCCTTTAAGGATTCAAAATCATAGAATCCTGGGAAAGGGACCTTGGTGATGATCTGGTACAACCATCTCAAAGAAGAACAAACTAAGACTCAGAGAAAGGGATTTTCCAAAGGTTACCTGGGAAGTTTGTTGAGTTGGGGCTGAAATTCATGATTCCTTACTTCCAGCAGGGTACCTTCTTTTAACTGCACCAGGTTCCACCTCTTAAAAGAATTCTCCAGTTTTAACTGTGATTAATTTTCTGTGATTATTTGGGGCCTATTTTTCCACTAAGGCACACTGATTTCAAAAGGGAAGTCCATCAGAATAAAAGCTGAAAGCAATGGATTGCCAACTTCATTATACCATCGTTATATGAGGTACTGTCTTAACCTTTTTGCTTTATTGATGTTATTATTTTCTTAGTTTTTGCTTTTTTAAAAAATCTTTTTTTTAAACATCTCTGCTTTTTAAAAAAAAATCTTAAATATACATTTTCAAAAAGGGAAACTGTATGTAGCTTTGTAGGAACTGAACACCTGTAATCAATGGCCAGAACTGGGTTCTTTCCATAACCTACATGGTGTATCAGGCTTGATCTTGCTGCCTGTTACAGCTGAACCTAAAGTTTATTCTTATTTCAAAAGAGGAGATCAGCAAGTGCTAAGGGAGTGCTGACAGCGAATCAACAGGCTAGCCTGCTAACTGGGCTGTCAACTATCAACCGCAATACCATCAGTGGTATGTGTCCTTTGGGAGACGCTGTACATAAGGTCCTTTCTGTCAGTCTTACGAACAAGTGAACTTGGCTTAGGAGCAGAGGCCTAGCAGTGGTCCAAATAGCATTTAGAGCCCTAGGATTTCCCACCTTAGTAACTTAACCCAATACCCGTGGAGTCAGGAAGAGGAAAGAATGCTCCTGCTCTGGAGCCAAACAGTTGCTACAAACTGCTACTTTGTTTAATCTTGCTACAGCTCTATCAGGCGGGCCCTGTAATTTTTTTAAACCATGATTAAACGAGGTTCAGAACAATTCAGACTAGTGCCAGGTGACCTTTGCCAAGGTTTTGGGGACCCCAGGGCTAAATGGCCATCAAGCCCACGTTGGGTTGACTTCTCCAGGTCCTGTTCCCAAAGGCTTGGTGCTAAAGAGGCAAGATAAGGCCATCGTCTTCCTTTTTACCTACGAGAAATGACTGCCCCTGGATTCCAGCTGTTTTGGTCACAAAGGGACCCTCTCTCATATCCATTAACAACTCAGAGAAACACAGCCAGTGGCCCACGACTAAGCCAGGGCCCAGGCGGCGGCGCGTGGAGCGTGCCTTGACTTGGCCCCCACCGCTGCGCGGCCCCGCCGAACCTCAGTTTCCCTACTCGTGACAACAGATTCAGACAACAGGTCCCCACTTCAGAGTCAGGTCGATGAAGGAGAGTATTAACTGCAGCGCCTATCCCTTCCAGGCACGGGGCTAAGCGCTGGCCGATCATCACCTCCCTGAACCCCCAGTGCAAGCCCCGGGGCGGGAAAGAGGCGGCGGGAATGCAAGGAGGTCCTCTCCCAAGCCCCCGGGCCTGGAGACCCCTCGGCGTCCGGCCAGCATCCGGGAAACGTGCCCCCAAAAGGCCGGCGCTTCCCACTTCCCCGCGCCGCCCGCCGCTCACCCGCAGCCCCACCGCTGCTCCCGCCTCGGCTCCCGCTTCAGCTTTCGCTCGGGGAGGGGTTGGGGGCGGACTCGGCAACCTCTACTTCCGGCTCCGGCCGCGGCTGGCGTACCTTCGTCTGAATCCCGGTGCGCGCACGTCCGCGGCCGAGAGTTCCGTGGTTGCCACGTTCCGGAAGCACAGTCCGCAGTCAGCCCTTGCTCGCCGCGGTCGTTTGGAATCCCCAAGCCCTCCAACCCAGAGCCCTCCTCGCAGGGGTCCTTGGAGGGGTTCCCCCCCAAACCTCTATCCTGACCCCTTCACGTGGCCTCCCCAAGTCCTCTGCCTTATTCTCCGCTACCGCTTTTGCAAAATTGACAGTTATGATGATAAAAACCGGATATGCATGAAAATATATATGCTGTTAATAATTAAAATAATTAAAACTGCAGATGTGTGTATAACAGGCTTCTTTCAATGCTATGAACGTTTGTGGATTGAATGAACGAACTGTGTAAAATATATCTGCAAGATGAATTGGGCAGTAAAAGCAATTTGTGTGTGTGTGTGTGTGTGTGTGTGTGTGTGTGTGTGTTAAAGCATTAGGATTATGGAAGGCTTAAAATAATTTTCATGACCTTATTTTTTTTAAATTTTTTTTTAATGTTTTATTTATTTCTAGGAGAGAGAGAGAGAGAGAGAGAGACAGCGCAAGCAGGGGAGGGCCAGAGAGAGAGGGAGTCACAGACTGAAACAGGCTCCAGGCTCTGAGCTGGCAGTCAGCACAGAGCCCGACGCAGGGCTCGAACCCACGAAACGCGAGATCATGACCTAAGCGAAAGTCGGACGCTTAACCGACTAAGCCACCCAGGCGCCCCTTCATGACCTTATTTTAAAATATCTTTAAAATTTTTTTATAGTTCATTTTTGAGACAGAGAGACAGAACATGAGCAGGGGAGGGCAGAGAGGGAGACACAGAATCTGAATAAAATATCTCCTAAATAATAAGAGAATATACACATTTCCCTTGCTCCCTACAGACACTTTCCCCAACCTGACTTTATTGAAATACTAGTCCTGATACATGCTCTGGGAAAAGAAAAGTTTTATGATCAAGTTAAGGTTGGGAAATGCCAAAATTTAAAAATCAGAGGGAGATTCATTTTTAAAAGAGAACTCCTGATTCCAAACCCACTCCTTGGCAGGGTCTCCATCTCCAAAATGGCAACTTCATCTCCCTGACTGTTCAAGCCCAGTGCCTTGAAAGCATCCGGGAGTTCTCTCTTTTTCTCACTTGCTGCCCATCCAAAAAATCCTGCCATCCCTGTCTTCAAAATATGTTTGAGATCCAATCAATCCTCCCAGCTTCCACTGCCACCATCCTGATCCAAGCTCCAACTCCCTGATCCAAGTCTGTCTCTTGGACGGACCTTGCACCCTCTGGTCTGTTCTCCATACTGTTATAACAGTCAGGACTAAGATTGGATCTAAGGGGTGAGGCCTTCCTGTGGACTCTCAGGTTGACAAATGACCTAAATTCAAAGAGGAACCCTTTGACCTTCCTTCCTTAATGCACAGGTACCTCGTAGTGGCGTAAGGGATACCTAAGAGCTCCCTAATCTTTCTTCTCTCTTTTTGGACATAGGCTTGATGGGGTTTTGGAGCGACGGGGTCTGGAGCTGACGGCCAAAAAAGAATTCTTAAGATGTCTTTGGTACAAAAAAAACAGAATAAACAAACAAAAAAACCGCCGTGATTTTATGAAAGCATGGGGACAGGACCCCGTGGGCAGAAAGTGATGCCTTGGGGTTGTGGTAGGTAACTGATTATATACCTTCAGGTTGGGAGGGGGTTAGGGATAGTGTAAGTCTCTAAGGAAACCTGGAAGCAAGTTTTCCAGGAACTTGGGGGGCTAGCTGTTGTCAGGAAAAGGTCGTTTATTACTGTTTAGTAAAAACTCAGGCATGAGACCCTTTAGATGTATATCAGTGGGCCATAAGCTTGGAGTGTGATTGCCAGCATATAGCTTGGTGGGGGGTGAGATAAAGGAAGCTTCCAAAGGAATTCATTGTTAAAGTTTATTTATTTATTTATTTATTTATTTATTGAGAGAGAATGTGTGAGTCAGGGGGCAGGCAGAGAGAGAGGAGAGAGAGAATCCCAAGCATGCCTCACACTGTCAGCGTGGAGCCAAATGTGGGGCTCGAACCCACATACTGTGAGATCATGACCTGAGCTGAAGTTGGACTGAGCCACGCAGGCGACCCTCCAAAAGAATGTTTATAGGTTAAAGTAGATTTACAGGATCCTGGGAGTCCAGATAATGTTAAGCTAAGATTGCCTTTTGCCCTTAGCAAAACGTCATCATTGAGGCAGCTGAGCTCCCAGAAGAAGGTCACTCTGCCTGTCTCAAGGACATGTCGACGGGCTGTAAATGGTAAGAAATTTTAATTTTTCATTAGCCTTTGTTTCCCAAATCAGGCTGAGCCATGGTCTTGACCATACTGTTAAGAGTTAACACCCACCCAGTGCTTACTCTGTTCCAGGCAATTTTCTATTATTGGTGCATTTAATTCTTATTATTATGAATGAGACAATTATTAATAACAATAATTAATATCACTCTTATCCTCATTTTACACATGAAGAAATAGGTCACACAGACGTAAATGGCAGAGCCAGCTTTCAAGACTAGGCAGCCCCGTTTCAGAAGCCAAGTTCTCAACCACTGGCTGTGGGGCTTCTCACTGCCTTCTCATTCTCTTTATCTTTTCAGGCTTCCAGCTGTGCTGACTCAGCCTCACTGTTGGGATCTTGGAGAGACAAGGTCACCATATCCTGCACTGGAAGTGGCAGCAACATTGTGGGATATACCTCACACTACCAGCAGCTGCCGGGTCCTCAAAGTCCTCCTTTACAAGAATGACAATCGGCCCTTAGGATTCCTGACTCGTTCTCTGGCTCCAAGTTGGGCACATGGTCCCCCTGACTATTGCTGGGCTCCAGGCTGAGACAAAGCTACTTATTCCTGGCATTCCTGTGACATCTCAGTTAAGCCTGAATGGCTCAGAGCTCCAGGCCCCGAGCGACACACAAACCTTTCCTCTCCTCTAGCACACTCATAACATCTGCTGGGGAAATTTTACTCTTTCTTGTCACCAAGATGGTTTGTAAGTCAATTCTGGCATTTTTGTTTTCAGTACTCACATCTGTATGCCGGCTCCACACGCACCTCTGCTTTCAGGGCTGACTGCAGCCTATTGATAACACTGACCTTTATACTTGGAAGTCGGTTTGGCTGGCTCATGTTTTCCTTCCTCAAATATCTTAAATATGTCATTCCAGTTTCTTCTGGTATAAAACGTTGTTCTCAAGAAGTCTATACTTCACGGACTGGGTGGCTCAGTCCGTGAAGCGTCTGACTTTGGCTCAGGTCATGATCTCACAGTCCGTGGGTTTGAGACCCATGTCGGGCTCTGTGCTGACAGCTCAGAGCCTGAAGCCTGCTTCGGATCCTGTGTCTCCCTCTCTCTCTGCCCCTCCCCCACTTGCTCTCTGTCTCTCTGTCCCCCTCTCAAAATAAAGACATAAAAAAAAGGAAGTCTAATAATCTGATGTTTCTTTCTTTTAAAAAAAAATTTAATGTTTATTTTTGAGGAGGGGGAGGGGTAGAGAGAGAGGGAGACACAGAATCTGAAGCAGGGTCTAGGCTCCGAGCCGTCAGGACAGAGCCTGACTTGGGGCTCCAACTCACAAACCGTGAGATCATGACCTGAAGTTGGATGCTTAACCGACTGATCCACCCAAGTGCCCCTGATTTTTCTTTCTCTTGTAAGTTATTTTTATTTTTTTGGCCTCTATGCCCAAAGTATATTTCTTTTTCTTTTAAGTTTGTTAATTTTACTAGAATACATCCTGTGTTGGTCATTGGGATCAGTTTTCTCAGGTTCACAGTTTCCCTGTGAATATATGGTTTCGAAGATTTTGTTTTTCAAATTTAAGGAAAGTTTTCTTGATTCTCTACTATTTATTTATACTTGGCTTTGTACTATTCTCTTGTTCTGGCTTTCCTTTTCAGGATCTCCTAATAAACAGGTGTTGGATTCTGTGTGTGTGTGTGTGTGTGTGTGTACCTATCTCCTAAACTTGTAAATTGTTCTCAGATTTGTTTTGTCAGTCTATTTATTTTATATACTTGAAAGAGAAGAACACTGGTAGGAATCTTACATGAACTGATCTCAACCCTTCCTATAAGGTAGTCATCAAACAGCACGGTGCTGGAGTAAGGAGAAAGACAGATCAATGAAATGTAATATAGCTTCCAGTCAAGGACAAACATAGTATCAACTGATTTTTTTGACATTGGCATCAGAGCAATTCAATAGGAGAAAGGAAAGTCTTTTCAGTAAGTGGTACTTGAAACAAATAAACCTCAACTCCCACGGACTAAAAAAAGTTAGTGTAAAACGTATAGACAGTAAAGGGCAGTCACCATAGATGTACACTTGGTGATTCCATTCATATGCAAACACCTGTGTGACCACCATCCAAATGAAGATAAGGAAAATTCCCAACACCCTGGAAGGCACTCTTATTGCCCATACAGTCAGTATTCCCTCTTACATCCTGCTATTAAGGTTTGAATTTGCCCTGTGCTCTGTGTGTGCATGAGTAAATATGTGTAATTAGTGTGGATTCGGGCTCCAAAGTCAGGAAGTAGTGCCTGTAGGGGCACCTGGGTGGCTCAGTGGGTTAACCATCTGACTTCAGCTCAGGTCATGATCTCACAGTGGGTTCAAGCCCCATGGCGGGCTCAGGCTTGTCTGTGACTCCCCACCCCTCCATCCGTTGTGCACACACTCTTTTTCTCAAAAATAAATAAATAAACCATTAAAAAACAAAAACAAAAAAGGAAGCAGAGCTTGTAATCTCTTCCCAGAAGCAGCAGGGGGCGCTGTGGGCACATCTCTGATTGTTGGGTAGGGTGTTGGCAAGAGGACCAACTCCTGTCTACCTATTTATTTAAGTTCCTTCCTCCCCAGGACTGTGTAGTTCTCCATCTTTTCCTATTCCCACCCTAACTCCATTTCCATCTGAGGATACCACTGGGGGTTATTCTTTGGGGATGGGATGGAGCACAGGGCAGTGGTGGAGTCAGGGCCAAGGCCCTGAGGCAGCAGGGGCTTATGGGGCTGTCTCTCTCTCTCTCTCTCAAAGATAAATAAACATTAAAAAAAAAAAAAAAAGGACTACCTGTCATAATCAGGTTAGGTTCAGCCCAGCAATGGCTGAACTAAATGAAATGTGTTTGGTCAAAAATAAATGAAAGAAGAAAATCATACTATCATCTCGAAAGAGGTAGAAGAAGCAACTGGTAAAATTCAACACTCAGTGTATGCTGTAAGGGAAGAAATAAGAAATTAAACGCATAAGGTTTGGAAAGGAAGAAATAAAACAATATTTGCAGATAATATGAACTTCTACTTAGAATATTGAGAAGAATCAATTGACAAATTGCCAGAAATTACAGGAGAGATTTATAAGGTGATGTGTAAGATCAATACATGAAAGCCAATAGCATTTCTATATGCCAGCATTAATTAGAAAATGTAATAATAGGGGCTCCTGGCTGGCTCAGTCAGAAGAGCATGTGACTCTTGATCTTGGGGTTGTTAGTTTGAGTCCCACATTGGGTGCAGAGATTACTAAAAAAATAATAAACTTAAAAAAAAAAGAAAATGTAATAATAAAAAGCATATACCACACCAAAAAATTATAAGATACCTAGGGATAAACCTATAAAAGGTTTTGGAGATCTATACAGGGCTACTTATAAAACTTAAAAATAAAAAGGGGTGCTTGGGTGGCTCAGTCAGTTGAGAATCCAACTGGATTTTGGCCCAGGTCATGATCTCACAGTTCATGAGTTCAAGCCCTGCATCTGGATCCACACTGACAATGTGGAGCCTGCTTGGAATTCTCTCTCTCCCCTTCTCTCTCTGCTCTTCCCCTTCTCTCTCTGCTCCTCCCCTTCTCTTTCTCTCAAAATAAATAAATAAACTTAAAAATTTTTTTAAAAAGCCTAAGTAGATAGCCCATGTTTATGGGTAAAAAAACTTAATATCAGAAGGATGTCAATTCTTTCTATACTGACTTTTAGATGCAATGCAATTAAAATAAAAACCCCAATAGAGTCTTTCATGGAACTTAACAAAGTGATTCGAAAAGTTATAGGAAAGAGTAAAAGGA
Source organism: Proteles cristata cristata (assembly GCA_017311185.1). Taxonomy (NCBI): domain Eukaryota; kingdom Metazoa; phylum Chordata; class Mammalia; order Carnivora; family Hyaenidae; genus Proteles; species Proteles cristata. Next base: position 600,497 of record JAESUZ010004478.1, on the reverse strand, counting down.
CAATAATTGCCTAGAGACTTCTAAAGAAGATGATTGGGTTGGGGGTGATCTTTAGGGAGGGACACTTGGTCTACCAGATACTGACCAGTGTGAACAGAGACATAGGCCCATATGTGTGACTTTAAATTATGACAGAGGTAGCATGTGACATTAGTGGAAATTGATGTTATAATAAGTGGCTATTTATGCATACATGCAAAAAAAGACACCAGATCCTTACTTCTAACAAATAAGCCCAGAAAAATAAACTTCAGATGGGTTCAAAACCTATAGGTTAAAAGTAAAACCTTAAGCCTTTTACTTGAAAATACAGGTATCTTTCTGACTTACGGGAGGATATGATTTCTTAAGACACAAAAATAGGTAGCTATAAAAGGATTGATACATTTGATTATATTACAATTAAGAAGTGGGTGGAGCCTGAAGAGTCACAGAAGCCCATAGGGTTCTCAGGGTTTTTGGAAAAAGAGCTCTTGGGACTCTTCCCAGGGACCTGG
>JAESUZ010004477.1:0-56971 GCA_017311185.1 Proteles cristata cristata | reverse complement strand
AGACTTCTGTAGGCAGCTGCCTGTTAGTCTACTCTTTGGGCATCTCACACCTGATGTGTTCAAAGCTGGACTCCTAAACCACAAGTAAATATCCCTAAGCCACCCCCATCTATTTCTCCCCTAGTCTCTTCCTTCACAATAGATGTCATTATAATCTACCCAAGTGTTCTGGAGCATTGGCTCTGCTATCCTGCTTGATTCCTCCTCCTTACTACTCTCCCCGTCCACTCTATCGGAAAGTACTAGACTTCCTACCGCCACGGCACCTCTCCGCTTGCTTGCTTCTGCCCATCCGCTCTGACACCACTTGGTGTGGGTACTGTGTTAGCCTCTATTCCTGCTACTCCTCCTGACTTCCCACTGGCTCTCCATGTCTACTTTTCAGATGGCATCTAGCATGAGCCTATTATTCCCCAGCTTAAAGCCTCTAGTGTCTTCCTTTGCATGATAAATATAATCTGAATTTCTAAGGTGATTTTTAACATCTGCTTAAAGTGGCCCCTGTTCATCTTTTCAACCTCATCTTATTCGTAAGTACAGTCACTCTTCATACTTTATCCAAACTGGCCCCTTCATTCCTCCAATATGCTGATTCTTCATGACCTAAGGAATCTAGGAATAGATGCTAAAATAAAGTTTGGCCAAAATCAACCTGTCCTCTAGTAGAAAAGGGGGATGACTATTATAAACACCTTGTGAAAGTTTTGGAATCCATGTCACATACTAGTGGGATGTGTGTGTGTGTGTGTGTGTGTGAGAGAGAGAGAGAGAGAGAGAGAGAGAGAGACTCCTACATTTATTTTCCTATGTTGAGATGCAATAGATTATTAATGCAAATGAGACCTTGTATGAAGAGAGAGCAAGGAAATGAGGGAACACTGCAAGTCATGGGGGAAGGGGAAACCCAGAGGGATACAGCAAATGTGAAGGGTGAATCCTTAGACCGAGGAAGGAAGGAAAGAGAAAGGAGCGGGAAAGCAGGAGGCAGGGCTAAAGGAGTATAGCCTGGATAGAGTTTGGGTTTGAGCACAGATGGAAGTCTTAACTATCTTGAGAACATAGTATTTGGAATAGAGAATTTGTGAGATGCTGTCAACAAGTGGAAGAAGAGAGCTGATTTGGTCGTCAGACCTGACCCTAAGGTAATAGACAATCCAACAGAGCTGGCTGCTCCTTGATAACAGATGCAGTGAGGTGAGGAGGGGCAGTGCAGCCATGCCAGAATAGCATGGTTTCCATAGTAACACACCGGCAGCTGACATAGGCTGGTTCCGTGGGATGACCAATGGACTCTCTGGATAGGCTGGTGACCAATGAGTCAAAGAGATGAATGCATGTAAATCCTGGCCACCTGGAGGGGATATCACATTGAAAATTTGGCACATCCCAGCTAAGAGGATAGGACCAAAGTCTAAACCCAGTGAGACAGGGCAGGTGAAGTGTGGGGGAATGTGTGGAATGAAGCAGTTAGCGGTACATAGACTAGGGCTAAGGGCAGCAAGATTTTTTTTTTTTTTAATGTGCAAATTGAAAAGAAAAGCATCTACCTGAACAGAGGAGCAACATCAGAAACACCAATTGCATGAGGACGTTGATACTGTATCACTTGAACCAACGCTAGACCTCCTCAGTCATTCCAGGCCAAAAACCAGGTTAGGTCTTTAAAAAGCTCTTAAGGTGACTTTCACAGTTAACTGATCATCGAGACTCATATCTACAAAAATAAAGGCCTGCTGGGCAATATAACTGAAACCTGACTAATGGTCTAGTGCCCCAGGATGCAGATTGCATCGATGATGTTAAGATAGCAAGTTATAGGGGTGGCTGGTGGTTCAGTGGGTTAAGGGTCTGACTTGGGCTCAGGTCATGATCTCACGGTTCATGGTTTCGAGCACTGTGTCTTGCTCTGTGGTGACAGAGTGGAGCCTGGAGCCTGCTTCAGATTCTGTGTCTCCCTCTCTTTCTGCCCCTCCCCTTCTCACACTGTCTCTCTTTCAAAAATATATAAACATTTTAAGAAAATTAAAGAAAATATAGCAAGATATAAACATCAAGATATCAAGATGCATACTTCATCATAAGAAAAAGAAACCAGCAACCTCAAGGGTCGTTATCACTTCATGAGTGAAGTTAGCCAACTGCAATTGCAGGTAGAGAGTGGTAACATGGGAGTATTTATATTGTTCATGGTCTTTTGAAGTCATTAGATCTTTAACAATATTTTTTAAAATATTTACTTAGAGGGAGGCAGGGGCAAATAGAAAGAGAATCCCCTGTGCGGTCAGTACGTGGAGCCCAGCATGGAGCTTGATCTCATCAACTGTGAGATCATGAGCTGAGACAAAATCAAGAGTCCCACGCCTAACCGACTGAGCCATTCAGGAGCCCTGACAAGTTACCATTTTAAAGATCTAATGACTTCAGGGGCACCTGGCTGGCTCAATTGGTTAAGCATCCAACTTTGGCTCAGGTCATGATCTCATGGTTTGTGAGTTTCAGCCCCACAGTGGGATCTTCACTGACAGCGCAGAGCCTGCTTGGGATTCTTTCTCTCTCTCTCTCTCTCTCTCTCTCTCTCTGCCTCTGCCCCTCTCCTGCTCATGCTCTCTCTCTCTCTCTGCCCCTCTCCTGCTTATGCTCTCTCTCTCTCAAATAATAAACAAACAAACAAATAAATGAATGAATAAGGTAATTTCTTAATCCATGATTTGTATTACCTGTACCTTCCCTTGCTCTGAGGTTTTCAATGCAAAAAGAATTAACTGCAGGCATTCTATACAGTGGATACATGGAGGGTTGGCTGGACTTAGGGACCACCAGTAGGCCATTAGACTTCTACTCCTGACTAAGCATGTGCCCTCGTAAGCCCTTAAGAAATTAAGTGTTATGGTAGGCTTTAGAGAGGAAGTCAACAGTCCTTTAGGATGCCTATGTTTACTCATTACATTAGTTATCTACAGATGTGTAACAGCATGTCCTCAAACTCACATGACCTAAAGCAGTGAATGTTTATTACCTCATCAGGAATCCTTTGTGACCTGGCCGGGTGTCTCCATCCTGAGTTCTCTCATGCAGTTATAGCTAAACAGTAGCCTAGGATAATATTCATTTCAAAACTTGACCAGAGCTGAAGGGTTCACCTCCAAATCACTTCTGTGCCTGTTGGCAGGCCACGTCCTCACTGGACATTGTCCAGTACCTCACCACATGGACTCTCCTTGGGCTGCCTGAGTGTTCCCATAAATGGCAGCTGGCTTCCCTCAGGGCGAGCAATCCAAGAAAGAACAAGTGAGTGTTCACAAAAGAGTTTCTGAGGTGAATGTCACAGGTGCTGAGTCTGGAACTGATACACCATCACTTTTGTTATATTCTGTTCCTTAGATGCAAGTCACTAGGTCCCGCCCAAACTCCAGGGGAGAGCATCACACACAGCGTGAATACAGGAGGGAGGGATCTTGGAGGCTATTTCAGAGGCTGCCCACCATAATCATCATTTAACTCAGTAACAGCCCTTACTCTTTGGGTGGCAGGTGGCCCTGAGTACTGGGCGGAGAGGGGAAAATGTGTTGTAAGATGTTGGTAGTGATCAAGTGCTACCTCTGACATGAATCCTAGAAGTCCACTGAGTCATTACAGTTCCAATGTTATGATAAGTCTAGAAACACATTGAAATCATGGGTATAATCAAATTAGAGCAAAAAATATGTATAATCTAAATAATTACACCAAAATAGATCTTCAAAAGTTCTGGAATATAACAGAAATTATTTTTAAAAATTGCCATGAATATATGTTTATAAATAGCAACTGTAAAAACACTTTTCAGAATATAAACAGCTTTGTGTAGGATATTTTGAATACACACATAGCTCATTTACCTTATCCTAATATTAAATATTAGTAAAGAAAAGGCTAATTATAATTTTTTTCTTTTTTTAATTTTTTAAATGTTTTTATTTTATTTTTGAGAGAGAGAGAGAAGAGAGCACTAGCAGGGCAGGGGCAGAGAGGGAGGGAGACAGAATCTGAAGCAGGCTCCAGGCTCTGCGCTCTCTTCACAGAGCCCAACGTGGGGCTTGAACTCGCAAACCAGTGAGATCATGACCTAAGCCAGAGTCTGACGCTGAACCGACTGAGCCACCCAGGTGCCCCTAATTATAATTTTTTCTCAAAGAGATCAACTTTCTAAGCTAGTGTCAGCTTAACACATAATGTCTCAGCATCACCACCTCAGGCCCCAAATAAAACCACTAAAAGAAATGCTCATTACTGTTAGTTTTATAGTCACTATCTGGTAATACTTTTAGCAAGGATTAGATTTCATGAACACCAACACATGTTGGTAGCTCATAGTAAGCTCATAAAATTTGGAGCAAATAAGGGGATGTAGGGAAGCAGCAACAATCAGGAATCGAGCCATAAAGGTCATCACAAACTAGGCTTCTTTCTAAGTTGGTCAAGGACACCCAAGCCTGGGGACATGAATGGGCAAATGTGTCATTAGAAGTGTGTGCAGACCGCAAAGGAAACAACCCACAAAACTAATAGGCAACCAACGGAACGGGAAAAGACAGTTGCAAATGACATATCAGATAAAGGGTTAATATCCAAAATCTATAAGGAACTCACCAAACTCCACCCCCGAAAAACAAACAACCCAGTGAAGAAATGGGCAGAAGATGTGAACAGACACTTCTCCAAAGAGGACATCCAGATGGCCAACAGACACATGAAACGATGCTCAGCATCCCTCCTCACCAGGGAAATACAGATCAAAACCACACTGAGATACCACCTCACGCCGATCAGAGTGGCTAAAATGAGCAAATCAGAGAACTCTAGATGCTGGTGAGGATGTGGAGAAACGGGCACCCTCCTCCACTTTTGCTGGGAATGCAAACTGGTGCAGGCCCTCTGGAAAACAGTGTGGAGGTTCCTCAGGAAACTAACACTAGAACTCCCCTAGGACCCAGCAATAGCACTGCTGGGAATTTACCCAAGGGATACAGAAATGCTGATGCATAGGAGCACATGTACCCCAATGTTCATAGCAGCACTCTCCACAATAGCTAAAACATGGACAGAGCCTAAGTGTCTATCAACGGACTAATGGATCAAGAAGATGTGGTTTATCCAAAACGTGAGGGATCACCATCCCAGACTTTAGCCTCTACTACAAAGCTGTCATCATCAAGACAGTATGGTATTGGCACAAAAACAGACACATAGACCAATGGAACAGAATTGACAACTCAGAAGTGGACCCAAAAGTATACAGCCAACTAATCTTTGACAAAGCAGGAAAGAATATCCGATGGAAAAAAGACAGCCTTTTTAATAGATGGTGTTGGGAGAATTGGACAGCAACATGCAGAAGAATGAAACTAGATCATTTTTCTCACACCATGCACAAAAATAAACTCAAAATGGATAAAGGACCTGAACGTGAGACAGGAAACTATCAACACCCTAGAGGAGAAAGCAGGAAACAACCTCCTTGACCTCCACCGCAGCAACTTCTTACTTGACACATCCCCAAAAGCAAGGAATCAAGAGCAAAAATAAACTGTTGGGACCTCATCAAGATTAAAAGCTTCTGCACAGCAAAGGAAACAACCCAGAAAATTAATAGGCAGCCAACGGAATGGGAAAAGATAGTTGCAAATGACATATCAGATAAAGGGTTGATATCCAGAATCTACAAGGAACTCACCAAACTACACGCCCGAAAAACAAACAACACAGTGAAGAAATGGGCAGAAGATATGAACAGACACTTCTCCAAAGAGGACATCCAGATGGCTAACAGACACATGAAATGATGCTCAGCATCCCTCCTCACCAGGGAAATACAGATCAAAACCACACTGAGATACCACCTCACGCCAATCAGAGTGGCTAAAATGAGCAAATCAGAGAACTCTAGATGCTGGCGAGGATGTGGAGAAACGGGCACCCTCCTACACTGTTGGTGGGAATGTAAACTGGTACAGCCCCTCTGGAAAACAGTGTGGAGGTTCCTCAGAAACTAACAATAGAACTCCCCTAGGACCCAGCAATAGCACTGCTAGGAATTTACCCAAGGGATACAGAAATGCTGAGGCATAGGAGCCCATGTACCCCAATGTTCGCAGCAGCACTCTCCACAATAGCTAAAACATGGAAAGAGCCTAAGTGTCCATCAACGGACGAATGGATCAAGAAGATGTGGTTTATCTATACCATGGAATACTGCATGGCAATGAGAAACAATGAAATCTGGCCATGTGTAGCAACATGGATGGACCTTGAGGGTGTTATGCTGAGTGAAATAAGTCAGGCAGAGAAGGACAAATATCATATGTTTGCACGTATAGGAGGATTAGGAGGAACTTAACGGAGGACCATGGGGGAGAAGAAGAGAGGAAATGGTAGGGGAGAGGGAGAGAGGCAAACCATGAGAGACTCTTGAATGCTGAGAAACAAACTGAGGACTGATGGATGTGGGGGGTAGGGGGGAGATGGGCATGGAGGAGGGCACTTGTGGGGATGAGCACTGGGTGTTATATGGAAACCAACTTGACAATAAACTATTTGTAAGAAAAAAAAAAAAAAAGTGTGTGCAGAGCAGTAGTCATGGTGTCAGTTATCATGCTGGGCCAGTCAGTGGGAGAACACAAGGCTGAGCCCTGGTTTCCAACAGCTTCAGGAATGGATCCTTTAAAGATTATTTGCTGGACTCTTCTCTTTGGCTTTAACATTTATTATTTTTTAAATTTGATTACAGCTGACACACAATATTACATTGGTTTCAGTGTGGTATTTTTTTTTATATTTTTATTTATTTCTAGAAGAGAGAGAGAGAGCGTGAGCAGGGAGGGTCAGAGAGCGAGGGAGACACAGACTCTGAAATAGACTCCAGGCTCTGAGCTGGCTGTCAGCACAGAGCCCGACGCGGGGCTCGAACCCACGAACCGCGAGATCATGACCTAAGCGAAAGTTGGACGCTTAACCAACTAAGCCACCCAGGTGCCCCTTCAGTATGGTATTTTAATGGGGATTGCATTGAGTCGGTATAACTCTTTGGATAGTATGGACATTTCAATAATGTTAATTCTTCCAATCCATGAGCATGGAATATCCATTTGTTTGTATTGTCTTTAATTTCTTTCATCAGTGTTGTTTTCAGAGTATAGGTCTTTCATCTCCTTGGTTAAGTTTCTTCCTAGGTATTTTATTCTAATTTGTGCAATAGTAAATGGAATTGTTAACTTAATTTTCTGCTACTTTGTTATAAGTTTATAGGAACTCTACAAATTTATGGGTATTAATTTTGTATACTACAATTTTACTGAATTCATTTACTACTTTTAATAGTTTTTTGGCGGAGTCATTAGGGTTTTCTATATATAGTATCATGTTACCTGCAAATAGTGACAATTTAACTTCTTCCTTACCAGTATGGATACCTCTTATTTCTTTTTATTGTCTGATAGTGTTGGCTAGGACTTCCAGTACTATGTAATATAAAAATGGTGAGAGTTGACAATCTTGTACTGTTCCTGATCTTAGAAGAAAAACTCTCGGGTTTTCAGTATTGAGTGTGATGTTAGCTATGGGGTTTTCATATATAGTCTTCAGGATGTTGAGGTATATTCCCTCTAAATCCACTTGGTTGAGAGTTTTTATCATAAACGATTGTTAAATTTTGTTAAATGCTTTTTCTGCATCTATTGAGATGATCATACAATTTTCGTCCTTTGTCTTGTTGATATGGTGTATCACATTGACTGATTAGTGAATATTGAACCATCCTTACATCACTGGAGTAAGTCCAACTGATTGTGGTAAATGATCCTTTTAATGTATTGCTGCATGTAGTTTGCTAAGGTTTTGTTGAGGATTTTTGCATCTATGTTTATCAGGGATATTGGCCTGTAGTTTTCCTTTTTGTGGTGTCTGTCTGGTTTCAGTATAAGGATAATACTGACCTTGTAGAAGATATTTGGAAGCTTTCCTTCCACTTCTATTTTTTGGAACACTTTGAGGAGAATAGATATTAATTCTTACTTAAATGTCTGATAGAATTTACCTGTGAGCCATCTGTTCCTGGACTTTTTGTTTGTTGGGAAGTTGTTGATAACTGATTCAGTCCTGTTACTAATAATTGCTCTGTTTAGATTTTCTGTTTCTCCCTAAATCAGTTTTCAAAGATTGTAGGTTTTTTAGAAGTTTATCCATTTTGTCTAGAATGTCCAGTTTGTTGGCATATAATTTTTCATAGAATTCTCATAATCCTTTGTATTTTATGGTATTGGTTGCTACTTCTCTTTCATTCCTGATATTACTTATTTGGATCCTTTCTCTCTTTTCTTGATGACTCTTGATAAGGGTTTATCAATTTTGTTTATTTTTACAAAGAACCAGTTCTTTGTTTCTTTGATTATTTTCCATTTTTTAAAGTCTTTTTGTCATTTATTTCTTCTCTCATCTTTATTATTTTCTTCCTTCTATTCACCTTAGGCTTTGTTCTTCTTTTTCTAATTCCTTTAAGTGTAAGCATAGGCTGTTTATTTAAATTGTTTCTTGTTTCTTGAGGTAGGCATGTATTAATGTATATTTCCCTATTAGAACTGCTTTTGCTGTGTCCCAGAGATTTTGAACCAGTGTGTTTTCATTTTCACTTGTCTCCATGGAGTTTTGTTTTCTTCATTGACTCATTGGTTGTTTAGTATCATGTTATTTAATCTCCATGTATGTATTTTTTCAAATTTTTTCTCGTGATTTATTTCTAGTTTTAAACTGTTGTGGTCAGAAAAGATGCATCATATGATTTCTATCCTCTTGAATGTAATGAGAATTCTTTTGTGGCCCAACATGATGTATTCTGGAGAGTATTCCATGTGCCGTGGAAGAGAATGTGTATTCTGCTGCTTTAGGATGAAGTGTTCTATACATATCCGTTATGTCCATGTGCCCTAATGTGTTGTTCAAAGATACTGTTTCCTTACAGTATTTCTGCTCTTTGACTTTAACATTTAATATTGTAATGCTTCAGTCATGAAGCTGAGTCATGAGCCTTCTTTCCTTCTTTAATTATATCTTTTCCAGAGTCAGTCTTATTAAACTCCATTAATTTAAATATCATGATATTCTAATGATTTCCAAATTAAATTCCTACATAGGACAGCTCTATTAAATATTAGACTTGTGTGCCCAATAGCCTACTCTACATCCTTATTTCTGTATCTAGTAGGCATCTCAAATTTAAATGATAAACATAAAACTCATTTTTAAAAATTCAGCTCTACTGAGATATAATTGATATATATTGTCAGATATTTAAAGTGTACCTCATGGTGATTTAATATACATATATAGTGTGAAAGGATTCCCCTTATCTAGTTAGTTGATACACCCATCACATTCATCACCTGATATATCTTTTGTGTGTGTGTGTGTGAGAACATTTAAGTTCTACTCTTTTCACAGGTTTCAACTACATGAAACTAAATGATAGTGTTATCAACTATAATCACCATGTTTTACCTTAGATCTTCAACTTATGGCTAGCAGTGTAGACCCTTTTACCAACCTCTCCTATTTCCCTTACTTCCATGAAACTCTTAATCACTCCTTCCCTAAAATATGGTTCTGCGGGAGGCTTCCCATCTCAGTGAATGACATTATTCATCCAATCACTCAAGCCAAAAAGCCAGGAGTTTTTCTCAACCCCCATATCCCATCTTAAGCGATGTTAGTTTTACCTCCAGTGCCAGCTTTAGACCTAGGCAAATGGGGTGACCCTTTTCCTTAGACTTTTGTCTCAAGAGACCCCACTAAAAGTATTTGCCTGGGAAATTTTCTAAATCTCCCCCATGTGCCTGGGACAAGCCTGGGCAGGTAGTGCCATGCTGACAAGGTTATATCAAGCCCAGATTGAGATGTACATGGTCTCCAACCCCCTTTTCTCTCCATGAACCACCCAACACATGTAGGTTCCATCTATTGCCTCCAGAAGCTCTGAAACTTGCACCTATAGAGAGATTTGGGAGCCCTCATGCTACCTCACACCTGTAAGAACCCTTATTCCAGGAGGCCACCTCTGACTCCAATCTGCCGAGTGGATATCTCCAGCCAGCCTTGAGATTAGACCAGCGGAACGAAGCTGACACACTGATTTGCAGCTACTTCCACTCATGCTGGACACAGGACATGTTAGGGCTTGAGTTGTGTTGTAGGCTTATGCATGGGCTCTCATCATCTGTGTTCTCACCAAGATTCTACCTTCTCTATAACACCTGGAAAAGCTAAGGGTGTTAGTAGGCATCCTTTACTCTGTGAAACTCTTCAGAGCCAGAACTAGTGTGATCATGCACTCAGCCTGCAGGCTCTGTGGGACGTCAGACACACCGTCTACCAGAGGTGGCTGCATTTACTGCTTTCTAGGGCCTCAGGACAATTGCCCTGCAATGTCAATGACTGATGTCCTCTCTTGCTTCAGATTAATATTCATCAACAGGAGAGTGGATAATGGTGTGAGTATACTACAAACAACTGGTATATGCAAAAGTATGGAAGAATCTCAAAACATTATAATTAGGGGAAGAAGCCAAAAGTGTACATAAGATGTGATTCCCTTTAGATGAAGGTCAAGGACAAATTGATTTGTTATGATTTTTGATTAGGATGAAAATGTTCTATACAATTTTTCAAATTGAGGTGGTAGTTACATAAATGTACACATAAAAATTCACTGAGCTATGTAATTAAGAATTGTACATTTTATTGTATGTATTTGTAAATAACAATTAGACCAAAGGAAAAAATATGTATTGAATGACAGAATAAGAAAATTTAATACATACAAGAAAATGTTTGACAAAGCTTGCAATACATTTTTCCTTTAGAATCACACTAATCTCAGTTGACTTCAAACACTTAATAATGCTGCATGTTTTAAAACAGTAATTATAAGTGCTAATGAAACAACATCAATTGCTATTCAGAATTTCAAGGCAAAAGTTTGAACTCTTCTTAATCAAAGGAAAAAAAAGCCATAATTTCTATTCAACAAACAACAGAAATTGCCCTAATGTCTGCCTATTGCAAACAAACTATATCATACTGTAAGCAGAACTTACAAACCTATAATAACAGCAAGATGACCTTCCCTTCTGGCTCCCTGAGATAAACAGCTTAACATCCTAAATAATGCCACACAAATGCTTATCTTGGATAGCAGCAAAAATTGAACATATTTATAAACCATGCTTTGTATGTTTCATGTTCTTCTATTTTTGGTTTTCAAATTCTGTCATTTTCCTTCTCATTATATATTTCATATTAGTCCCTACTTCTTAGTTCCCAGGGTTGTACCATATTTTAAGACTCAGCACACTTCTCACGGAGAGTAAAGATGGCATAACAAACATGAGAACACCTACTCAAATTGTCATTTGATTCTACTTTCCGTGATGGCATCCACAGAGGGAGGGGCCTATTGACTGACCCAACTCGGCATGTATTATGACCCACTATGTTAAAACCCTTTCCCATTTCATTCCCTGTCTTCTTCTCATGCTCCAACTTTTTTTCTCTCTCATTTTTCTCACTCTTTTTTTTTTTTTACAAATAGTTTATTGTCAAATTAGTTTCCATATAACACCCCCACAAGTGCTCATCCCCACAAGTGTCCTCCTCCATGCCCATTCCCCCTTCCCCCAACATCCATCAGTCCTCAGTTTTTGTCAGCATTCAAGAGTCTCTCATGGTTTGCTTCTCTCCCTTTCCCCCACCATTTCCCCCCTTCTTCTCCCCCCTGTTCCTCAGTTAAGTTCCTCCTAATCCTCCTATACGTGCAAACATATGATATTTGTCCTTCTCTGCCTGACTTATTTCGCTCAGCATAACACCCTCAAGGTCCATCCACATTGCTACACATGGCCAGATGTCATTGTTTCTCATTGCCATGTAGTATTCCATGGTATAGATAAACCACATCTTCTTGATCCATTCGTCCGTTGATGGACACTTAGGCTCTTCCATGTTTTAGCTATTGTTGAGAGTGCTGCTATGAACATTGGGGTACATGTGCTCCTATGCCTCAGCATTTCTGTATCCCTTGGGTAAATTCCTAGCAGTGCTATTGCTGGGTCATAGGGGAGTTCTATTGTTAGTTTCCTGAGGAACCTCCACACTGTTTTCCAGAGGGGCTGTACCAGTTTACATTCCCACCAACAGTGTAGGAGGGTGCCCGTTTCTCCACATCCTCGCCAGCATCTAGAGTTCTCTGATTTGCTCATTTTAGCCACTCTGATTGGCGTGAGGTGGTATCTCAGTGTGGTTTTGATCTGTATTTCCCTGGTGAGGAGGGATGCTGAGCATTGTTTCATGTGTCTGTTGGCCATCTGGATGTCCTCTTTGGAGAAGTGTCTGTTCACATCTTCTGCCCATTTCTTCACTGGGTTGTTTGTTTTTCGGGGGTGGAGTTTGGTGAGTTCCTTATAGATTTTGGATATTAACCCTTTATCTGATATGTCATTTGCAACTATCTTTTCCCATTCCGTTGGTTGCCTATTAATTTTCTGGGTTGTTTCCTTGGCTGTGCAGAAGCTTTTAATCTTGAGAGGTCCCAACAGTTTATTTTTGCTCTTGATTCCCTTGCTTTTGGGGATGTGTCAAGTAAGAAGTTGCTGCGGTGGAGGTCAACGAGGTTGTTTCCTGCTTTCTCCTCTAGGGTGTTGATAGTTTCCTGTCTCACGTTCAGGTCCTTTATCCATTTTGAGTTTATTTTTGTGCATGGTGTGAGAAAATGATCTAGTTTCATTCTTCTGCATGTTGCTGTCCAGTTCTCCCAACACCATCTGTTAAAAAGGTTGTCTTTTTTCCATTGGATATTCTTTCCTGCTTTGTCAAAGATTAGTTGGCTGTATACTTTTGGGTCCACTTCTGAGTTGTCAATTCTGTTCCATTGGTCTATGTGTCTGTTTTTGTGCCAATACCATACTGTCTTGATGATGACAGCTTTGTAGTAGAGGCTAAAGTCTGGGATGGTGATAGCTCCCATTTTGGTTTTATTTTTCAGTATTACTTTGGCTATTCGGGGTCTTTTGTGGTTCCATACAAATTTTAGGATAGTTTGTTCTAGTTTTGAGAAGTATGCTGGTGCAATTTTGATTGGAATTGCATTGAATGTGTAGAGTGCCTTAGGTAGTAATGACATCTTGACTATATTTATTCTTCCTATCCATGAGCATGGAATGTTTTTCCATTTCTTTGTGTCTTCTTCAATTTCCTTCATAAGTTTTCTATAGTTTTCATCATACAGATCTCTTGTATCCTTGGTTAGGTTTATTCCGAGGTATTTTATGGTTTTTTGTGCAACTGTGAATGGGATCAGTTTCTTGATTTCTCTTTCTGTTGCTTCATTGTTGGTGTATAAAAATGCAACCGATTTCTGTACGTTGATTTTGTACCCTGCAACTTGGCTGATTTCTTGGATCAGTTCTAGTAGGTTTCTGGTGGAGTCTGTCGGGTTTTCTATGTAGAGTATCATGTCATCTGCGAAGAGTGAAAGTTTGACTTCCCCTTTGCCAATTCTGATGCCTTTGATTTCCTTTTGGTGTCTGATGGCTGAGGCTAGGACTTCTAGCACTATGTTAAACAGCAGTGGTGAGAGTGGGCATCCCTGTCGTGTTCCTGATCTCAGGGGGAAAGCTCTCAGTTTTTCCCCATTGAGGATGATGTTAGCTGAAGGCTTCTCATAGATGGCTTTGATGATGTTTAAGTAGGTTCCTTCTATCCCAACTTTCTCGAGAGTCTTTATTAAGAAGGGATGCTGTATTTTGTCAAATGCTTTTTCGGCATCTATTGACAGGATCATATGGTTTTTATCTTTTCTTTTATTGATATGATGTATCACATTGATTGATTTGAGAATGTTGAACCAGCCCTGTAACCCGGGAATGAATCCCACATGATCTTGGTGGATGATTCTTTTTATGTGCTGCTGGATTCGATTTGCAAGTATCTTGTTGAGGATTTTTGCATCCGTATTCATCAAGGATATTGGCCGGTAGTTCTCTTTTTTTGCTGAATCTCTGTCTGGCTTGGGAATCAGAGTGATGCTGGCTTCATAAAATGAGTCTGGGAGTTTTCCTTCGATTTCAATTTTTTGGAATAGCTTGAGAAGAATTGGGATTAATTCTGTTTTAAATGTCTTGTAGAATTCCCCAGGGAAGCCATCAGGTCCAGAGCTCTTATTTGTTGGGAGATTTTTTTTAAATTTTTTTAATGTTTTATTTATTTCTAGAAGAGAGAGAGGGGAGGGCCAGAGAGAGAGGGAGTCACACTGAAACAGGCTCCAGGCTCTGAGCTGGCAGTCAGCACAGAGCCCGACGCGGGGCTCGAACCCATGAACCACGAGATCATGACCTAAGCGAAAGTCGGACGCTTAACCGACTAAGCCACCCAGGCTCCCCTGTTGGCAGATTTTTGATCACTGATTCGATTTCTTCACTCGTTATGGGTCTGTTCATGTTTTCTATTTCTTCCCGTGTGAATTTTGGTAGTGAGTGTGTGTTTAGGAATGTGTCCATTTCTTCTAAGTTGTCCAATTTGTTGGCATATAATTTTTCATAGTATTCCCTGATAATTGCTTGTATTTCTGAGGGGTTGGTTGTAATAAGTCCATTTTCATTCATGATTTTGTCTTTGGGTGCTCTCTCTTTTCTTTTTGATAAGTCTGGCTAGAGGTTTGTCAGTTTTGTTTACTTTTTCAAAAAACCAACTCTTAGTTTCATTGATCTATTCAATTGTTTCTTTGGTCTCTATGTTGTTTATTTCTGCTCTAATTTTTACTATTTCTCTTCTTCTACTGGGTTTAGGGCGTTCTTGTTGCTCTGCCTCTAGTTCCTTTAGGTGAGCTGTTAGATTTTGGACTTGCACTTTTTCCAATCTCTTGAAATAGGCCTGGAGAGCAATGTACTTTCCTCTTAGGACTGCCTTTGCCGCATCCCATAGATTTTGAATTGTTGTGTTTTCATTTTCATTTGTTTCCATATATTTTTTAATTTCATCTCTAATTGCCTGATTGGCCCATTCATTCTTTAGTAGGGTGTTCTTTAACCTCCATGTTTTTGGAAGTTTTCCAGACTTCTTCCTGTAATTGATTTCAAGTTTCAAAGCATTATGATCCGACAGTGTGCATGGTATGATCTCTATTCTTTTCTATTTATTGAGGGCTGCTTTATGTCCCAGTATGTGATCTATCTTGGAGAATGTGCCATGAGCACTTGAGAAGAAAGTAAATCCCTGGCTTCAGGATGTAAAGTTCTAAATATATCCGTCAGATCCATCTGGTCCAATGTGTCTTTCAAGTCCATTATTTCATTAGTGATTTTCTGTCTGGTTGACCTATCCATTGCTGTAAGCGGGGTATTAAAGTCCCTGCTATTAGCACATTCTTATCTATAAGCTTGTTTCTGTTTGTGATTAATTGTTTTAGATATTTAGGTGCTCCCATATTCGGTGCATAGACATTTATGATTGTTAGTTCTTCCTGATGGATGGACCCTGTAATTATTATGTAGTGCCCTTCTTCATCTCTTGTGATTGTCTTTAATTTAAAGTCCAGTTTTTCTGATATAAGTATAGTTACTCCAGCTTTCTTTTGATTTCCTGTGGCATGATATATATTTCTCCATCCCCTTACTTTTAATCTGAAGGTATCTTCCAGTCTAAAATGAGTTTCTTGTAGACAGCATATAGATGGGTTTTGTTTTTTAATCCATTCTGCTGCTCTATGTGTTTTGATTGGAGCATTCAGCCCATTTACATTCAGTGTTATTATTGAAATATGTGGGTTTAGAGTCTTTGTATCTTTTGTAGGGTTCATGTTTGTGGTGGTGTCTCTGGAATCTTTGTTCCTTGCAACCTTTCCTTCAGAGCATCCCCCTCAGGATTCCTTGTAGGGCTGGCTTCGTGGTGACATATTCTTTCAATTTCTGTTTATTTGGAAAGGTTTTTACCTCTCCTTCTATTTTGAATGACAGGCTTGCTGGACAGAGGATTCTTGGCTGCATATTTTTACTGTTCATCACATTGAAGATCTCCTGCCATTCCTTTCTGGCCTGCCAAGTTTCAGTAGAGAGGCTGTCACCACTCTGATAGGTTTCCCTTTGTATGTGAGGGCCCTTTTCTCCCTAGCTGCTTTCAAATTTCTCTCTTTGTCCTTGTATTTTGCCATTTTTACTATGGTATGTCGTGCAGAGGATCGATTCAAGTTACGTCTGAGGGGAGTCCTCTGAGCCTCTTGTATTTCCACATTTACTTCCTTCCCCAGGTTGAGGAAGTTCTCTGCTATAATTTGTTCCAGGACTCCTTCAGCACCTTTCCCTCTCTCTTCCTCTTCTGGGATTCCTATGATACTGATATTGTTGTGTTTGACCATATCACTGAGCTCTCGAACTCTTCTGTCCTGTTCCTCGATCACTTTGTCTCTTTTTTTTTGTCAGCTTCATGTTTTTCTATAATGATGTCTTCTAAATCACTTATTCTCCTTTCTGTGTCTTCAATCCGTGCATTGGAGGCCTCTAATTTATTATGGATCTCATTTATCGCATTTTTTAATTCTTCATGCCTATTTTTATTTTCCATTCTGTCTGTAGCCATAGTTTCTTTGATGTCCCCTGTGTTTTTTTTCAAGCCCAGCTATTAATTTTACCATTATTATTCTAAAATCTTGTTCTGTTATGCTGCTGCTATCTGTTTTGAGCAGTTCATTAGCTGTCATTTCTTCTTGGAGTTTCTTTGGAGGGGAGCTCTTTTGTTTTATCATTTTAGTTAGCTTTCTGGCTCTTGTTGGTTTTAAGGACCTGTTATGCTCTCTGTATCTATGAGCGCTGCTATATCCAAGAAGACTCTTTGACTGTCCAGGGCCTATCCTTTCAGAGAGTGTTTTTTGAATGGTATCTCTTGGTCTCTCTCGTTGGGACCTTGGTTATTTTATTTTCCTATTCGTAGTGATATTTGGGACTCTCCACCTTGTGTACTCTGGCTTGTTTCTTGAGGTAGCCCTGGAAAAGAAAACAGACAGACAAACACACAGGGAGCAGGAGCACACAAACGCACAGGCTAATTCAACTAACATGCAAAGCGAGAGGGAAAACGAAAAAGTTAAGAGAAAAGATGGAGGAGGGAGGGCGAATAATAGGGAGTATAAAATACATAAAAGGGTCAAAAAGGGGAAAAGAAAAGGAAAAAAGAAGAAAACTGACGGACAAAGAATGGTTTAAAGCATATAACTGGATTTCCCAGCTACAGTTAAATAGCCGTGTGTATGCAGTGCTGGCTGAAGAGCATAGAGAAAGGGAGAGAAGACAGGGCGGGATGAGGCAAAATTGGAAATAGAATGAACAGGCAGAAGGGATAAGAAGCTTTTTTCAAAGAGGTAAAGGGTGGAATATGGTTGGAGAGGTGAGAGAAGGATGCTGGTATCATCCAGAGAAGCTATATAATCTAATTACTCCTGAGAGAAATAGCTGAAAATGTCGGTAGGTGTAGAATTTACATCTACAGAATGGACTTGTTGTGATTATTTAAGCTAGCCGGGCGACCAGAGTTAATCAGGTCAGTGTTCTGGGGAAAAAAGAGAGAAAAGAGAAAGAAGAAGAAAAAAAGAAAAAAAAAAAAAGGAGGAGGGCAGCTCTCAGGCAGGGGTGGGCGTGGCGGGATCCAGCGCCTCAGGCGGGAGCTCTGCCTTGGCGGTTGTGGGGAGGAGAGTGACGGGGCTCCAGTCCCTTCTGGAACCAAGCGCTGCACCTCGCTTTTTTGGGCGTGTAGACTCCCCGTCCCGGGGGCGCAGCCGAAGTTGGTTGCACTCTTCAGCCCAGGCCAGTCCCAGTCTCCAAATCCCAGTCCGCGCGCCCCGCTGAAACTGCCTTAGACACAGCTTCCCAGGCAACCCCCTCGGGCAATTCCAGGCCCCCTGCCGCGCTCTGGGGGCGGAGTCAGAATCGCTGCTTCCTTCTCTGGGTCGGGCTGGCGCGCATGCGCGGGGCTTGCCTGCCGGGGGCGCCGAGCCCGCTGGAGTGAGGAAATCCAGGCCCCTCTATGGCTCGTCACCCGGGACGCGAACTCACAGGCAAACCTCCCAGTTTTCAGCTCTTTGCCTTCCCTCCAGAGCCCCGGGCAGCCAGGAGCGCGGCGCCCGGTGTCTGTGCAGCTCCCACAGGGGCCCAGCGCGCGGGAGGACGGTGGCGGCAGGCGCGCCGCTGCTCTGACGTCCAGCCGCCAGGAGCAGCACAGAGCAGCGGTCTGTGCGCTCAGCGCCCCCGGGACCAGCGGGCGCGAGGGGACCCGGCGTGCAGGTGTTTGGCAAGTACGGTCTTCCTATGCCCCGAGCAGAGGTTTTTCCCCCCGAGCGGAGGTTTTTCTGTTTCGGACTCTCTCCTTTTCCCCTCTCACTCCCCGTAGAGGGTAGAGGGGGATCGTCTCCCACCCTGGAGTCTCCGATCCCGGCCCGATTTTATCTTCCCCGGTTCGCACTCACGTTAGAAGGCTCTCTCAGTGGATTCTGCGTCCTTTTTCTCCCAATCTCTCAGGTTTTGTAAGGTTTCCAATGGCTTCAGATCTTTTCTGTGTGACGTATGGGTGCGAGTGCAAGTACGGAGCTCCTGACTTCTCCGCCATCTTGCCCCCTCTCCTCTCTCTTTTTTCTTATGATCCCCTCAGCCATTCTTTACAATTCAAGGTAATGACTTCCTGTTGCATTTACTACTGCAGACTTTTCACTCAGCCTTCCTGGATCCATCTGGCATGCTGTCCTTAATATGTTCTACTGCCTTGATCGGTCATGTATATATAGAATCACCTGTTTGGGATGTTTCTGTTTGCTTCTCCAAGTCCACTGACATCTTTGCCTATTTCACTCACACTTGTTCACTCTCTAGCTTCTGAATGGATTTTGCAGGTGACTCTTAACAGCCAGATATTGGTAGTGGGAAGGGAGAGGGAGAGAGAGACGGGAGTATTTACTTTTGTGGGGGTTTGCAGTAGCTGCATTCCACTAAGGCCATCATTATTTTCGGATGACTTCTCACCCACATGTATACATGAGCTCCATTAAAAGCCACATCCCCTGGCCCCTTCAAACCAGATGAGGGTAGATGCTTCTCGCCATTTAAAGTCCCGGATTCGTCACCACTCTTGTGGATTCCTAGAATCTGCCCAGAGCCTCTCAAGTCATCTCTTCGTAAAATTCCTTTTGTTTTCCTCTTTGGGTGTGGTGTCTCCCAAGACCCTGACTGATATACTGCTTAACATAAAACAGAACAAGACACAAGTCTTGAATACTGTGACCATCTCAGAGGATATGATTGTTTTCTCAGTTTTAGACTAATTCATCTCTGTCACATCTCTGTAGGATGTGTGTATGGAGCTCAGTAGCAGCCTGGCAGCGTCGTGGACTCCAGCAGGTGTTTTATTACACTGGGGTTTCCCTGGCCTGGAGATTGAAATCACAGAACCATGGAACCCAGGGACTTTCTCCATCATCTAAGGTAATACTGATTTCCGGCTACATGCACTGGAGTCAGCTAGCGCCCGGGCTGCGGGGCTGACGGAGGAGGGAGCAGGTGAGACTCCAGTTTGCCTTGCAACCCCCTCTGCACCAGCTTTCACCTGCTGTACGGTTTGAGCTTTCACAGATAGTGGGGCCTGAACTCTGTTGGTTAAGGTGAACCTCCGGAAACAAGTATTATTGAAATCATAAACAACAACTGGCATTTAACAAACGTTTGCTATATGTTGGAATTACTGCTTTAAATTTGTTATGTCATTTAATTAGGACCCTTCCTTCCCCCCCCCAAAAAAAAGTAATGACAGCTCCTCCTCCCCCCAGACTCGGGTTTTCCCACATTTGAGTGAATCGTTCTCTGTGATGTTTGGTGCTTTCAGCTGATAGGTCTGAAGGAGATGAGGAAATGAGAAGGCCACATAACAAGGTATCTTAAAGGCTTATTCACTGGAAATATTTGATTTCTCTAATTAAATCCATCACCTGAAAGGGAACACCTGGCTGAATTTTCCTTATGGAGAACTGACTTGTGATGCAGGATTACTTCAATAACATTTCCTGACGATTCCTTGAACACCTGCTGTGTGTGAGAGACTGCTTTTTCAGTGACAGAAAAATGATCAAGGCAAAGCCTGTGGCCTCAAAGATGTCACCAACATGAACACCTGCAAAGTGACCATGCAAACAAAAAGTGTTACCTACACTTCCCAATTGTAGTTCATGAAGGACCCATGGAAACCATCTGATCCATCCCATTCATTTTATATGTTAAACATAACTCTAAGTGCTGTAAGCAGGTCCCAGATCTTCTGAAATCATGGACTCTTTGGCTTAATATTTAAAATTTAAATGGCTAGAGGTCTCTGTCCCTTGTATCAGGGCAGTAGAATGTCTTGCCCAAGGTGTGCAGTTTGTCAGGGATTTAAATTTTTGTGGGCCCACTCCACTCCAGTCTCATGGTTTTAAGTCCCTTGGTCTTATTCAAGAGTTCCCTCCAGCAACCATTCTGTCCTCTGTCTCTTAGATGTTCAAGACCCAGAACCAGTTTCTTACCTGAGATGTCTCAGAAGCATCACCCATGCAAGTCTGTCTGCAGTTTTGGGGGGTGGGGGGCAAGATACACTGCCATAAATTAAATCATGTGAAATTTAATATTAAATGTCCTGATTCATAAAAGTCACTTGACATTCTCTACACGAGAAATTATGTGGAAGAAGTAGCATAATCAGCTAGGGCTTGAGGTGCAGTAGGATTTTTAACAGAAATTGGGGGAAAGGGCTTTCAGGGAGGAAACACCAGAAGCAAAGGTAAGAACAGGGGATAGTGTATGAACACAGATCTTTCATTAAAATGCCTTTCTAGATTGTCCACCGAGTCTCACATAGACACTGCGCATCTGGCATAATGGGGGCCTGAACTGGCCTAGGGATTGCGGTTTGGCTAAATTGAAGGTTGATAAATAAGTAGTGTGGACAAAACTTAAAAACGTGGTTTGTAGGGGCAAATGCTAGAGAATTAGCCAAATTTAATTTTATTCAATTTGTCAGACAGATGAAAACCTAGGAAGGTTTTTGAGCAATGATACAGTGAGACCAAGCCCAGGCTGACGGAAGACGGTTCTGGGCACATGTGTGTGGTGGATTCCGATGTGATACGGTGAGACCAAGCCCAGCTCAGACTGATGGAAGACGGTTCTGGGCACATGTCTGTGGTGGATTCTGGTGGGGAGACGGTAAAGGGAGGGAAGCTTGCTGCAGTGCACACTGGGAAGTCCCCAGGTAGGGGCTGCTGCTGGCCGTGCTCCACATTTGCCACCGACTGGCTCATGCAGACAGCTGCCTTGGCCCCAGTCGGGTCCCTTGCAGAGGAACTCACACCCAAGGGTGCTCTGTACACAACCGCAAACGCCCAGACGTCCTGTCCCAGCTGGGCCAGCTCTACGGGTCATTCATCCCATGGGGGGAGGGGGACCTCAGGCCATCCTGGCCCCTAACTGCAGCCAGTCTTCTCTCTCTTTCCCCTCTTTCTTTCTTCTCCTCCCTTCCACAGAGCTGATCCAAACATCCTGCATGTTAAACCCCATTCAGTGTGTTTTCCAGGGAACCCAGTCTGTGACATTAGTCAGAACAAGATGAGAGTAGGTTCGGCGACAGGCAGTAAGGACCTAGATAAGATGTCATTAGGGGTAGAAAGGTCAGACATAAAGGAGTCAGGGAATGGTTTTGCTGTCATGTAGACACCACTGGGAATTCCAGAAATGGGATTTACCAGGACCAAGTCTATAGTCTATAGTCTATTCAGAGTGTGTGTGACAACATGAGTGAGTGAACAAATTGACTAATAATAACCAATAAACAAGTGAAACAGATGTGGGAGGTCCATCCGTAGTTCCATGAACAGAGTGAGTCAAGGAGGGCAGATCTGGTGGTTTGTCAGGCCACAGAAGTGAGCCTTTGTCACCACATCCGATTCTGCTGTGCTGACAGATACTCAGACTGTGATGAGGAAAGCAGCACGGAGCGTTTTCAATGAAATACTTACTGTGCCTCAGTCGCAAATTCTCTGAATGCTTATCAGAGATTCAAGATACCCTGAACAGGTGTGTCTTACCACTGTTCTTCCCACATGCCAACTGGGAAACCTGAAATGGCCCTCTGTTTCCTGGTTACGGTTCCTGCAGTACCCTCTCACAGGGCATGCTGAAACTTCACCTGCCTACACCCCAGGACCCATGCTTGCAGAGCAGCCGGGGTCTTTTTATAATCAGTACCTTCATGACCTAGTAAAAATAAAACAAGATGGTAAACAGAATCCACAGTCAATGAGTTTGTTCTGTTATCGTGTGCCTCCTTCTGCAAAAGATAGCAAATAAAACCTGGATAATTTTAAATATTGCTAATTGGGGGCTGGCTAATTGGCTTTTTATCCTATTAAGGAAAGATAGTTCAGAGAATGGCCTAGTTTCTACACTGATCTAGGGAGGCGGCTATTTGTCTTGAGCATCTCTGTAACTCAGTCCTTAGACACTAAAATACACTTCATCCCCAAGGAAAACTCATCTTCGCTCAACGTGCTGACATTAAAAAGGGCATCATAACAGTGGCACAAATGTTTCCTGAGCACTAAACGTGCGTCAAAAGCCAGGCTAAGCAGGAGCAGGTATGGTTATGAGGGCGTAAAATCAACCCAGGCGGAGAGAGGAGGATGTCAGGAAAGAAGGAGGGGGGAGTGTCCAAAAGGAAGAAATTCTTGAGAGTATCAGTGTTCCCAAGGGTTCAGATACCATGAGAACCAAAAAGCATCCATTAGATTAGTATCTGGCATATTAAAACAGCTTTTGAGAAGCAGTTTCTGCAGGGTAGAGGCCAGAATGTGGTGGTTTCAGATTAAGGAAGGAGGTGGACATGGAAGGTTCCGAGTGGCTTTCTGGGAGCTTGATGTAAAGCAAAGGAAAACCACAGGGGTGCCTTCAGAACAGCAAGCAAAGTGGAGGAAAATGTTTTGAGTAGTTTTTTTCTTTTTCAGATGTGAGAGAATTGGTCCTAGATGCTGGGAGAAAAGAACCAGTAGAGAGGAAAATGCAGGGGAGAGATGAGCTAAATTGATGTGAGGCCCCCCGGAGGCTGTCTGGGACAGGACCGAGGACAGGTGTTGGGATCAGGTCTGGGCAACAACATAATATGAGCCACGATGATAATTACTGATCACAATGTGCCACACCTGCATCAGTACTTAACTGTTATCTGATCTTCCCTCCAAAGCATTATTACATGTATATAATTATTACTCCATTTTTATAGCTGAGGAGAATAGGACACACAGACAAGTTTTCAGGTGGGGAAGGAAATCAAGGTTTTGATTCTGTGGCGACCTCAGTTTGGCCCTAGAAAGCAGGAGGAGAAGGCTGCAGAGAATGAGGAGGAAGTTGATCCTGAAAAGCCTGGAGACAGGTTTTGAAGTTTGGGACCAGGGTAAGGATTTGAGAGTGGGCTCTGCCTAGAAATCTCAGTAGGTTTCCTGACCAGCCCCGAGGAACCAGCTGAGGTTCAAGCCTGGATTTTCACGAGTTTACAAGCCAGCTCTGCGGCCCTGGCTCCTAAGAGTAGAGGAGGTGAAAGCCAGGCTGTGGGTATAGGAGTATTCTAGTACGTCCCATCACCCCTTTCTTTGGCCTTGTTTCCACTTCCTGCTTCCTCACAGCTGGGTGAACCAGACAGAATCCCAGTGTTACAAAGAAACTTCATAACATAAAATTCAAAATTCATGTGACTATTTTAGTCTGACAATTATTTTCCAACTCTAGAACATCCTCAGTGCACATGCATCCATAGCATATCTCAGGATAGGAGACGATCATCTGGATGAGTGAGTAAATTCCTCTATTTATGTAGCATTCCATATCTTCAATATACTCATGGAGTCTTGGTCACATTTTCCTCTTAAAAGCTCTCCCCTCACTTATCAGCTTTCTTCTATTAGCCTGAATTCACTTTGAATTCACTTACATGGTTAATTATATTAATGATTGAAAAATAATTGAAAAATCCAGCGTGTAATATCATAACCATTTATCATCAATAGTCTGAAAAAGGAAAAATTAGAATAATTGATGGTCTTTATTTTGTAAAGGTTTGGCTATAGTTGAGTATGTTTCTCAGAAAGAAGACATCTAATTAAGGTTAATCTATTTTGGCACTAGAATCACACCTTACATGTGGTCATAGAAATGATTTAGATGGGATAGATGCTTCATCAGTCAGCATCCAACTGGGAAAAGAGAAATCACTTTAGCCCTTTCCAATAGAATAAATTTAATGTAAGAAATTTGTTATATAGAAATAGAAATGATGAAAAGCCAGTAGGAGGTGTTGAAGCAATCTAGGCGTTGGAACAGCAGAAACAGAAAAAAATGGTGGCAGAGCCATGGTGAAGATGTTGCTGCCAGACACCACAAGAAGCAGAGAGGGAAAGGGAATCGAGAGATCATGACCTAAGCGAAAGTCGGACACTTAACCGACTAAGCCACCCAGGCGCCCCTATCATTTTCAATTAAAAGGTTATTTACAGAAATATTTTTATGCAACTGCTTTGATAATTTATTTATCGTACAGTTCAACTTTATTTCTCAGTGAATTTCCTCAGACGCCTGTGTGTGACAAATCTGGGTATCTCACAGGGCAGATGACGAAGCAGAAACATCAACACGTTTCTCCCCTCCCGGCAAAGCGGTGGTGGCGCGGCTCAAGGATTTCTTACGTTTCTGTGAGTGCGCTTTACCGTCGGTCTCGCCCGCCCACTGGCTCCTCCGGGGCAGGACGCCTACGGTCCGTTCCGCAGCCCAGGCCCCAGCGCAGCGCTGGCGACGCCGAGGGTCCGGGGCACGGCTGCCGCTTCGGGGTCACGGCCGAGGCCGAGCAGCCTTGCCAGCAGGGCCGCCACGTGGTACCGCCCCCGCCTCCTCTGTGTCCGCGCAGCTCCCCGCGTGCGGCTCGACGGAAGGCTTCTGCGGCCGATCCTGCGTCCCGGCGCGCTGCGGCCTGTGTGCGGAACCTCGCACGCCGCTTTCAGGCGCAAGCAGCGGCCTCTCTGAACCGCGGCTTTCACGCTTCTAAAGTGGGCAGTTGCATCCAGAGCGTTGTGGAGGCTGAAGACCCCCGCACGGCGGGGGCGGGCGGCAGGGGTGTGCAGCGGCTTCGGCGGGGCACCGCGGCCGAGCCCCCTGCGCCCGGCCTCCGCCGGCTCCCCGGGGGCCTTCCCGCTCGCGGCGGCGTGGGGGTCTCCCGGAGCGTTAGCTTCACCAGTCGGCTCGGCGCGTTTCAGCTGCTCGGCCAGTCATGCCACCGCTGCACGTCTTCAAGGGGTCTTTCCCGTCCCGCCTTTCCCGCCGCACACAGTCCCGCCGGTGTCCCCGCAAGCGTACGGTGCCCCGCCCCCGCTCCTCCTCCTCCCGCCTCCACGCGGGGTCACGCGTTCGTTCGTGTACCTCTTCAGTGCGTGTTTCTCGTCTGTTTCCGCACGTGCCTGCCAGGTTAGTCCCCCAGAACCGTTCACCTGCAACCTTACTTTGGTCACAATTATGGTTACAAACTTCGGGATTTCAGAGAGAGTTTCCATGTAGCCTTAAAAAACAAATAAAATGAAAGCTAGCAACTATTTTTACTTTTAAACATTTTTATGCAATGATTTTGAGAAAAGCAGGATAGACATCTTTCAGAATATAGAATATTACATCAGTTTGATACTTGTACATAAAATTCATTATTTTTCTCTTCTAACTGGGATCATTAAAACTTTTACCATAGGTCAGTATTCAGAAATACTAAAATATACCAGTCCTTTAATGGGTGTTCAGAACTACGGCCAGCCTCCAAAACCAAGACTCAGTGAGTAGTTGGGGAAAATGGAGGGGGGTTGAGAAGGCGAGTGGGGGGATTGGGTGAAGGATAAACTCTGCTGAACTAAACTCTGGTCTCCTCCTCCCTCCACATCCCCTTAAACTAATGAAATGTCTCTTGTGTCATTCACCCACTAGTAGGAAAGTTTTCTTCCTTTAATATCTCTGATCGCATACCCCTGGCCGGCCCATCACGTGGACTGGGGGAGAGAAATATGGAAAGGCCACATAACCCAGATCATGGGCTTTGGACTCGCACAGATCCATCAGAAACCTCACGTCTACTGCTTAGCTGACTGACAGGCATGTTTCTTAAACTATCAGAGTAAAAATGTCTAGTACACGTAGTTCCTGACGTATCACAATGGCTCAATAGTTGGTAGCTCCTATATTATAACTTTTTCTTAGCACGTGAGAACAGGAATGAAAAAAGGTTGAAGTATTGTTTCGAAGTTGTAGATGGTTGGTAATGATCAAAGTAGAATTAAAGATTCTGAGTCACCTTCTTTCTCTCCTTTCTCTCCTGTCACTACTTACTTTGTCTACAGCTCGACGGGGCAGAAGCTGTTGGCCCTCTCACCAATATGCAGAGAATGAGCCCCTGATTTTTTCTAACATCTATGTTGGTTGTCACTATACCTCTGACTTGGTACATGGTACAGGTCACATCCTTTCAGAGAAACAAAAATTAATCTAGAGTCTCCCCTTAACTATTAGGTTCATGTATTTGAAAGGGAAAACCAAGGCAGACGGGAGCAGGTAAATCCAGGAAATACGGATCCCAGGATTAATGGGGGAATGTCCATAAATCTCCCAAGGGAGGCTCAAAAGAGTTGGTTCTGCTTACGTGGGATGGGAAAGGTCACCCTTGCTTATTTTTGCTGCTTCAGGGAGAGAAGCAGCAGACTTAAATATGTTTAAGGGCTTAAAACAGAATGAAGTTGAGACTGTCTGGGTTATCTGACTGCTAGACTTTTTCAGTTACACTGGATTCTAAACAGAGTCCATCTGGGTGAAGTGTTCACAAGACACAGAGCTGTAAAGACTCCACAGAAAACAAACCAAATTTTTTATGTAAATATCACCTGTAAATGTCATAAAACAAAGCACATCCTGAGCCCAGCCACTTCTGAAAGTTAAACTGTCTTCCTGAAAAATCTGTAAATATGTGTCCTTTTGACACAAAAGCTAAGAAAGTGAATTTTCTTACATTGAAACAGCACAGAATTTCTATCTTAAATCCATATTTTAGAATGACGCAGCTTTATCTAATATAACTGGTCGAGTATTCTGATTTGTCTAATGTCTAATCTGAGAATCACAGAACGGTATCATTCTTTAGACAAGTGTGTGTGTCCTGTATATTATCAAAGTGCCTGGTGGTGAAGATTGGACGGTGAGGGACATCTTGGTGGCTCACTTTCTCACCAGCAGGAAAGCTGCCAAGTAAGAAAATCAAGTCCAAGGAGAAGGAGCCGGAGCAAAGGCCAAGAGTGGTGATCACTTAGATCAGATGGAGAGCAGGCTGAGAGGGTTCATGCCAAGCCTGTCACACTCCTGGAGCTCTGGGAGCCTTTGGGTGAACAACAGGATCCTGGGTCACACCAAGAGCATGGAAGTGAGGGGCCACCAGTGGGGTAACGCAGAGCGGTGCGTGGCTTACAGCACTGCACCTGAAGCGAGGGAGGGAGAAGCCCCCTCCCCCTCCGGAGGCCTGAAGCCGAGGGTGATGCAGGAAGCAGGATGGGCCTGGGAAGCATTGGTGATGTGCTCAGAGCTGCCCTGGGAGGCTCCCCCTGGTGGCCCGAGGGCACCACTGCGGCTTCTCTGGCGCCTGTGATCTGTCGCTGGTAGGAGTGACCTCAACACCCATCCCTGTGAGCCAGTCAGGGACACCCTGAAATCTTTTCCATCTTGAGTCAGAGCGTGGATCATCATAACAACATCTAGTTGTGAAGAGAATACATAAGAAAAACCTAAGCTAGAAGAGTACAAAATAGAAACGTAACAAAGTTTCTGAGAGTTCTACATTAGGCGCCTGGAAACTTGAAGTGCCCATGTACTAAGAAGTAAAGTTTTTAAAAATACTTTCAAAAGCACTGGTTTAATGATTAATTTCATCTTGCTCAAAGGGGTTTACTGTGAAGGGTAGGAATGAGCTCTGGAAAACATTGTTAGCTTAGATCATGCTGCTTTAGAATTAAGGGGTCTGAGAAATGAAATAATCCAACATTTTCATTAAGTTGTGGAGAGAAAGAAGGCCCAGGAAGATGAAAGAGACCTAGTCAAACACAGAACTCATTCATTTATTCCTAAGTATTATCACAGTCTTCAACGTGCCAGGTGTGTGAGCCGATGGCGACAAAGCCAGGACAAGGACTCAGGTCTCCACTGCCCTAACCCGTTGGCCCTGCTGCTAAACTTACTGAGTGGACCATGAATGCCCAAATCCTTCTGGTTACACCATCTCTTTCAGAGGAACAATGGTACCAAGTAGTTCTTCTATGCAGAAAAAACCAAGCAATTGAAATCTTTCTCCCTGGCTACTGGACCAAGTCAAAGGAAATCTACACCACGTTGCCATAATACAATAAATCTCCCCTCACTATCAACTTTGTTCTTTGCTAAGAATAAAGCCTAGGAAAAAGTAGCTGGGTCACTCAAACTTTGTTACTCAGTTTGGAGAGTGCCAGGCCCATAACGACTCTCTGACAGATGGGCAATTCCCCGAGCTACTGTGTCCCTGTTACCCTGCAATAAATCCAAGGTGAGAGAGACAGCGCTCTGCATCAGGGATTGGGGACCATGAAAGATCTGCATAGCTGTGTCCAGTAGGAAAGTCTGCAAAGCGAAGGGAGGGTTTACAAAGTGAGGCTGGAGGAGTAAAAGGGAGTTAGAGGAGGTAATGTGAGGTTTTGAGCCACAGTAAGGATTTGGATTTTATTTTCCCAAAGACTAACAAGACCAATGTATGGTTTACAAAGATCTCTCCATAAAACCTAATGCAATATATAACTGAAAACTCAGCAGTGCATTACTATAATAAGTTAAGCAATTGTTACTGACTGTAGGTAAGTTCAATTTTTTTAATGTTTTCGTTTATTTCTGAGAAAGAGACAGCATGAGCCGGGGAGGGTCAGAGAGAGAGGGAGATACAGAAACCGAAGCAGGCTCCAGGCTCTGAGCTGGCTGTCAGCACAGAGCCTGACACGGGGCTCGAAAGCCACGAACCGTGAGATCATGACCTGAGCCGAAGTTGGACGCTTAACTGACTGAGCCACCCAGGCGCCCCAGGAATTTCATTAAGTTCAAAAAGCAAAAATGTATTTCAAGTGACCGGATGTTAGAGAGGCAAAGAGAGAGATTTTGGTAAGAGTAATGACCTCCAGCCTAACAGGTTCCTTTGGGATCCAGCCTCAGATCTGCTTAATAATATATACAAGAGTCATCAGTGTAGCAGTGAGAATTTAGAAGAAAAATTTTCAGAGGAAAGTAATAAAGCTGTGGCTTAAGTTCAAGTATTATCAAATAAGCTTAATTTATGACAAGTAATATTTATCTTCCGTCTACAGCAGTCAGTGGAGCCCCACTTAGCAAGACGGAAGGTCAGAGAAGGTGGAGAACAGAGAAGTTCGCACGACCTTTTGTAGTCAAAACTTGGATGATCATTTTCTGAGGCTCCACTTAAGTTCCTTCTAATGGAAAAGGCCTAGAGTTAATAACTTGTGAGATTTCTGTCCTTGTTATAATGATGTGAAAACAGATGAGTGGTCAGAGACCTAACCATCTCACAGTATTTGGGTTTTACTCCACTTGTACGTGAAACTTCAGGCAGACCTGACCTTCCAGAGAAGTTTACTGGTTCTGTTAAAGTAACATGGGAGGAAAAATTGGGAGAAAGGAAACTTATTATTCCTGGGTAGATTTTATTAGTATTTTTATATACTGGGCATTTTTACTTTTCAGTAGGATTACTGTTCGAGCAGTGATCTTTCACATCAGAACAGCACTGAGTGAGTACGAAGATGTGGGCAGGCACTAGCGCACCCACATGCACCAAGTGGTTTCTAACTGATGAAGAGATCGTATCCTGAGTGCGTGGAGTGAATTGGTGCTGGCTTGGAAGATGCTATCCACTGGTATATCAAAAACCAGCATTATTTCAAATGATTCAATCAGAATACATGAAAATTGAATCTACCCTCAAACCAGAGCACACTCTATATACTGTATGTTAGCCAACTTGACAATAAGTTATATTAAAAAAATAATAAAAGGTCACATTTCCAGCTGAAAAAAAAGAGAATAAATGAGTCAGTATTCCTGTCCGTCGTCATGTGTTCAGGCTTTGTTTCCTTCTGGTCCATTTTCTGTATTCATACCAGAGTGCTACTCTCAATATAAGTTTTTTATGTTTATTTATTTTGAGAGAGAGAGAGTGAGTGCGTGCGAGCCGGGGAGGGGCAGAGAGAGAGAGAAGGAGAGAGAGAGATCGAGAGAGAGAGAGAGAGGGAAATCCCAAGCAGGCTGCATGCCGTTAGCGCAAATCCTGACGTAGGGCTCGAACTCACAAACCGTGAGATCCTGACCTGTGCCAGAATCAAGAGTTGGATGCTCATCTGACTGAGCCACCCAGGTGCCCACCAGAGAGCTATTTCTAAAACCTAATTCTGTCGCTTGTCTGCTTAAAAATTTCTAAAGACTTACCATCCACTTGAGGATAATGACTCAGCTTCTGGGCATGATTTGATCCTGCATATGACCGGAGCCGTGTCTTTCCTGTCCCTGCCCTGTCTTTTAGATCCTAGCGTTACTGGCCCAGCTCCCTGACAATAACACTGTCTGAAACACCTCCCATCTACTCTTCATCTATCCAGCTAATTCCAAATCACTCTTTAAAATTCAACTCAGATAATTCTTCATCAAAGTTCATCTCTGAACTTGTTTTGCACTAGTAGAGTTAAGATTAAAGAGGGTTAAGATTTCTTGGTAATTACATAACTTCTAATAAGAGCCTTTCTTAAACATATTGATTTTTTCCCCTCATTCGGCATAACATAGTGCCTGGTACCTAGATGGAAGTTTCTAAATGTTTATTGAATACAAAGAGATAAATATAAACAAAATTCAAATATTCAAACCCTCGGAGACAGCCACTTTTCAAATTTTTGGAAAAGTTCTGGCTTCCAAATAAACAGTACAAAATTAATGGAACCATAAGACATTCTTCTCAAAAATCATGAGACAGCCATATAATGGAAACCTATTCAGCCATTATATACGCTATTCTAAAACAATATTTAAATCACATGTGGGGATATTTACCACTTGTGGTTAGGTGAAAAAAGGACACAAACACTATCTATAGACTATGCCATTTTTGTAAAAGAAAAGTATAATGGAAAGGTAAATTTTTGGAAGAATATACATCTAATGTCAACAACCTTTGGGGTGGTAGATTATGATTTTATTTTTAGTGTTTTTATCTGCTTGTATTTTCTTTTTTTTTTAATTAAAAAAATTTTTTTTAATGTTTTATTTATTTCTAGGAGAGAGAGAGACAGCGTGAGCAGGGGAGGGTCAGAGAGAGAGGGAGTCACAGATTGAAACAGGCTCCAGGCTCTGAGCCGGCAGTCAGCACAGAGCCCGACGCGGGGCTCGAACCCACGAACCGTGAGATCATGACCTAAGTGAAAGTCGGACGCTTGACCGACTAAGCCACCCAGGCGCCCCTCTGCTTGTATTTTCTAACACGAATATGTGGTCTATGATATAAAAGAAAGAATAGTATAGGAAACAGAATGAGCTTCCTGAGAAGACTCTCAGGAGGAAGGTTCCAGGGAGGCACTTGCACGCGGCTGACCCCTTGGCTTGTGAACCAGCGTAGAAGGGAATGTATGTCAGGACTGTTTCGTCCTCACACGGCATGGAACAGCCAGCTTAACAAGGGATCGAGATGTGGCGTGTGTGTATTTTGTGGCAAGGGGCCACAGTAGTTTTTAACTTGTATGCTTCATAGTCTTTATGGCTCATGAGAAAAACAGCACAGAACTTAAGGCTATCCAGGCCACACCTCGATCCCTTGTTAAGCTGGCTGTTCCATGCCGTGTGAGGACGAAACAGTCCTGACATACATTCCCTTCTACGCTGGTTCACAAGCCAAGGGGTCAGCCGCGTGCAAGTGCCTCCCTGGAACCTTCCTCCTGAGAGTCTTCTCAGGAAGCTCATTCTGTTTCCTATACTATTCTTTCTTTTATAGCATAGACCAAATATTTGTGTTAGAAAATATAAGCAGATACCTTTCAGCCTTGAGAACGTGTTCTTCTTGTTTGTCTCCGTGATGAATTCCTCCTTCAGATTTACAGAGTGTGATTCCCAACCTCAATCACAGCAGGTGCTTGACTGTGGACCTACCCACTCCTCAGGCAGAAACTCTGTAAAATCATGTGGGGGACACAGCCACCCGGAGGGGGTTGTCCTACGTTACGGAACCATTGTATGCAAATATCAGCAGAATAGTTTAGGAATCCAGGGTAGCTTCCTCTCACGTCTGATTATCTTACAAGTGTCCTTGACAAACACAGATAAACACATGGAAATGTTTCCTCCTTTGCTTCTGGAGATCTTGAGAATACAAGTCAATATTTTGTAGAAAACTCATTTTCCTAGTTCCTGAAAGACTACTAACTTTTCAGCAAAAGAAAATAAGTGGATTCAGACTTCATTGAAGGAGGGTATGAGGAAGAAGGTTAGCAGGAGAGGCCTTTGAGTTTAGACAATATTCAAAGAGACTGGAATTTTCAGGAAGATACTTTTCCCTGGGAAGTTAGATTTCCCTGGAAGTCGGGCAGTCTCTTCTTTCTCCACTTCCTGCTTCGAATCTGTGCTGCAATCAGACCGAGCTCTCCAGGGTCCCTGGACCTCTAATAGGTTATTCCTTTCTCCAGGGACACCCCGCCACCTGTCCTAACTCCTAGTGTCCAGTCTCCCGATGCTACCATGTCTCCGCTGATGTTAGAAAAAGAGTCAGTCCTGCCCCAGGCATGCCCAGTCCGTTCTGTTTACCCATCACAGATGCCATCACATTGCATTTGTTTTTCCAGGAAGACAAAAAGCAGCCTGAGCTTCTTAGCACTGGTACCATATATATGGTTCAGCTCTGTGTCTCAGTGTCTCTGACAGTGCCAGACACCAAGTGGAACTCAAAATGTTTTCTAAAAATGGGCTTTATCTTATAGAACACTTTTAGGTACACAGCAAAATTGGTAGGAGTTGACAAAGATTTCCCATAAGCCCATAAACCCATAATCTTACATAGGCAGCTTCCCCCACCAGAGTGATACATTTGTTATAATCAATGAACCTACGTTGACAAATTATTTTCACCCAGAATTCATAGTGTACATGGAGGTTCATTCTTGGTGCACGTTCTCTGGGTTTGGATAAAGGCATAGTGACAGGTATCCACTATTATCGTGTTGTTCAGAATAGTTTCATTGCCCAAAAAATCCCGTTCTGCCTGCGTGTCGCTACCTCCACCCTAACCACTGGCAACCACTGATCTTTTAACTGTCTGCATAGTTTGTCTTTTCCAGAGCACCCTATAGGTCGAAAGCACGCAGTCTGTAGCGTTTTCAGATTGGCTTCTTTCACTTAGGGATGTGCATTTAAGTTTCCTCTATGTCTTTTCATGGCTTGATAACTCATTTCTTTCTAGCTCTGAATAATATTCTATTGTCTGGATTTATTTATTCATTCACCTATCGAAGGACGTCTTGGTGGCTTCTACATTTCAGCAAGTGTGAATAAAGCTACTATAAACATGCATGTGCAGATTTTTGTGTGGAAGTAAGTATCCGGTTTCTTAGGGTAAATTACAAGGAGAATATTGGATCGTTTGATAAGCGCATGTTTAGTTTTGTAAAAAACCACAACTGCCTTCAAAGCAACTACCATTTTGCTTTTTACTCAGCCGTGAAGGAGAAGTCGCGTGTTCCGTTTTGTCACTGTTCCTTCTCTCTTCTGGCCATGGCAGTGCCGTGGCGGTGGCGTGTACTGGTACTTCTTAGTTTTTTTAATCTCCATTTCCTTGATCACACGATGTGGAGCATCTTTTCAGGTGCTTATTTTCCATCCCTATGTCTTCTAGGGCACGGTGTCTATTAAGGTCTCAACTTATTTTTTAAATGGGCTGTTTATTTTCTTATTGGTGAGTTTTAAGACTTCATTGTGTATTTTCTCAGATATGTCTTTTACAAATGTTTTCTCCCAGACTGTGGCTTCTCATTCTCTTGACAGTGTCTTTTGCAGGGCTGAAAATTTTAATTTTTATTCAGCCCAGCTTATCAGTTCTTTCTCTGATGGATTGTGACTTCTGTGTTATATAACCTACAAAGTCACCACTAACTCCTGGGCCTTCTGATTTTTCCCTATGTGACTCTTCCTAAGTTTTATAATTTGCATTTGACATGTAGGTCTGTGATCCATTTTGAGTTAATTTTCATGAAGAGTGAAAGATCTGTGTATAAATTCTTCTGTCGTTGTTGATTTTTGGTATGTGAGTGTCCATTTGTTCCAGCACCATCCATTGAGAAGATTCTCTGTTCTCATGTGTATGTCTTTGCCCCTTTGTCAAAGGTCAGTTAACTGCAATTGTACGGGTCTATTTCGAGGCTCTCTTTTCTGTTTATTTTAACATAATAAAAAATTGTGGCATTAAGTATATTGCTTAACCTTCAAGTATCTGGGGATTTTCTAGCTGTCAATAGCTGTCCTGCTATTGATTTCTAGTTGAATTACACTGTGGTCTGAGAGCAGACGTAATTTTAGGGCAGCTAAGGTGTTTTGTGGCCCGGCCTGTCGTCTCTCCTGGCGTGCGTTCCGTGTGAACCTGAGAGGATGTGTGTTCGGTTTCGTTTCTTCTCCCTGTTTTGTCTTCCATTGTTTTTTGTCTTTTGTGGTGGTTGAGCAATTTATATGATTCTATTTTCTCCCCTCACTTAGCATATCAATTATATTTCTTTAATTTCAATTTTGTTTCATTTTGGAAGAACACTTAAAATGTGACCTATTCTCTTCATAAATTGTTAATTGCACAACACATTATTGCTGAGTTATACTTATTTTGTACCCTTTTTTTAGTGGTGTGCTAGAGCTTATAACACATTTATAACTAATAAAAGTCCACTTTCAAATTACACACCACCACTTCATGGGCAGTTGTGAGTACTTGATGGTAACAAAATAATCCCAATTTCTCCATTTTGTCCCTGTATCATTGCTGTCACTCATTTTGCTCATGTGTATATATATATAAACATGTATCTACACATGGGTGTACATAATCAAGTACACTGTTGCTGTTATTATTTTAAACAAATAGTTATCTGTTAGATCAATTAGGAAAACCTTTTTTATTTTACCTTTACTTATTCTCTCTGTAATGATCTTTCTCTCTCTCCGTATATCTGAATTTCTGACCTATATCATTTTCTATCTCCCTAAAAAACTTCTCTTAACATGTTTTTGCAAGGCAGGTCTACTGGCAACAGATTCACTCCATTCTCAGTTTCTGTTTGAGAAATTCTTTTATCTCCTTTACTTTTGAAGGGTAATTTCACAGGGTACAAAATTCTAGGTTGGTGGTTTTCTTCTTTCGTCACTTAAGTTTTCACTGCACTCTTCTCACTGGCAGGATATTGGGGGAGCTGTGTGTGGCTCTTACCTTTGTTTCTCCACAGCTAAGGTGTTTTCCCCAGTCTGGCTCCTTTCAGTGTTTTTTACCTTGAATTTTCGGTAATTTGAAAATTAGGTGCCTGGGTGTAGTTCTGGAGGCATTTATCTTGCTTGGTATTCTCTGAGATTTCTGGATCTGTGGTTTGGTATCTGACATTAATGTGGGGGAAATTATGTGTCATTAATTTTTAAATCTTTTCTTTTTCCTTTGTCTCTTTCTTCTTTTGGTATTCTCATTACACAGAACTGTAGGATAAATCTCAGATATTCTGTTCTGATTTTTCCAGTTTGATTTTTTGTTTTGGAGACTTCTGTTGAGGTTTTCTCAAGCAGAGAGCCCTTCCGCAGCTGCTCCCAGGTTAATAATAGGCCCATCAAAGCCAATCTTTATTTTTGTTACAGTGATTTTGATCTCTAGCATTTCTTTGAGATCCTTTCGTAGAATTTTCATCTCTCTTTTTACACTGCCATATGTTTTTGTATTCTCTCTATCCATTAGTGCCCTTAGTATATTAATCATGGCTTTTAAATTCCTGGTCTGATGATTCCCAAATCGCTGCCATGTCTGAGCCGCATTCTGATGCTTGCTCCCTTTCTTCGAACTTTAGTTTTGTTCTGTTTTTTGTCTTTCAATATATCTTGCAATTTTTTAAACTGTTAACTGGACATCTCCTAGGTGAATAGAACTGTTACAAATAGGCTTTCAGTAATGTGGGAGGTGGGGAGGGAGAAGTGTCTTATAGTCCTGTGATTAGATCTTTCAGTGAGCCTTCACCTCTGGGCTGTGAACCTCACCCAGCTTCTCAGTCTCCCCCTGGTCCCCTAAGGTGGGACAGGCAGCTGGAGCTGGAGCTGGGCATTTGCCTTCTGCCCGGTCACTTACGATCTGAAAAACCACTAGCAGGTCAACTCTAGCTAGTTTCTCCTGAGGGCGACCTTATTAAGAACAGACTGCTCTGTGTATTTTAAAATAGTCCTTTTTTCCCTCCCGCTTCAGAAAGCGCTGGGGTCTTTTCCTCTGATATTCCCTGTGAGAATCTGGTAGAGTTTCGGGAGGTAAAATTCACAAATGAGTGGGCCCCCCAGTAATGGAGTGCCCTGGAGTTTTGATTCCCCAGACTTATCCCCACTGTGTCTCCAGCAATGTACTAATCACAGGTCCTGTTTTTCCGTCTCAGTGCTGGATCCCAGGGAGGTTTCTGCCCCATCCAGTTGTGATTCTCTGGGGTTTGCCCTATGACCTCACTGCTCTTAGGAATCTAAGAAGAACAGTTGATGTTTCGGTTTTCACAGTTTTTACTTGTGAGGCTGAAGCGATAACTTCCAAGACCCTTATGTGTTGCACCAGAAATTGAGAGTCTCAAAACATTAAAAAAAAAAAAAAAAAGAGAGAGAGAGAACTGTCTGGACTTGGAAATGATGGGATAATTGGAGATACACAGACAAATAGAATTAAAAAGAATTTTTCCCAAGCTGAAAAAAAGAACCCACATTTTTTTTGGTCTAACTTAAAATGTTTAATTAACTCCTTGAGTTGATTTCCCTATCTCTTTCCACTGCCTATAGCAAAAAGAGAGGGCCCACTGCAGGAAATGTGTCCTAAAAATAAACTTTTCACCTTTTTATTTTCTCTGTGACTGACAGAAACTAAATTATCTTTGGACTGTAAAGCCTTTTCTAATGTATTTCAGGAATATCTTGGTATCATTCAGCTGGGAAAAAACAAATTTTCTCTCTCCATAGTTCCCTCCAATTCCCAGGGGCCTTCTAGGGCAGAATCACAGACTAAAAATAGATGAGACTAATTTAGGCTCACTTAGGCAAGCTATTTACCCCGTTGTACATAGTTTCATTCCCCTCTTCAAACATCTAGTCATTCCATTAAGGCTATGAAAACATCATCTACGTGGTCCGAACAGGCCTGCTGCACTGAGTCACTTCCTTGAAAGTAATTCTCAGAAGTCAGCTTTTCTTGAGCATCTAGTATTTGCGTCTCCAACTGTATTTTAATGCACACCGTTACTATGTTATAACCACGAATCCTTTATCATCTGCCTACTTACAACACAACATATTCACTTATGCAAATACATTCTTAACATATCAATATTTTGTTTCTAACGAAAGAAAATTAAATAATTTTACATATTTTCCTTTCTTTAATTTCTGGGTTTCATAGATCTCTCTATGTTGCGCATTTGAGCCCAGATGTTTCTGTGTTTTTTCTCTCACAAATATACATTTCGTTGGAGTGAAGATGCCTCCTTCATTTTCTTTCTGGCACACTGTGATATGATGATCATTCATCAAGTCTTCATCCATGCTTAGATTTCTTCCTCATTGTATTTTTTGCATTGTTCCTTCAAATTCTCCAAAACATATCTATTCTTTCTAATTCTTCATATAGCTTTTTATGAACATACAGTTTGTGATCCTCTTGGTGTGTTTGGGGAGGGGGATAGCTGGAAACATTGATGGCAGTATGTACTCTCCATGGTTACGTACTTCCTGATTAAATACTCTTAATCACATTTTTAGTAACTATTCTCTCTTCTACAAGCTTCTGACTCCCATCTTACTTCATCAGACTCATCCCAACATGTATTCGGTTCTGGTGCATTGTATTTTGCTAAATTAATAAATATTCAAGTAGTTAAATCCATAATATTCAAGGCATACTTTTGAGGTGGCGCATAGCCCTTGAACACTAACCATATGCCAGACACTGTTCGGGGTGCTTCAGTTTCAGTAGTAAGATAGAAAAAGTCCTTGCACTCATGGGTCCCATAATCCAGTCAGGGAGACAACCAATTCTGTGCTGTAAAGAAAACTGGGAAAAACGGTTAGAGGGGGATGTCTTGAATTTCTCTTTCAAAGAGACCCTATTTTAACTATTCAGGGAATGCTTCTCTAATGAAGGAACACTCGAGCAGAAATGAGAATGAAGGCAAGAAGCGGGCTGTGCAGATGTCTACAGATGGACAGAGGGTCTTTCCGGGGGGAGGGAGCAGGAAGGACAAAGGCCACGGGGCAGAAGCAGGTATGTTTGGGGAAGAGAGGAGGGAAAGTGGAAAGCAACACCACGTCTGAGGGAGTCACCCCTGCTAATACCTGGGCTAAAGGAAATCTTCCAGTCAACCTTAGGGTCAAAAGGTGAGGAAGTCAACCCCACCTCCTCAGTGGGAGGCACTGCGAAGCAAACACAGACAGAGAAGCAGGTGAAAAATTAGGACAATCTTAGAAAATCTTTACCCGCATCCTGAATTATTTACTTACAATAAAAACCAAAAAAAGGAAATAAAGAGACAAGTGATCTTTTGAGTTTTCTTCTTTAAATTGTTAATGCAGTAAACAACTTGTTTAATTTTTAAATATTAAATCCCCCTTTTATTCATAGGATAAAGTCAGTTTGCTCACAATGTACATGATTCTTAGCTTTTGTGTTTTTGGCTCGCTCACATGTGTCTGGGCTTCTGGGTGGACGTCTGGGGATCCGTGAGTGCACAGCAATGAAGGAGATGGACCTGGAGTTTTCCGTCTTACATCATCCAGGTCCACACCTCCCTGCATCCCCAGACCAGCAGTGGTATCTCCATTTGAAATTCTGGAAATTGCTTTCTTCTCTTTTCTCTTCTTTTTTTTTTTTTTTTTTTTAATTTTTTTAATGTTTTATTTATTTTTAGGAGAGAGAGAGAGAGACAGCGTGAGCAGGGGAGGGTCAGAGAGAGAGGGAGACACAGGCTGAAACAGGCTCCAGGCTCTGAGCTGTCAGTCAGCACAGAGCCCGACGCGGGGCTCGAACCCACGAACCGCGAGATCATGACCCAAGCGAAAGTCGGACGCTTAACCGACTAAGCCACCCAGGCGCCCCCTCTTTTCTCTTCTTTTTAAGTCTTATGTTAGGTTTACCAATTTCATTACTTTAGAAAAACTGGATATTTAATTGTATATTTTTCATAACTGAATTTTATGTTTTCTCTTGTTACTATTTCTTTTCTTCTGCATTCTTTGGGTTTACTTTGCATTTGTTTTTATTACATCTTGAGATGGATGCCTTAGGTCCTAATTTTCACCCCTCCGCTCATTATAACTTATGGATTTAGAGATAAGTTCTGTAATTTCCACTTTAGCTTCATCCCTCAAACTGCAGGATGTATTTGTGTTTATACAGTAGGATGAGCTATTAATCTGGTATCAGTAGCTCAGCACAGTAAAGAGCCCCAAAGGGGAAGTAAGGCCCACTGGCCCTTTCCTCCAGGTGGGCACTCGTGGATCCAGACTCCTCCCATGTTGCAGTGACACCAGGCATCATGGACAGAGTCACTGTGGAAGAGACTTAACAGTAGGAGGGATTTGCGGCTAGGTCTACAAGTGGCATATACAGTTCCCACCTCTGTTCCATTGGTTACTATGGCTGTGTAACTAAGCACCCCAAAACTTAGCACAAGATAACCATTTTATTCCATTTACTCGTTCTGTGGATCTGGTATTCAGTAAGACCCGATGGCTGGAGTCATGTCAAGACTAAGGGCTGGAATCAGGAGTATCTCCACACATATCTGGGACTTTCTGTCAGAATACCTCCAGGGAGCCTTTCTCCGTGGTCCATTCTTCACAGCATGGAGGCCGCAAGGTATATGGACTTCTTACAGACTCACTCCAAATACAGGTGACTCGAGAGAACTAAATGGAATAGTGAGGCCTCTTCCATCTTGCTTTGGAGCTTTTATGTCATTCTAACGGCCGTAAGTGAGTCATTAAAGTTGATCCCAATTCAAGGCCAGCAAACATAGATCTCATCTATCATTTGGAAGAGTGCCAGTTCATGTGCAAAAATGTTCAGAAGCCCTCGTAGCCAGTTACATGGCCCCAACATAACTGCAGAAGAATCCGACAAATGTTGTGTTCTCACATGCTCAGGAAGAGGAAAATGAATCTGGGTTTGGTGAACACGAGTAGATGCGGCAGCATTTTTCTTTTTTAATTAAAAACCCTGTTCTAATTTCCATTTTTAAATTTATTTGAGAAAGAGAGAGAGAAATAGCAGGGGAGTGGTGGGGGATGGGTGGGGGAGAGAATCCCAAGCAGGCTCCATGCTGTCAGTGCAGAGCCCCATGAGGGGCTTGAGCTCACAAACTATGAGATCATGACTTGAGCCAAAATCAAGAGTCG
This sequence comes from Proteles cristata cristata, assembly GCA_017311185.1. Lineage (NCBI taxonomy): Eukaryota > Metazoa > Chordata > Mammalia > Carnivora > Hyaenidae > Proteles > Proteles cristata. Next base: position 16,112 of record JAESUZ010004477.1, on the reverse strand, counting down.
GATGTGCAACTGACGGAGCCAGCCAGGTGCCCTCCTAATTTTCATTATGAGTTTCTCTTTGATCTTTTAATATCCCACCTGTGCTTATAAGGAGCTATCCTGTAGTTTGCCCAGTGCAAACTTTTCCTATGAATAACCAAATAACACATATTCTAGGCTTTGTGGGCCATATCTGGTCTTTGTAGCACATTTGTCCCTAATTTTAATTTTTCCACAACTCTTTTAAGATGTGAAAGCCATTCTTACATCACATTTCATTCACAAACAGGCCACGAGCACAGACCGGCCTAGTTTGCTTGTCCATCTACAGTGTGTTGTTGCATATGATTCCTAGGTCAAGTTGGCTAATTCTGTTTATATCTTCTATATCTTTCAAGCAAAAAAGACCTCCCATATCACATATGAAAAGAGACATGTTAAAATCTCTGAGATGGTAGATTTCTGTCTGTAGATCTACTACTTTTTGTTTTCTGCATTTTGAGGCCTTATTATTGACAAGCAATTTCTGCTTAACATGAGTACTATGTCCAGGGAAAAATGACACTATAGCAAAAACACTAATCAGGACCCTATGTATCATATGCTAAATGGAAAAAACCCTACAATGCATTCATGTTAGTGCCAAACCCTCAACCAATTTCCTAAACTGTTAACTAAAACACGGTAAAGAACTTATTCATAACTATTTGTAGCTTTTATAAACTAACATGTTAGGATGCAAAATGTTTGAAACGTAGCTTCCTAATCACCAAACACCGAATTTATTTGTTAATCAATATCTGCTTTGTATAAAGTAACATAATTTCTTTTAGCACCAAAAATATCTTACATAAACATTCCCTTTATTGATGCTGCATGCTTTTCAAAACATCTACTTTTATAGCACAAAAAGAATGTCATAGATCAATATCTCTTGTGAACATTGGTGCAAAAAATCCTAACTAAAATACTAGTAAGCAAAATCAAGTACCATATTTAGAAAGTAATATATAATGATCAATTGGGATTTACTCTGGTACTGCAAAAATGGTCCAGTAGTAAGCTATCCATTCATATAATGGACCGTATTAATAAATCTAAGAAGAAAAATCGTATAATTATCTCCATAGTTGCTTAGAAAGCCTCTTTTTAAAAAAATTGAAAAACCTCCAGAAAATAGGTATTGATGGATATTTTCTTACACACACACACACACACACACACACACATTTTTAAAATGTGTTTTATTTATTTTTGAGAGACAAAGAGAAAGAGAGAGCAAGAGAGGGACAGAGAGAGTGCATGCATGTGGGGGAGAGACAGAGAGAGAAGGAGACACAGAATCTGAAGCAGCTCCAGGCTCTGAGCTGTCAGCACAGAGCCTGACGCGGGGCTGAAACCCATTAACCATGAGATCATGACCTGAGCTGAAGTCGGACACTTAACCGACTGAGCCACCCAGGCGCTCGCCCCCTCCCCCACTTGTATGTAGTTATTTTAAAGTGCACTGGTGGCATTAACCAATGGGAGTAGGCAACAGGAAACAGCTAGAGTCATAGGAATTTGAAAAAAAAAAAAAAAAAAAAAGGAAAAGCTATCTCTAGTCAAATGCTGTAATAGCATTCTTAGAAAACTCTAAATATATGTAAACTAAAACAATAAAAGAATTCAGTAAGGTATCCAGATGTTAAAATAAACACAGAAATTAGTGGATTTCTTGTCAACAAAATAACTATTTAGATCATTTATTTAGATAATTTAATGGAACATTAACCATATCTAAAATAGAGGGATAAAAATTTTTAAACTTAGGAATGTCCTTAGCAAGAAAGAAGATAACTTTAAAACAATTCTGCAATTCACAAATAGATCTGAGCAAATAAAAAAGATGTCTTTTGTATTTGGATATGATAACTCTGAGTCACAAATATTTAAGGTTTGCTTTATTTATAAATTAAATGTGAACTCAGTAAAAATGCCAGCAAGTGGGTTTGTTTTAGTTTTTTCTTATTTTTTTTTAATTTAGAAAAGCTGATACCGAAGTTCATATGGAAAAATAAGCATACAGGAATAGCTAGGAAAATACAGAAAGGGAAAGCTAAGAAAAGGGACTGTTAAGATATATTATAAATTCTCTATGATTAAAACCGTGTGGAACTCACATATGAGGAAACACATATATTAATGGAAAAGAACAGCAAATCTGGAAACAGGCTCAACTATATATGAAAAGTTAACGTATGATGAAGGTGATCTCTCAAAACCCTCGGACAGGAGCGAAGTTTTTAATAAATGTTGCTGGGTAAGTGGAGAGCGGAGAGGAGGAAGAGAGAAGTGAACTCACCTATCACCCCTTGGGCCAACAAGCTCCAAACAGACCAGAGGCACAGATGTAAAGATAAAATCATACACTTCCTAAGAAGGGCCACCTTTCCCTGTGCCCACGCAATCTAACTACGACTCAAAATTCAGATTTGATAAGATGTTTAACAGCGGCCCCACTGTCTTCTGGCCCTCGAGGGAGGAATTGCACGTTAATTGAACTGCTGTTTCCCTATGAATAATGTGTCATTTTCCACTGGCTTCCATCAGGATGATCTCTTTGTCTTCGGTTCTTAGCAGTTCAGCTATCATGTGCCTACTTCTATATCACAAATTAAATTTCTGTCAGCCTCAGAGTGCCTGGATGGCTCAATCAGTTGCGTGTCTGACTTCGGCTCAGGTATGATCTTGTGGTCCCTGAGTTCGAGCCTCGCGTCGGGCTCTGTGCTGACAGCTCAGAGCCTGAAGCTGCTTCAGATTCTGTGTCTCCCTCTCTCTCTGTCCCTCCCCCACTCACACTCTGTCTCTGAAAAATGAATAAACCTTATAAAGGTTTTAAAAAATTCTGTAAGCCTCAAACTTTCCATCTGTAACAACTATTACCTCTGGACAAGATAGAAAAAACACACAAGGGCACTGAGAGTGAATGAATAATTTAGTCAGGATTTTTTGAGAAAAAGTCTGAAGAAGAAGCCCACATGGAGTAAGTTTTTCCCTTTTATAGCTTTTACTTGAGGACAGGCCAAAGCAGCCACCGAGAGTGGTGGGTAAGCCCCGGAATCCCACAGTGCTCACAGCCTGTGCAACACAGCACAGAATTCAGGGCAGTTTCAGCCACTGCAGGTCAAGGGAGGTTCCTGAACAGAGAGCCAGGGTGGGGTGACTCCAATTCTGTGAGCAAACTCTGACAAAGTCTTTGGTGACCCTGTGCTGTGCACATAGGGACCAGACACAAATGGTCTGAACAAACGTCAAAGAACTGAAGTGAGATTTGAACTGTCAAACGGGAGAAATAGCCTGGAATTTAATTTCAGTCAAATAAATTGCTTTTGAGGCAAAGAATATCAGACTTTTCCAGAGTCTGCAAAACATAATATTCCAGAGTTTTCCCAGGATACAATCCAAAATTAATTAACAATAAAGAACCAAGAAAATGTCACCCACTTTTAAGGGAAAGATAATACGCAGCAGTCATGGTCCAGAATTGGAGTGAGCAAGCCAGGGCTTCCATGGGGAGGGGGGAGGGGGGAGGGGGGCTCCAGGTCCACAGGGAGACGTGGAGGGAGACAGTGATAGACATGCACTGGGGGTGATAGAGCATCAGAAATTTGAGTCATCGCGTGGCTTTCACAGCGGAATTCAGATGACACCCCTGTATTTATTTGTTTTTAAATTTACTTATTTATTTTTGAGAGACAGAGAGAGAGAGAAAGAGAGAGTGCACAGGCAGGGGAGGGTCAGAGAGAGAGGGAGACACAGAATCTGAAACAGGCTCCAGGCTCTGAGCTGTCAGCACAGAGCCCGACGCGGGCCTTGAACCCATGAACTGTGAGATCATGACCTGAGCCGAAGTCGGACGCTTAACCCACTGAGCCACCTGGGTGCCCCCGGAGTAATGATTTTAAACAGACCCATCCAAAAGTGCCAAATTTACGACCAGTTGAACATTAAAATAAATAATGACAGCAATGGGTAATAACACTTTGAATAAAATACATATCCGTGAGTTTGTGGAAGATGAGTGAGTCAATGGAAGGGAAAGAAGAGCTCTTTTTCAGAGCAGAACACCAACAAATGAATACAGAAGGAACGACGCCATTAGAAATATCACACTTTGTAACCGTTATAGCAGTTAGTATCCATAGATGCTAACACTGGTGGATGTAAGTTCGGTTAGGAACAAAGTATTTATTTACAGACTCAAAGTAATACCCTGTGAATTACTTATTAATCACAAAGGGAAAATAATAACTTCGCAGTGGAAACCAGTATACCACCTTAGCCAAGTGATCAAGGTTAGTATCGCCAATAATGGACACAATTACATCATCGGCTTCCTGACCTGGTAGTCTGAAGAGGGCAGAGTATCATTTTTGTGGTATTCCTAGCTGACAGGCATCACTTCAACCTAATGATGAAGAAATATCAGACAAACCCAGACAAACCCAAACTGAGGGACATTCCACAGAAATAAAATGACCTATGCCTTTGAAAGGCTAGTGCCTTGGTGAAGACAAACTGAGAAACTCTTCCAGATCAAAGGAGACTAAACAGACGTGACACATAAATGCAATGTGTGTGCCTGCCCTGGATCCTGGACCAAACAAAACTGCCAAAAAGGACATTCTCGGAATAATTTGCAAAATCAGATTAAGATCAGAAGATTGAAAGGGAAGGGGAAAAACAGTTACAAACAGAGAGGGAGGGAGGCAAACCACAAGAGGCTCTGAAATACAGAGAACAAACTGAGGTAAATGGGGGGGTGGGGGAGAGGGGAAAATGAGTGGATGGGCATGGAGGAGCGCACTTGTTGGGATGAGCACTGGGTGTTGTATGGAAGCCAATTTGACAATAAATTATATATATATAAAGATCAAAAGATTGATAAGGTACTTATATAATATTAAAATTTCTGGTTTTGAGAGCTGTATCTGAATATTCTTGTTCTTAGGAAATTCACATTGAGATATTTGGGGGTGAAGGGGTATGAAATCTTCAGCTTCCTATATACAGTGGATAAGAAAAAAGGTAATGATATTGTAGAGATATGATGAGGTACCAAATATGGAATATAAATAAAAACTTAACAATTGGTGAATTTGGGTGAAAGATAGTTGTAAGTTCTTTCCACCTTTTAAAAAATGTTTTATTTATTTCTGAGAGAGAGAGACAGCATGAACAGGGGAGGGTCAGAGAGAGAGGGAGACACAGAATCCGAAATAGGCTCCAGCCTCTGAACTAGCTGTCAGCACAGAGCCTGTCGCGGGTCTTGAACCCAAGAACTGTGAGATCATGACCTGAGCCAAAGTCAGACGCTTAATCGACTGAGCCGCCCAGGCGACCCAAGTCTTTCTACCTTTTAGACACTTTTCTATACCTTTTTATTTGAAATTATTTAAAAATTAAAATTGTAAAAGAGATAAGAAATCGAGCCATACCTATCACAGCAAAACTAAATTCTGTCACAATAAACTTCCCTACTTGTAAAAAACCAATCTACTTGTGAGTTCTGGACAATGCCCCATCAGTTGCGTTTGAAATTGTATCTATATACATAACACACAATTTTGTTAAAAAACGAGGTGTTCACGGTAAAGAGGGCTTACACGTACAAGTGTCCCTACAAGTGCTGGCTGCCACTGGCTGTGCCCCAGTCTCACAGGGGAAGGCTGAGCTGTGAAGACAAGGAGAGTCTGCAGGTGAGACTAAGGACCACAGTCCTCAGGTTTAGAGATTCCTCGGCAGTGAAGAGGCTACACCCTCGTTCCCAAACACGTAATCGTGACATTGACATTACTGAAGCCACAGAGATGCAGAACTGGGCCTTATACAATCACAGGTCAAGTTCCGGGTGTGTAAATCCCTGATGGATTTAGGGGGTCAGGAGATGCGTGAGGAGCCCCCTCACTGAAGCCAGACGGCTGTGGGGCTCTGCTCTCGGGAGGAGACCAAGGAAGGAAGGGGCAGGAGAGAATGGAATGAAATGTGGCTCAGATCAGAAATGTAAGAAACAGGTGTGTGGTTCCCGGCCCCTGAAGCTGATTGGAATCAAAGCGGAAGACATTTTCTGAATCTTGAGACGTGAGTTCTGCCAAAGGAACTATGAGCCCCCAAAGCTGGAACTTTCAACCCCGTCCTCTTTGCACATCCTCCTGGGACACAGTGGCCTTAGCACAACTCTCAAAGGTTTTATGTATATATAACATTTTATACGTCCCAATGTAAGGTTTTGCTTTTTTTTTTTTTAATGTTTTATTTATTTCTAGTAGAGAGAGAGAGAGAGACAGACAGCATGAGCAGGGGAGGGTCAGAGAGAGAGGGAGATACAGGCTCTGAAACAGGCTCCAGGCTCTGAGCTGGCAGTCAGCACAGAGCCGACGCGAGGCTCGAACCCACGAACCGCGAGATCATGACCTAAGCGAAAGTCGGACGCTTAACCGACTAAGCCACCCAGGCGCCCCGTAAGGTTTTGCTTTTATTACTCAATTCTGTAGGTCTTTTTCCTTAGGTCTTTTATTGTTTTGTCATTATCCACCTGAAGATTACACATTCAAAAAAGCTCACCCGAATCTTTCCCTAGAAGTTTTATGATTTTTAAAATTAAATGTATCCCATTATTTATTTACTTTTTATATTCTTTTTTTAAAAGTCTATTTATTTCCTTAGAGGGAGAGAGGGAGCACAGCAGGGAGGGGCAGAAAGAGAGAGAGAGGGAGAGAGAGAGAATCCCAAGCAGGCTCTGCGCTGTCAGCACAGAGCCTGATGCAGGGATTGAACTCATGAACCACAGATCATGACCTGAGCCAAGATCAAAACTTGGATGCTCCACAACTGAGCCACCCAGGCACTTCTGGATCCCATTTATTTTACAGCAAAGATGGAGATAGAAATTCCTTTAATTCAATATGGAATCATTTCCCCCAATGAGTTAAGAGAGGTTCTTTATCATACTATAAAATCTTTTATATCCTGAAGTCTTTCTATTACATTCTTTGAATGTTTCTATTTTGTGAATATCAATCTATTTTTTGTGGTTTTACTAAATCATTTAATGTCTTATAGAGCAAGTTCCTTTCACTGCTTTTTAAAAATCAATTTACTTGCTTTTGTCACATTTATTCTTAGAAAAAATAAATGAGAGAAAACCTGTCCACAGAGGGGGGAAAAGAGTATTGAAAATACTACATCCTACATAAAGTAATCTATAAACTTAATATCAGTCTCATCAAAGTATCAGTAAAATGTATAATTTATGTAGACTTTGGCTCATTTTTTAAAAAGCTTTATAATTTTTTTACATGGGTTTTATAATTCTTGGTTAAATTTACTTCTATTTATTTTATGTTTTTTTAGCCTTTACTCTATTTTGACTGGCTATTGCTAGGATATAGGAAAACCACTGAATTTTCTATGTTTACCTTTATACTCTAACATTGTTCCATACACATTTCTTACTTCTCAGTTTTAATAGTTTTCAGTTAAAACTCTTATTTTTTTAACAGTAGACAATTATATCATCTGTCAACTAATAGGTTTATATTCTTTTCCAAACTTTTTCTCTTATTTATTTATCACATTATCTTACTGTAGAATTTCCTACTTAATGAGTAACAGTGATGTATGGTAACATCTTTATGTTGATCTGAAATACGTACTTTTTTAAAATGTTTTTTTATTTATTTCTAGGAGGGAGAGAGAGAGAGAGAGAGACAGCGTGAGCAGGGGAGGGTCAGAGAGAGAGGGAGACACAGACTGAAACAGGCTCCAGGCTCTGAGCTGGCAGTCAGCACAGAGCCCGACGCGGGGCTCGAACCCACGAACCGCGAGATCATGACCTAAGCGAAAGTGGGACGCTTAACCAACTAAGCCACCCAGGCGCCCCTGAAATACGTATTCTTCACCATGGCAATGATGTGTCTGTTATTCTTAGTGTACAAAGTTTTTTTTTTTTTTTAACATACATTAGGAATAAGTATTAGAATTTTATCAGCTGTGAGTTTTGGATCCATGAAGATAATTAATTTTGTACTTTTTTAACAATTTTGTACTTTTTCTTAAAGGATATTGGTGTTTATTTAATTTACCACAGTTAGCATTCATTCACTTTATAGCATATATAGAAAATTGAGGTTCAGGTTGTGTTTGAATATTTCCAGCGATAGAAAAACAACTACCTGTAAAGGAGCTCCTTGCATTTCTGATACATATTCATGTCCGGAAACTGGGTGACACTGACCCATAAATCAGCGCTCTTGTCAACAGTCGCCTCACCGTTTATGAACCACTCCTCTGTTACTGGCTCATATTTTTAAATTTGGTGCCAAATAAATTACATGATATCCTTATTCAATAGTTGACTGAAAGCATTCCGAAACTTCCAACAAAAGAGAAGTTAATGAAGTCCAACATGATTTGTTCTAAGTGAAACAAGGGTCACCACAAGTGCTTACAAAACACCCATAGAGGGCGCCTGTGGGCTCAGTCGGTTCAGTGTCCAACTTCAGCTCAGGTCAGGATCTCACGGTTTGTGAGTTCGAGCCCCACAGTGGACGTGCTGCTGTCAATGTGGAGCCTGCTCCCATCCTCTGTCCCCCCTCTCTGCCCCTCCCTCCTCTCTCTCTCTCTCAAAAATAAATAAACATTTAAAAATGCCCATATAATAATGTTAGGATTCTGGACATCGATGTTAAGTTCAAATTAAAGAAGAAAAAAAAAGAAAAAAGGTTGCTAATGTTTCATATGTTTCTAATGTTTATAATAAAGTTTTAACTGCAGCACAGATATTAAAGGTAGTTACTACAATCCTGTTACTGTAAAAATTAAGATACAGAGGTTCAGAGATGTAGCACCCGTAACAATTTCCCTCAAACGTTAACTTACAAAAGGCCTTCACTGATAGAAGTTCAGGCCTTTTGAAGCTCGTATAGTTTCCTCCGTGGTTTCTACATCAGTTAGGAGTCAGAACTCAGAGTTTCCATACCATAAATTATCCCAGATGAATTGCTGACTTCACTGTTATTTGTAGCTGTTGGCCAACTAACCCCAAACTGCATTTTCCAGAAAAGTTCTGTGTCCGGGGCTTCTCAGCACCAGCGCCTCGTAATCTGCGGCTGCCCCAAGTCTTCCTTGTGAGCCCTTCTTAGCTTCTTCTCAAGTCCTTAGGCATCTCATACTGTTTTCTCAGCCTTGTTCCCTGATGCCAGAGGCAATTTTGTTTTCTTTCCCTTTGGCTCTTAGCCTGAGACCTTTTAGAGGGCGGCCTTTTTCTTATTCATTTTGCCCCCAGTGACTTTTCAAACTACTGTTATAATAATTATGCCAGCTTTTTAAAAAAAATTAATAATCAATCAAACAGTGCAGATGTATGTAATGGGTTGAAAGTCCTCTCAGGCATCCCTCCTGCCCCCATAGAGGTACAAAGCCCACCTTCATTCCCATATCTTGGAGTTACAACTGAATGTTCTGTTTTATCTCAACGCCGCCAACATACTACACAAACACACGAAATTACATGATACTTTTTAACTCTGTGAGAACTATAACTTCTTCACTCATCCCACAGTTTTTCACTTTGAGAACTCTCATTTTTTCGTTCACCCACTTTCTTCACTGGTGCAGATCTACTCAGCACTGCTGTACTTGATGAAACCATGTTAATTGGCTGAGAAGTTATCTTGTCTTCTTGTTCCACCATGTTTTTGTAAATGTAATTGAAGAGCTAAAACTTCATAGGTAAGCATACAACACAGAAGGAGATAGATGAGCCTTCAGTAATTATAGACCCATTGCTAATAAATCAATGAAGCAGAAGGAGATTAAGCGTCTTCTCTGAGATCACAAACTTTCAGTTAGGGGAATGGTTAAAACAAGAGCCCACACTTGCAGACTACGAATCTAAACTTCTTTCCCGTCCATCATGAAGTCCTTCAGAATCTCCGAACCCTGTGTGCACTGCCTTTCTCCAGCTACGGATACGGGGGTTTACTGGTCTGCTATAACTGTATGTCAGATAATCGGGAAAAGCACGTCTGTGCTGCAAAATGGTAAATTGATGTCACATCATAAGTTTAGTGTAATAAATTTTTCAGTGTGAAGGTCACTACCTGAGAATGAAAAACAGTGTGATGAGAAGAGACACAAACAGCTCAACTAACTATAACAACAAAGTAATTCTGCCTCAATTTTTGTTTTTTAAGTTAAAGGCTAACACTTCAACTAACACCATAAGTCTTCTCCAACTTTGCTTCAGCTCCCAGATTCTGAGTCAGGCTGAAAACATGTGAATATTACTTCCCCCACTAAATTGTTTCCCACCCTTGATGTTTCTAACAGACTAACTTGGCACTATTTAAATTAACATTTATTAACTAATTCATTCAAGCATCAAAGCTGTTGAATTCTTACAGATAGTATTTGCCATAACAAACACATTTCAAGCAGAGTATCTTATTGCTATGTATAATTACCAGAAAACAATTAAGATTTTAAATCATGGCTCCAGATGTTGAGAGATCAAACAGGAGATTCTTTTTTTTCCCTTAAATAGTTTATTGTCAAGTTGGTTTCCTTATAACACCCGGTGCTCATCCCCACAAGTGCCCCCCTCCATGCCCATGTCCTCCCTCCCACCCCCACATCCATCAGTCCTCAGTTTGTTCTCAGCATTCAAGAGTCTCTCATGGTTTGCCTCTCTCCCTTCCCCCACTATTTCCCCCCTTCTTCTCCCTCATGGTCCTCCATTAAGTTCCTCCTAATCCTCCTATACGTGCAAACATATGATATTTGTCCTTCTCTGCCTGACTTATTTCGCTCAGCATAACACCCTCAAGGTCCATCCATGTGGCTACACATGGCCAGATTTCATTGTTTCTCATTGCCATGGAGTATTCCATCGTATAGATAAACCACATCTTCTTGATCCATTCATCTGTTGATGGACACTTAGGCTCTTTCCATGTTTTAGCTATTGTGGAGAGTGCTGCTATGAACATTGGGGTACACGTGCTCCTATGCCTCAGCATTTCTGTATCCCTTGGGTAAATTCCTAGCAGTGCTATTGCTGGGTCATAGGGGAATTCTATTGTTAACTTTTTTGAGGAACCTCCACACTGTTTTCCAGAGGGGCTGCACCAGTTTACATTCCCACCAACGGTGTAGGAAGGTGCCCGTTTCTCCACATCCTCACCAGCATCTAGGAGTCAAAACAGGAGATTTCAAATCAGAACAACTCATTTCAGAATGACTGAGGTTAATTTTGGGTAAGCGTCCTTTAGTGGTCAAGAACGCTTAACTTTCTGGTCTACACTTCGTCCATCCGTCCATCCACCACCACCCATCCCACATACCTGCACCAACCACAGGCTAAGGCCCTCGGGAGACACTGGTTCCAGCCCCTCGGAGCCTTAGTTCCCAGTGGTGCTGGCAAAGTCAAATACTCTGAATTTGTAATCTCTGTCCCCCTGATCAAGTTGGGATTGCTTCTTGCTCACATTTCCAATAGCCAATGCATTGCTCACCTGTCCATGGGAAGCAAAGGTACCTTTACTTCAGAATTTCAGACAGCCTGGCTTTCTCCAATCCACTTTCAGGCTGGGGCTTCCAATCCCCACGTTTGGCCCTCGCCATGTCTCTTCACCTAACTAGCACCTCCTTGGAGAGGAGGTTTTAACCACCTAACCCCAGAAAGGTCCTGGCCACTATCACATCAGCCCCTCTTATTTTCATTGCAGCCTTTGTCTGATACTTTTCATTTGCTTGTTTTATTCCTTGAAGGCAGATAAGGCCCTTATCAGGCAAATTTATTTCTTGAATCCTAAAATAGTGCTTGATACACAGTTGGCATTGCCACAATATTCGTTGAATGAATGAGTCAGTGGATTCACTGACTACTGCTGAACTACTACATATTGATTCATCCTTGCTGAGAAGTTTTAAATTCTCACATCTGTGAAGATTAAATCAGAATTTAAAACTAAGTCTTAAAATCAAAACAGTTCTGGAAATGTGGGAAACATCTGGCAGAGAACTACCCCAGCCTTGTGATGGGAGAAAAGGTTTTCTCTGAAGTAAGCAGGTCAAGCCGGCCTCTTCATCACATCATCGATAATGTCTGCCGATTTGTGTAGGTTTGCTCAAGCACTGGCACATCTGGTGTCCAAACATAGAACATTGTTCATTCTAAAGTACAGGAGCCATAGTAATTCTCAGGGCTGTTCTATAGAGAATGCCTCTAAGGAGATGAAGGCGATCTGGGGAAGAAGAGACTCTTGTACTTAAAAAAAAAAAAAAAAAAAATAGTTCTTTGGTTGTACAAGAAACTTAAAGGAACTTCCTAGAAAGTGCCAATATGTATGATTTCTAAATAAGCTACAGACTTTGGGGGAGGGGGAAGTAAGGAAAGAAAGAACAAGAAAGAAAGAACAAATTAAAGAAAGAATTGGAGAAGGAAAGAAGGAGGGAAAGGAGGAAGGGGGAGTGGAGGGAGGGAAGGGACGAAGGAGGGAAGGGAGGAAGGGAGGAGTGAGAAGGGCGAGGGACCGAGTGAAGGGGGCCAGCAGGCCGGGCTCGGATCCCTTTAAAGGAGGCAGCGGGCCGGAGGACGCGGGGGGCGGCCGGCGGCCGGGCGTCCGGTTGGCATGGAACCCGTGGGTCTCGGCCCCGCGCCTCGTGCCGCCCCGCCCCCGGCCCCCGCCCTCCTGCGGGGCTCCTCTCCGGACGCGCCTGGGCGAGTCCCGCGGCGCCCCCACAGCGGACTTGCTCCCGGCCGGCTGGAGCTGCCGCGGAGGCGCGCGGCGCGCTCCCTGCCTCGACTCGGTCCCCGGCGGCGCCCCGCGGCCAGCGGGTCCCGGGCCGGCCAGCCGGAGCCCGGCGTCCGCGCCCCCGGGGACGGCTCTCGCCGCAGGGCGGCCGGGCTGGCGCGGGGCAGGCGCCACGAGAGCGACCACCTGCTCCTGGACTCGGCCGGGGACGACGGCGGCGTCAGCCCCCGCGGCGGGCGCTGGGCTCCCACCCCTGCGCGTGAGTGCGGCCGGGGCGCGGGCGGGGGGCGCTCCCACCCCCTGTGTGAGTGTGGCGCAAAGTGGGCGCGGGCGGGCGCTCCCACCACCCTGCGCGTGAGTGCGGGCGGGGCGCGGGCGGCGCCTCCACCCCTGTGTGAGTGGTGGGGGCGCGCGGGGGCGCTCCCACTCCCGTGTGAGCGGGCGGGGTCGTGGGCGGGGGTCGCCCTGCCTGCGCGTGAGTGCGGGCGGGGGTCGCTCCCACCCCTGCGCGTGAGTGCGGACCGGGGACGCGGGGTGCGGGCGGGGGGCGCTCCCACCCCTCGTGTGGGCAGGGGGGGGGTCGGGAGCGCGACCCCGGGGCGCTCTGTCTCGAGCCACGGTCCGGGCGGAGAACCGGCTCGGATTCGTGGCCGCGAGACTCCGTCTGCGGGAGGGGCGCCGCGGACTCTCAGGGTTCCCCCGCCGCCCGCCCCTGCCCTGCGCGGGGCGAGCTCGGTCCTCAGGCTGCCAGACGCGCAGAAGTTGGAGGCGTCCCTGCAGGGGTGGGCTCGCCCGGGAAGTCCTGCGTCCGGCTCCGGGGCCCCGAGGCGCGCGGCAAACTCCCTTCGACCCCCCGCTGCACGGGGTTCCCACGGTGGGCGCGCGGGGGCGCGGGGCTACCGGGTCCAAGGCCCGGAGGGGTGCGGTGGCCGGCTCCCCTCTCTCCTCGCCGCACCTTGCTCCCTAACCCTCTGAGGGCCCGCAGGGGTGCGGGGTGCGCGGCGGGAGACTAGTCGTCGGCCTGGACAAGGGGATCGAGGTGGTGTGCAGTCAGCTCTGAGTAACTGGGGGGTTTTACTTAAGAAACTGGAGGTTTGGGGGGCGGTGGAATGAGAGCCAGCCCCCACCCCCCACCCCCCACCCCCCGGAGCGCACTTGCAGCTGGCAGATAGCATTTCTGCTTCTGTCACTTGGCCCCGCGGGGTAGTGTGGCTTCCTGACGCGTCCCAGCCTTTCCGCACGCGATTTCCCGAGGACAGCGGCCCTCCGCGGGGTGCAGGGGGTGGGGCGGAGTCGTGGGGGGCTTCTCCCCTTCTCGCGCCCGTCGCCGGGCTCCGCAAGCCCTGTGGCAGGCGGGTGCCCCTTGCGGTGGTGGTTAGTTGTGCGCAGCGTCCAGGCCTGGTGCCCTTCATTCCCCTTCTCAGGAAGAGGTGCGCCCCGGGAAACGGTGCATCTAATTTTTTCCCAAGATAAAAGGAAAAGGAAAAGAAAAAAAAAAGGAACTGGTCCCATTCATCTATGTGCTGTGCAATTTGAAAGCATTTACTATTTACTCTCTTGTCGAAAAATTAGGATATAGTTCGCATACCGTAGCATTCGCTGATTTACATTTGTACGGGTCAGTGGTAATATGTACACAGCGCTGTGAAGAAACACCAGGAACTCCATGACGTAGAAGTCTTGTACTTGACATTAAATTAGGAAATATTTCTAGGTCTGATAGCCCAGGGCCTCTCACTCTTTCAGACACATGAATTACCTGGGAATCTTGTTAAAATGCAGATTGCGCTTCAGCAGGGCCTGGTGCAGCCCAATATCCTGCATCTAACAGCCTCTGAGATGATAGGAGGCTGCTGGTCCGCGGCCCCCACCGGGGAGCCCCAGGGAGACATATGCCAAGAAAAACATAGGAAAAGCAGATCGATCCTGGATATTCTGGATGCAGCTCTTTTCAAGTTTGCTTTTAGGGTATATGTTTAAAACATAAGTGATTTCTTTTTATTGGCTTAGACTTGTTGATCTGCTAAGCCTGAGGGTTATACTTTGGTAATGTTGACCGAGGCTAAATTAAGCAACTTAAAAAAGCTACATTGCTTAAATTAGACTGTCCTGTAGACAAAATTAAATTTTTTTCACCTAATTATTCTATAATCACTTGTTACTGTGTGAGGAAAATAATTTTGATTTTAAACACTTGTTGTAAATTAGTGAGAGACACTAATTTCAAGTTGGCTTGTAAACTTTGATGCTTTATTCGAATGTCATCCACTGCCTTTTTGATTTATCTACTTCTTAACATCACCTCTTCTCTAGAAAATAAGTATTTTTCTCTCTTAGTTCAGGAATCCCAAACCACTAAATGCATAGACCAGGGCAGCAGACAGATGACACATATTTTAATTGCTTCAGTTCATAATGAACATGCCGTGTATCATGTTGAAGATACTATAATAAATTTAAGAGAGAACCATATTCTGGAGTAAGATATAGGTTTTGTCTAAATCTATTATTCCCAATGATTCTTTATATTATATACAAGTAACTATATTATATAATTATATTGGATTAAGCTTACTTACTTCGTCACTATTTACTCTGGTAAGGTTTTTTATTTTTTCCAGTTGAATAATCTAGTAAGTAAAAATTTTAAACCGATCAACAACAGGATTTCCCACCCCTGTTGTATGAGATGGAATTAGAGACCACTTCCTTCTGGTAGAGAATACAAATAAGCCCTTGCTTCTGCTTTTGACTTTGATTTCAACAACTTCATAGATTGTCCTAGAGTGGGGGTGTATTTTTGTGAAAGTGGCACTGTTGATATGGGCATCACCATTTTCTCAAATCATAGAGGTTTTTCCCTTATAATTATTTCCCACAAATTATTGCAAGTTGTCATTTCTGTGGGAAACATTCTGTTTCGTAGTTTATATATATAGAAAGATTTTTATGTTACATTTTTTTTTATATCATGAGGCTTCTATTCCTGAGAATTATGGCAAATCATCGTTTGAGAGCAGTTATGTATTTTCAGGGCTTCATGGTAGAAGTGGTAACATTCAGAATAATGTTTAGAACAAAAAGATTCAGGTTCTGTTTTTTCCCCCTAATTTTAGTCAGAAATCAATTGACACACTCTCTTTTGATCGGTTTGTAATGCTGATTAGGAAGAAATGGTCCGTGCCCTTCCAGGGTCCTAGGAGGTAGTTCAGAGACTTAACTTCCTTTAGAACTTAAAAATATGCCTCTCTAGTCCATTACTTCTAAACGTGGGGAAGAATCCTGAACGTAAAAAATAATGCGAAGGGTTTCTAACCACTCAAGCTCTGAAAT
>JAESUZ010004476.1:0-25989 GCA_017311185.1 Proteles cristata cristata | reverse complement strand
CCCTTATTCTGGCCCTGGTATGATGACTGCACCTCGTGAAGGAACTTATTGTGGGAACTTCTTTTGATTATGGGAACAGACATCGTGTCTCTGGTAGGTCCTGTTTCCCTCCATACTTTCCCTTAAGCTATAAACAGGATAATGACCCTTACTCATAAAAGACTGACCTTTACATGTACAATTCTGTTTCTACCGTTCCATTAGTCCAAGAGGTTCATACAGCTCAACATGTAAATCAGCTAACCAAAAATGTCTCTATGCCCTAGCTATTCAAGAAATGATAAAACTGGACACAAAGGTAAATGCACTCAAAGACGCTATTCTATGTATTGGAAATGAGCTAAACTCCTTAAAGGTATGGTTGGCTCTCCAGTGCCATAAAAAATATAACCGGACAATTAAGTCTTGCCCGGAGACAAAGAGCCTAACTTAGAGAGAAGGAACAGATAAGAGCAGAAGATAAGTTACTACATATACCTTTGCTAACTGGTGATGTAGGCCCCTTCCCTAAGGCCTACATTCCACAAACACCTTCCCTTACCCTGGCAACTATGATGAGGATGGATAAGAGTAACTACAAACCTATGACTTAATCTTAGTGTTATTAAAATGTGAACACCCTGTCATTTTCTTAGTTACTCAGCCTCACTATAATTGGGGTAGTTCTGCAAGAATACTTCTGTAAAACCTGTTTCTGTACATTTTCCAAAACGTCTTATCCCAGAGAACTATCAGTTGTAAAAATTTCATTTTCTGATGCCATTTTAACGTGTGACCTATAAATAAAGACACCAAAACTGAGAGGACAGAGATACCTGCCAGATGATCAGAAAGAATCTCAGGGCTCTCTCACTCCTTCCCTCACTGACAATGTCCATCCTTCAGGGATCCCTGGACCTGGCTGGAGCTGGACTCCGGCATTTTTCCCTGTCTGAAGCTTCCAGATTGCTTATGAGAAATTTTATTGATAGTCTAATCCTTTCTCCTTTTAAGTAACTTGCCTTTCTCCCTAAAAACTTGGAAATTTTATTTTCATCACATTGAATTTAGGAATTTTATCTAAATTCATGTCTTTCCCATCAATATTCCAAAAGAATTAGTGAGCCCTTTGAATCTGCAAGCATCTTTTTTCATACTAAGGAAATTCTCTTTGATGTTGTTCTTCTATTCCTTTTAATTTTTCTGCACATCATATATAGGCATACTTTGTACCGTTCTGTTTACTTAATTTCTCAGGCCAATAGGTTCTCAAAGGTGGCTATTCTTTAATTTATCTAGTGAATTTTAAAATTAAGAAAAGTACAGTGATATTCTCTTTTAGGTCCATAAATGTTTTGCAGTGGGGTGCTACAAGTGCATTTCCTTAACATGATTATGAGTTTCATGTTTGAGATGTCATCTCTCTCGCAGTAGCCCTACTTCAGGAGAATTCACCTTACAGGTGCCCTGTTTTTTCTTCCAATTTGGTTGCTGGATTCACTTAAGCCTAATGCTATTTTCTTTTGCCTGCATAATGCTCTGTTCAGCCTGTGTTGTCACATCAAGCTGTTAAACAAACATAGTAGCCAGATGGAATAAAAATTTCAGAACTAATTTTGCTGATATTAACACTATAGTCTCAAATCATCCATTATATAAATATATAGCAAAAAGTGGATGGAACAAGAAATGGATGTGAAAGAGTATTGCAATTTGTGTTTTATATAGGCCCACCCCGAAAGAAACCATTCAACCTTGACTTAGATAGTTAGAAAAATATATTCAAGTATAAACAAATCAAATAAAATCAAAGTCAAATAAAAAATCATAAGCATCAAGAACAGTGAAAACAAATGCAGCACTTCCAGGTCACTATGTAAAGCCAGTTTAAGTTCTGGTAGACAGAAAACACAAACTTAAAATATTATATAATGCTGGAAAGTAGCAGTAAGTCATCATCATTTACTGATGAGAGTTTCACACCTAGAGAAAACAGCTGATCAAGACAAACTTACAAAGGTCTTAAGCAAATCAATAAATTCCCAGTTTAATTTCAATAATCTTTAAGTAATAAAAAGAAAAAAAAAATTCCCTTCCAAGTAGTAAACACAAAACCAACAAATTCAGAATCAGCAAAGAGAATAATAGCACTTGCTATGCCCAAGAATTAGTTTAAGAGAAAAAAAAGTTCTAAAAGAAGAAATCTTTGAATAACATGACAAAATTCTGCTGATAGACAAAAAAGAAAAGAGTAAATCTGTTGCTTAGTGGAAAGATAGAATGGAGAAGAGAGCAACTGATTCTTCATAAATTAATTTACTACTTTAATTTAATCCCCACCAAAATTCACTTAATGAATATACATGCAAGAAATCACCAACAAAGTATTAGAAAAACATATGGTATAGAGAATGAATTAATTATAATACAATATAAGGAAAATTAATACATTGCAAGATCACAAAGGTAGCTTAACATTTGTATATATGTAAAGACCATAGTCCACAATAGCAGTTGAAAGGAGAAGAGCAGTAATTTGAGCTCATAATGCAGATGAATGTAATAAAATTCAGCACTCTTTGAGTACAGAAACTCAGTAAACCAGGAATATACGTGAATCTCTTGAACCCAACAAAAAGAATCGGACAAAACACTTGAAGAAACATCCCTTATAATAAAAAATATTAGAAGGATTCTCTTTAAATTCAGAAACTAGTAAGAAAGCCACTTAAGCACTAATTCCAATCATTCTACTGGTGATCTTGGCTAGTGCAACAGAAAAAGAAATTTAAATGTGTGTGTGTGTGCGCTTGTGTCTGTGTCTGTATATGTGTCTGTCTGTGTGTGTATGTATTAGAATGTAAAAAAATTATCATTATGCAGAAGTGATTTATTACCTTAGAAAACCCAGAAGCGCTACAAACATTATAAATAATAAAAATTTAGCACGTTGGCTTTCTATAAGAACATAATCCAGAACAGATAAAAGCATAATTTAAACACACTTTTTACAATTACTAAGAGTTTCAGAGGGGGGAAAAAACCCAAAATACATAATGAGACGTAAATGTGAAAAAACAAATCTTGAAAGTTATTAGAAGAAAACACAGTCTCATACATTTCTTACCTGGGGAAAGGATATAATTTATTTAAGCAAGTTTGTTCAATTCAACCATATGAAAATTCAAAATTCCTGTCAATGAAAAAGAGTAAACTAAAAAGAAAATATAAGCAACGAACAGAAAGAACAAAAACCTTAACACATAACTTACTAACCGTTACTGTTTGGAATGTGTAAAGAAACCCTATTTCTCCAGGTAAAAACAATAAACATCCCAAATCCCCTCAATAAAAGCAAACAAAACACAAGAACAAGCATTTCAATAATTATGATGAATACAGACTACATAATCAGCAAAATGAAAATTAAGATCATATCTTAACCTGAGTCCCTCAGCTACTACTTTATAAGAGAATGTAATCCCCAGGAGCAGGAGTGAGGGACAAACAGAAAAGGAAGAAGAGCCAAGATGAGGGTGTACTGATGACCTGGTTGCAGCTAAGTGTGACTGATTATCCTATAGGATTCTCTTCTGAGAAGGTGTTTCATTACATCTTAGGTCAATCCACCATGGAGGAGATGGCTGAGGTGTGAAAAAATATACTCTCCATTTATCATATCCCCTATTCAAAGTGCATCCCATGGTCCAGATGCATGGCCACAGAGCAGAATTCCAGAGCATACCACGGAATCCCCAAGAAGCCTGGAAACCCCAGGCTTAGGAAGGGCATGAGGCAAATACTATTACTTCTGCTTACTTGAGAATGCTAGAAGGCCACTCTGGTTAGTCAGTAACAGGAATAAGAGATGGTGATGTTGAGAAAATCTCAAGTGGCTTACAAGAAGTATCTGAAAGACACACAAGATACCATTTCCCAGGGATACCTGACTGGCTCTGCCAGTAGAGCACATGACTCTTGATGTCGAGGTCATGAATTCAAGTCCCATATTGGGTAAAGAGTTGACTAAAACAAAACAAAACAAAAAAAGATACCATTTGCTATTTGTTGTATTTGCAGAAATTAAGAAGTCGGCTACATCAATTATGGGAAAGGATATAAAAAATGGTATTATAAATTGCTGACAGGTATCACATTATGCATGTTTGTAAGTCTGAATACTAATAGAAAAATTAAAAAATTAAATTTCCCCTACCTTTGAGAGCATTTTTAAAGGAAAGTTTTAATTATAAATTCTTTCCCTGTTTCTCTGAGATGTAAATAAAACTATTAAAAATCCAAATAAGCTTCTTTCCAGCTTTACTGTCCAGAAATACCTTCCTTCTAGGACTTGGGAGCCATGTCTGAAAAGTAATCATCAAACAAAAGAGCATGCCTATCTCCCATTTTCTGTGGGAGGCCAGAAGCCTAATTTTAGCAGGAGCTTTGCAACAAAATCACCCGTAATAAAGATATGAGAAATTTATTCGTCCTTTGGATAAAACCAATTAGCTAACCCAGATGGTCACTCCCATCTAACAAGTGAATTTAGGATGAACTATGTGTGACAAATGTTGCTGTCAAGTTCTCTTACCTGACGACTGGTTAATTTTTCACTTGAGAACAAGGCTGTAATGGGTTGTACCTACTTGGTTATAAAAAAAAAGGGTAAGATTTCTTTCTGCCTTTGCAACCTCTTTAGTGGACGACCTGTGATGCACATCGCATTCGGATTTAATGCTTATTCAACAGTAAAACTGCTTTTTCTTCTGCCCTTTTGGAGAGGTTTCTGTGTTGGCAGGAAATTTTTATTTTAATTATATTTCCCCAACACTTTCTCATTTTGGATTTGAGTCTCAAGTTCATGAGAATTCATTATTATTATAATTAAAACTTACAGGCACATATAAGTATATATTCTCTTGAATATATCAAGTGCTTTAAAACATATTAAATATTTTTAACCTTTCCCAAATATCTTAAAAGATGATGCAGAGAACGAAGGTAAAAAAAATGTGGATAAAATTAAATTTCCTTATAACCTGCAGCCCACGGACACATACTTGAGGCAGGCAGAGAGTAAAGTTCCTCCAGGAACTCCCCACTGTCCTAATGTCAATGCCTTGCTGGAGTGGAAACCACCTTAGCTTGACAATAGCCAGGCCTCCAGGGTCCTGAGAGTCTTCTTTAACATATGAAAATCCTTTTGGAAACGTGCTTTCTCTCTGCCCTTCCCAACTTAAAAGTATATAATCATTCCCTCCTCACACCCCAGGGCAGCTCTTTCTGCCCATGGGTCCTGCCCTCGCCAATAGTTACTAAAACAACCTTTTTGTCTCAAGAATTATTTCTTGATTGTTTGCTCTCAAACCCTACTTCAAATCACATCAGAAGACACCCAGCTGGTAAACATTTGCAACAGAGAAAATTAAGTTTTAATAACCTTAATAGATAAGTTCATGTAAATTAATTTTTAAAATACAGCCACTAGGCTGTCCTAGATTGGGGCATGACCTTGGAGAGGCAGTTCCCTTTGGCCTCTGACAATTCTCAGGGTTGGAGGAACTCACTAGTAAAGTGTCAAGAGCCAACACTTTCAGCCACTGAAGAACGAGTGTTTCAGGTCTAAAGATGAATCTAGAAGGGGGCAATGACATCTTTTTCCTGATACAGCAAACTAACTTACTTCTTTGACCCCAAGTTCAACTCAGAATATGCCACAGAAACAACTGACGAGTCAGAGCAAGTAAACAATTTTGTCAAACTGTACAATTACAGGCAAACAAGAAAAATAATATGGAAAAATATTAAAGGACAAAATGACCCAAATATGGTGGTATTTGAAATACAAGTAAGTTAGTTTCCCTAGTACTTTTAAACAGAGCACTAGGACTGAAATGTTTAAAAGGTTCTAACATATCTACCAATACGGATCCAGAATTAAAAGGTTCTAACATATCTACCAATACGGATCCAGAAATGTTGAAAATAAAATGCATACACAAATCCTGATGGATAGAAGACTTCAATGTGTAAGTCAAACTTTTGAAATGAACAGAAGAAACTGTAAGAGTAACTTTTTGTTTAGGGAAACTCATTAAGACTTTTTTTTAATGTTTTATTTCTGAAAGAGAGAGAGAGAGACAGCATGAGTAGGGGACGGTCAGAGAGAGAGGTAGACACAGAAACTGAAACAGGCTCCAGGCTCTGAGCTGGCTGTCAGCATAGAACTGATACAGGGCTCGAACCCACGAACCTTGAGATCATGACCTGAGTCCAAGTCCGGACGCTTAACCAAATGAGCCACCCAGACATCCAATTCATTAAGACTTCTTAAATAAGATAAAAATAAAGCTTTAATGATTAAGTTTACACAGATTTAATGATCTGGAAACTAAATATTTATTGTCAAAGAAGAACATTGAATGGTTGTGGGATGAGACACCCCCTAAAGCACCACCTTAGCACAAAGATTATTTTGAGTTCAAAGGAAAGGTGCTCTGCTTCCCTCCAAAGTGCCTAAATTTACATTGGAAAGGAGAGCACACCAAGAAGAGAACTATCAACAGTGGCCTCCTTTACTGAAGGAACTCATGTGCTTAAGAGAACAATCTGGTTTTTTCCTTCCTGCTAATGGCCTTCTTCCCTTTGGGTCCTCAGGCCCTACCTCTCTCCTTAGCTCCTATCACCTTCCTGTGGCCTCACTGTCTTTGGAATTTCACATCTGGGTGGATTCCCTGTATGTACACAACTAAATTTTATCTTCTGTTTACCTGTCTCATGTCAATTTGATTCTGAGTCCAGTTAGAAGGACCACAGAGCAGAGAAAGGTATTCTTCCTCAACATCATATAAGCAGTATAAATTTATTTACAATGCTTACAACATCAAGATATTAAGATGCACGATAGTCAATGCCTAGAAATCAACAGGAAAATGGGCAAAGAATAGATAAATTAGTATATGAAAAGATGCTCATCAGGGCTATCAATCAACAAAAAACCATGTTATAAAAGGAGATGGTGCCTCTTCTCAAGGAAGCAAATTATGAGTAGCTACTTAGAAGAAATTTACCTTCAGCTCATTTGGTACCCACTGCTAAAAACTAAAATACTCAAACTTGGAGAGGCACCCAGGTGGCTGTTGGTTAAGTGTCCAACTCTAGATTTTGGCTCAGGTCATGACCCCACAGTTTGTCAGTCCTAGTTCCTTGTCAGGCTTTGTGTGGACAGTGTGGAGTCTGCTGGGGATTCTCTCTCTCTCCCTCTCTCTGAGCCTTCTCTCCTCCACCACAATGAATGAATGAATGAATGAATAAAAATACTCAAACTTGGAGTTTAAAAAAGAAGATGCTACTCAACAATTATCAGATAAAAAAATTAGAAGTTGATAATATCAAGGTTTTCCAAGAATGAGGAGAAACAGGCACCTGTTAGGTCTAAGTGGGAAGACTTCTGGGAGAGAAATCTTGAAACCGCTTAAAAATATAAAGATGAACAAAAATCCTAGTGCTTTGGTGAAGCTGGATTTTAAAGTAACCTTGTTGGCCTCTTCTGCAAACCTGCCCTTCTTCCTTCTCAGCCTTTTATTTCAACCCACTACTGATGAGGGAGTGTAGGGCAAGATGAGGGCAAAATACTGGCACACACCCTGCCCCCTGGTGGAATATGCAGGATATTCCTAGGACACTCCTGGCTACCCAAGAACAAAGGAACGGGGTTTAAGTGCTTGCCATGGTGATGTGGGAAACTAAGGCAAATGAAAAATTAAATTCCCTTACTACCTACAGTCCACTAACAAGTCCTTGAGACCAGCAGTGATCTCCCTCTAGGAGCTCAGCTGTCACAAGGATGACAGCTAAGGACAAAAGAGAACCTTAGCTTAACATCCCAACCTTAAGGATCCTGTACATCTACTTCCTTTATCTCAACGGTCCCAAGATATATGCTGGCAATCATACTCCAAGCTTATGCGCCCCCCCAATATGCATGTGAAGGGTCTCATGACAGAGGTTTTATTAAACGGCAGTAAATGATATTTCCCTAGCAACAGCGAGCCCCTCAAGGTCCTGGAAACCCTGCTTCCAAAATTCCTTAGAGACTTACTCTATCCCTGACCCCATCCCAACCTGACAGTATAAAATGAGTTACCCATCATGACCCCCAGTGCAGCTCTTCTGGCTCACAGGCTCTGAACCTGTGCTTTAATAAAAACACCTTTTTGCACCAAAGATGTTTTAAATTCTTTCTTGGTCATCAGCTCCAGACCCCCCACCATCACCCCAAAATTTCATCAGCTACTGGCCTAAAGACATGACAAAGGAGGTTGGCATCAAGTACACAACTTTTGTCAAAACCGGCTAAGTCCTGTATTTTTCAATTAATCCCCCCCAACTCTTTCCTCTGGGCATGTTTGCAGTTTTTTGAAGGCCATAGCCTGCTGCAACCTCCTTTGCACAGCAAAGCAATAATAATAGTAATAATAATAATAATAATAATCCTTGTTATCCCCAACTCTGTCTTCATGTTGTACTCTGGCTCTGAGGCATGGAGGTCAGTTTTCAACATCAATCTATATAATGAAATTAAGTCTGAATATTTATTTTCTGTTGGGAGGTAGACAACTTCCCTTCTGAAATAGACAAGTCCTTTGTTCAGTGTGTTATAATGTCCAGGCTTCTTTTGAACTGTCCTCCTGTCACCAGCTAGACCCCAAGGCCTGTCCTTGACCGCCCACCTTCTTGTACTCACTAATCCTTATCTTACATTTCCCCTTAAGCTCTTCCCTTGGGTTTTCCTCTTGACTCAGGAAAAGAAACCCTAAACCACCCCTCAGGAGATGGAGACTACCCAGACAAAACCTCCTGCCAGTCCAGACCACTGAGACCATCTGAGTTACACCCAACTGGCACACCTGTGCAGATGGACTGGACCGTGGGGTGACCTTTGGAATGACCCACAGTCACCTTTACCTCATAATACTACTAAAATCTCTGCCTCAGACTCATTTGCATAACATACAATATGTGTATTGCCATGTTTCCTTAAGGCGCATGCATGGCCTTATACCTGCCTCTACAGAGGACGATATGGCTTCCCTATCTATGCTTCATCCTAACCCTCAACAAAAGGAATCCACTCACCCTCTCTCAGGGAGTCACAGGCTTCAGAGGCCATTCCCTGATGAAGTCCTTATTTGCTACAAATAAATATTTCTTTGGGCAACAACTGAATGGGTTGCAGTTTCTTGCTCATCAAGGAGCGAACTGGCTTTGCTTTGGTTACACTATCAGCTTGAAAAATCACCTGTTCGGCTTTCTTTTGTCACCTATCCTGTTTTGAGCTTATTTGGATGTACTTACAAGGAGATGCAGCTAATCACTGTTACTTAGCTAAATAATGATTACCCTACTCTTTCTCTGAAGGCATATTTCCTTTCTAAGTTTCCCCCCACCTTGGTTTTTTGTTGCTTATTTGTTTTGTCTTTATCAAGATAGATGCTCACCTAAAAGCAGCTACTTGAGACGCCAGAGCATTTTTATTTTGAACTCTGAGACACCAACCTTTCCTACCCAATTCCATACAAAAATTTGAAATGCAAATGATATAGAAGTTTCTATTCTGTAATTTTAAATAAAATTTGCCATCAAATTATAAATACAAACATTAATATCTGCATATGTAATTTATCTGGATTTATTTTAACTGAGTGCGGTAGGGAAGAAATTAATTACTAATCATTAATTAGTAACCAATTACTAAACAAAAAGCCAACCAAGGCCATTGTTCCCTCAAAAAGAATGATTTTGTCACACTTTCCCAGGGAGAGTAGATAAAATCAGAACTTGGGCATGGAGGGATTACTTACAACAGGAGGAAGATTGGGCAGTTTAGAAAGAACTAAACTGAAGGTAAAATGAATGAACAAGTAAATCTGGTGCTAATTTAGAAATTCCTCATTTTTTGTCCTTCTCTTCTAGCAAAATGCTGAGTACTGAGTATTGGTGCTGGTAAAGTTGAAATGAATTCATGCCAATGTAGAATCAAAGTTAAAACTCTAGGCAACATTACTGTTTGCTTTATAGTTTAGAGCACACACTGTTAGGCCTTGATCAGAGCATGCATTTTTACTTGACAATATGTATGTCAATTATCAGAATTAGTACAGGAAATAATTCACTATTTTTCTACTTATGTGGCATCTCAGAGCCAAAGCTCTTAAAGGCCTTCTTTGTGTGACTTTCATATCTGTTTACTGCTGATTAAGTAGATGGAAATCAGTCTTTCACTATCTCAAATGACAGGTTACATGTTGTCAACCAGATAAAAATGAAAACTTGTCCACTATGTAGCATTTCTTAAATAAGTAGAGAAATGTTACAGTGTGGATAAAATATTGGCACAATTTCAAAACTTATTTACTTGTCATTTGGAGGATTCAGCATCATGTAGCCAATAAGTCAATAGTGATCGATGAACAGAACATATACCTCTTGGTGCCTGGTTCAATGCTACAACAAATGGCAGTTAGTAGCATTAAATTGAAAATATAAACTGATTTTGAAGTAGGTAAAGGACATTCATTTCATGTCAAGAAAAATAAATGAGAAGTCTAAAAAAAAAGCAGGAGAATAAATCAAAAACTTCAACAATGTGTTTCATCTTAAAAACCACTTCCTATCTAAATATGCATAAAAGTAGGCCAGAGATGAACTAAACATTATTGAAAAAGAAATGACATTTCTTTTCTGATGGCCACAAAATACAGAGTATCAGGACTCATGAGGTATCTTCCCACACTGCTATGAAACTGCATTCCAAAAAAAAATTATTCGATTTTGGTTACTCAAGCTGTATATTATGCTGATGAGTTACTGCCCTTCCTGATATGGTTCCTTGAGAAATAATGCCTTATAATTTTAAGAGCACCTGTCTTAGAGTCAGAAGTACATGCATTTCAATTCTAATTAAGCCACTAACTTAGCTGTGGGAACTGCAGAAAATGTATTTACTTCTCGAACTTATTTTCTGGAAAGGAAAAGGAATAATGTCTACTTTATAACAATACTGGGAAAATTAAAATAATGAAGAGTGAAATATTAAAAAAAAATTAACATTTATTTATTGCTACAGACAGAAAGACAGAGCATGAGCAGGGGAGGGGCAGAGAGAGAGGGAGACACAGAATGACAGCAGAGGGACCAATGCGGGGCTCCAGCTCATGAACCATGAGATCATGACCTGAGCTGAAGTCGGAAGCTTAACTGCCTGAGCCACTCAGGCGCTCCATGAATAGTGAATTCTTATATAAAAATTCAGTAATTGGTATGTATTGATATTGCCTAATATTACTGTAACCCCTATTTTTAGTTTTTATTATATATTTCCATCTTTAGTTAAAGCAACCTTGGGCAAATTGAAGACTCTCTTGTTGCCAGAGATTCCAAATATGTAAAATGGGGATAAAAACATTATTTATTCACTGCACAACCTGAGCGTTCAATGAGTTAATACATGTAAATCACATGACACTAAATAAGTAAATACATATGTAAATCACTGTAAATGCCATATAAATGTTAACCATTATCACTAATATAAGAAAGGTTACATTTTATAAGCAACAGTGAACAGAATGGGGGATATGTGAGGTCTGAAAAGTCATACACCACAAACACTCATCTACTGTACTCAGGCCTACAAGTGATCTCAGTAGCCAATTCTGTACGGTTTAATCCCTGCAGCAATATAAAGAAGTATGCTCTCTCCTGGATCATGATAATCAGATGAAACAAAACAAAAAAATTTCAAAACTAAAGACAGGGACAAATCATGTGATTTAAAGTCTAAATGTGACATGAACATCTAAATTTTTTTTAATGTGTATTCATTTTTGAGAGACGGAGAGAGACAGAGTATTAGGGCGGAGGGGCAGAGAGCAAGGGAGACACAGAATCCGACGCAGGCTCCAGGCTCTGAGCTGCCAGCACAGAGCTTGACGTGGGACTCAAACTCATGAACCGTGAGATCATGAATTGAGCTGAAGTAGGTTGGGGGATGCCCAACCGACATAGCTACCCAGGTGCCCCAAGTGAAACGAGCATCTAAATGACAGTGCTATGCAATTACAATTACTGAAAATAGTTGGAAGAATTTGACAATGATGCCCAAACCCAGCCACCCAGGAGAACATGCCCGAAGACTCTACAGATTTTTTTTTTTTTTACAAATAGTTTATTGTCAAATTAGTTTCCACATAACACCCAGTGCTCATCCCCACAAGTGCCCTCCTCCATGCCCACCCCTCCCTCCCCCCACATCCACCAGTCCTCAGTTTTTGTCAGCATTCAAGAGTCTCTCATGGTTTGCCTCTCCCCCTTTCCCCCACCATTTCCGCCCTTCTTCTCCCCCTTGGTCCTCTGTTAAGCTCCTCCTAATCCTCCTATACGTGCACACATATGATATTTGTCTTTCTCTGCCTGACTTATTTCCCTCAGCATAACACCCTCAAGGTCCATCCATGTTGCTACACATGGCCAGATTTCATTGTTTCTCATTGCCATGTAGTATTCCATGGTATAGATAAACCACATCTTCTACAGAATTATTTTAATTTACAACCCCACAGGCATTCTGTTACACCCTTCCCAGGGAACCTTGCTACCACTCCTCTTTGCCCCTGCCAAGTAAAATAAATGCTGTTGTCAGTCATGATTACTGGTGGAAGTAAACTATGTTTTTTCATGTGTTAGACTCTGAGAATCCCTGGTTTGAAATAATCATTGTCTTTTACATTTAGTATTTGGTAGACATTTTCTGTTAATATTGTTCATTAATATCTCATCTCACCTGAATAATCATACACTAAGTATATATGTCGTTGCTGAGATGAAAACTTACTTATAAAACCCTTGAAAATGAAAATACTATTGAGATGGGATTAAGCTACCTTGTTCACAACTGAGATTTAATTTCAAAGTTTAATGAGGCTTTCTGTCCACTAGATATATAATGTTTTCTTTAGGGAGGAAAAGAAATTAAATATCTCACAACAGTTGATATTGAAATGGAATTATATTTTTATAGTGATAGAGCAAAGCTTTTACTAAATGAATAGTCAAGAACATTGCTACATAGTCCATTTAAATTTCTCCAATTGACAGGAAATACTTAATAACTTAATATGAAATCCCAATAGGATATGAGCAATCATAGAAAATGGGTTTCTTTTTTATCTAAATTTTCTTGAAGGAAATTAATATTACTGTTGGTCATTAAGATAAAGGAAGATGACTTGCATTATTTTCCTAATGAAAGGTTGTCCCAATTCTCTGTCTTCTTTGGAAAAGAATTTCTTGGATGTCAAGTTTTTAAAATATATGCTTAAAAACCTAAGGATTACTTTCCTAAGCATATACCATGTCATCGGTATTCATTGAAGACAACAGGAAAAACATAAGGCTCTAAAAATGTATCAATTATCAGTTTTAAATTTTAAGGTAAGCCAGATGTTACTATAAGTATCTCCTTTTACCCCAACAGCAACCCTACAATTGATTCTGCACTAGCATAATGTGCATTTTGCAGACTAAGAAACTGAGACTCTGAGAACGTCAGTTATATGCTCTTGGTGACTCACAGGGTAAACTTGGCAGAGTTAGGGTTTGATATCAGACAGGATTGTACCCAGACCCTTTATTCTTGACCATCAGAGTAAAAGTTACATGAATATACCAGGCTTTTTAAAAGAATGTGATGGACAGAGACACAGTGAGTGTGATCAGTCATTTTCAGAAAAAAAAAAAAAGGCAAGGAAAAGAGTTCTTATTTGGTAAGAATTTCTTTGTTTATTCTTCTTAACCTATGTGGGTGTGGTTGTAATGGACAAAATAAACATGTAACCTTCCCATCTGGGGAGAGAGCATATGGCCATTTTTATAACTAACTATAGCAACTAAAACAAAACAGGACACAGCAGGTATAATGGTTTATTCAAGATCAGCGTTTTTTTCAGGGATCTGTTGAAAGGCACTGCTAAAGGTTACGCTTGTGTCCCTGTTGCTATGTGCATGGTAATTATCTCAATACCCACAATATGATTCAGGACTACTCTTATTAATTTTACAAGGGTGAAAACGGATCCAATCAATTTGCAATAATAACATACTATTTATTGAACAATTTACACACTCTTCTATGATCTTCATATACTGCAGAAATATGAAGAACTCCACTATTCAAAAACTCTCTGAGTACCATAGGGGAGAAAATACACAGAGCAAGATAAAAGGCTTATTTTGTATCAGATTGCTACAAAGTTTCCACATTGCCTCTAGGACCTCAAGCAACACAAATCAATTTTGTAAATATTACCAACAAGCAATTTAATGCTTTATAGTATGGGTTGCCTTTTTCTCTTAGTAATGTGAAATCCGTTTAAGCAGTACTTGTTTAGCAAATTATGTCAGCAGGATGAAAAGGTAGTATGAATGTGCATTCAAAGAACCCTGTAGTCTTAAAATAGTTGGGTCAGGTATCATTTATTTTTCCTTTGGAAATTCTATGGAGGAAGTTACCAAATCTCTATACTTTTGTTTCCCTTTTCTCATAGTTTGTCCTAAAATAGCTTGTACTATGATCATAGATAGAATATAACTTTTTACTTTATTACTATCATAAAATGGTGAGACTTTTATTGCATATTCTTCAGAGTATTCTAGAAAGTTGGGGGCAGAAAGGAGCAATTTTCTTTAAGGTGTGCATTTTTAAAAGTAAGGCAAATTTGAGGTTGAGTGTGAACTAGCAAACCCCGGAAGATTCAGAATCCTGTATCTGTATCCTCCTTCAGTTTGAAAGTCAGATTGGCAAAGAGCTAATTTGACCTGCGACCTCAAATAAACCCTCAAGCAAATAGGACAGCTCTTTTCCAGGTCTGCATAGTCATTCAATAATTCACTAAACAAACTTTAGCATCTACTCTGTGCCATGTGTTAGTAATTATGTAGCAGATGCTTCTAGTGTCCCACCCACATCATGGGACATTTCAGGGCAAGTTTCTGGCTGCCAGCACCTATGATTTTGAGGGCTCTCCATGGCCTCTGGAGCCCACTCTGCCTGCGTGCAGAGGACGATGGAGGGTTAAGGGTGTTAATGCTGATAACCAGGCACCTACCTTACAGTTTCCCATCAATTTCACAACTACGGGGAAACTGATGGATAAATACTCCGTTTCCCTCGTGTCTTTGGATGGGATAACTCTGAGGTGTTGTCTTACGCAGCTCCCAGAGTTCTCTGGCTAAATTAAACTTCATTTATCCACTGCAATAACTGGCTTTAAAAACTACCTTTTTGTTTTTTTAAAACCTTCCTTCCATCGAAATCATACTTTCTCACCCTGCCTCCAGTTAGCATCTGTGGTCACCTCTTAAACAAACTACCTGCACTCAAATCCCTGTCTTTTGGGCTGCTTCCAGGGAATCCCAAACTAAAATATAATCTGACAATGATTACAGTAAGACCTGTCATTAAGAGATTTGCAAAGAATAGAAAACTAGGGACAACAGTGATTCTAAAGATGAAGGAGCTTCAGAAAGAATTCAAATAAGTTAAGTCCTGCAATGAAATCCCTGGATTTAACACTTTGTGGATTCTAGGTAATCCTTATAAAAGTATGTGGCTTCCATTCGCATTTGCTGCTCTGGTTTCAAGAGAGAAGCTGCTTGAAAGAGTATAGGTGACTGACAGCCTCTAGGTGTCATCGCTTTGGGACTGTGCACAGCATGGATGCCGAGACCAAAATCTCCCTGGGGAGCTCCCTGGCAGCGACTGGGCATGGCAGGTGTATCAGTCAGGGTTTCACCAGAGAAACATCAACAGCAGGAACTAACTGGTTTACACAATTGTGAGGACTGCCTAGGCAAGTTCAAATTCATAGCACAAGCTGTCAGGAAGAGCAGGCTGAACTCTTGGGTACCAGCGGAAGCCACAGTTCCTAGGAAGAATTTTATATTCCTCAAGAAAAGCTCAGTTCCACTTTTAAGGCTTTTAACCTGATTTAACGAGGCCCACCCAGATTATGAAGGCAAATCTCCTTTACAGAAGGTCAAATGATTGTAGATGGTGGTAACATCTACAAAATACTTTCACAGCAGCGCTTAGATTAGCATTTGGATAACTGAGTACTATAACCTAATCAATTTGGCGCATAAAACTGACATTCACAGCAAGAGAATTAGAGGCAAGCTCCTTAAATCCAAAGCATGATTCCTCCAGTATCAGATAGTAAAACAGTAAACTAAGACAGTAACTCTAGTAAGGAAAACAAACACTTAAATTAAAAGGATGCCATTGCTCTGAAATAAATTACTTACTTTTGCTTTTATAATGCATTCCTAAAGTTAAAATACTTTCAAAAAGTGTTATTATTAGGTATATTTTCCCCTTTTACTGATAATCTGTATTATAATTTCTTATTTTATATTAATAGGTTTAGAACTGATCATTTAGTATACCTTATCAGGGGTTTGCATATAGTTAACAAAGCTTTGTGATATATTTCACAAATCCAATATTTTATAGTAATTTTATAAAATGTCATGCCTGCTTTTTCCCCATATCTCAGACAATTACAAGTACGAACTGAAAGCACTCTAGAAACTATGCCACTGAAATTTAAAGTAATAATTTCCAACATTTATAAATGCAACACTATTAAATAGAAATATGACTAAATGTGAACATCTGAAAATGAACTTCTCTTAAGTATGTACACACAAGATACCGCAGAATCACATGGGAACATTTATAAGCCAATGTTTATTCACTTTATTAGCAATTAGGCTCAAAAATTGCTCCTATTATTATATTCTTCACAATGTAAACTAAATCTCACCCATCAATTTAAGTCTAAGAGAATGCCTCACTGAGGAAGCAAGACACCAACTCAAATGGTTAGCTCATTATTGCTAAAATTTCTTCCATGCCTTTTTTTTTTAAATATGGCTTTATATTCAGTAAGCTAAACTTGGTTCATTAATGTATCTAGTTTTGACCCTTCAGTAAACTACTCATGTATTACAATTTTTCCAGACAATCCCCTTGGTTATGGGAATGCATCATGGCTCTAACAAGATCAAAGCGGCCTGGTTGGCTGTTCTAATGAAGCCAGTTCCAGCCTTATGTGGACAAAGAGTACATATCTGCCTAAAGAACCATAATTGAGAAATGTCTCAAAGACTTCTAAGTCTCAGAGTATTTCATCAGTTTTCATGGTATAGTCCTGGCTTTACCTACACAGAAATTCTCATCATTACAAGAGTATTCATTATTAAATTAAAAAAAAAAAAAAAGCAAGGAGATATTCTCTACCAGTGTATTACCCAAATACAGTAGGCACTAGCCACATATGGCTGGTTAAGTTTTAATTCATCAAACACAATAAAAAATTCAGTTCCTCGTTCTGGTATCCCCACTTCAAGGGCTCAAAATCCCCATGTGGTTGGTGATTCCCATACTGAGCAGTGCATCATATTTCTATTCCAATGAAAACTTCTCTTGGACAAGACTGCTTTCAAACAGTCTGTAAAGTATCTGGTTGAGAACTTGGGTCTTTGCTGTATCTCCATCAGATTCATAGATGTCATTCTTTTTTAAGTGTCACAAAAATCCTAATGGAAATGCATTCTTCTCATTTTAGAGATGAGAAAACCAAGGCAGTGTACACCTCAAGAGTAAATGACAAGTTGATTCGCACTCTTTCCACAATAACATGGTGCCTCAAAGAGTGAAACATATTCAAGGACAACCCCCAAAAACCAGCATGAGAGAAAACAATGCTCCAGAGAGAACTCGATTTGGAAAAGTTTTTTTCCTGAGGTGAAGACACTAAAATAAGACTGTTTATGCCTGGGAAGAATGACACAGGGGATACATTAAGAAAATCTGGGACAGAAGGCCCTATCCAGAAGGAACACTTAGATTTGTTTTTTTCTTTTACATATCCAATACATAGCACTATTATATTCTAAGGCAAAATTAAAAATGTAAAAAAAAACCTGTATGTACTAAGATAGACTTCCTAGTGTTAGTTACAGAAGAAGAGAAAACAGAAACTATTTGAATACCTAATTACAGATATATAAAGAAACTCAACAGAGTATTGCTTAGCCACTGGAAACAACTGTTAGGAAGCCAACAATAACACAGAGAAGTGCTCGGACGTACTCTTCAGTTCAGAAGGTATTGCTAATTCAAAAAACTTATGTACAACCTATGGAATGGGAGAAGATATCTGCAAATGACATATCTGATAAAGGCTGAGTATTCAAAATATAAAAAGAACTTATAAAACTTAACACCCAAAAAACAAATAATCCAATTTAAAAATGGGCAGAAGACATGAACAGATTTTTCTCCAAAGAAGACATCCAGATGGTCCACAGACCTATGAAACAATGCTCAACATCACTGATCATCAGGGAAATGCAAAATTACAATGAGATATCACCTCGAACCTGTCAGAATGGCTAAAATCAACAACACAAGAAACAAGAGGTGTTGGCATGGAAATGGAGAGCGAGGAACCCTCGTGCACTGTTGGTGGGAATGCAAACTGGTATATTCACTCTGGAAAACAGAAGTGAGGTTCCTCAAGAAGTTAAAAATAGAACTACCCTATGATCCAGCAATTGCATTACTGGGTATTTACCCAAAGAATAAAACAACAACAACACTGATTTGAATACTGATTACACTTTAAATACATTGATTGAAAGGGATAGATGCACCCCTGTGTTTATAGCAGCATTATCTACAGTACGCAAATAATGGAAGTAGCCCAAATGCTCAACTAATGAAAATGGATAAATAAGTGGGGTGTGTGTGTGTGTGTGTGTGTGTACACACACACATATATATGGAATATTACTCAGCCATCAAAAGAACGAAATCTTGCCATTTGCAATAACATGGATGGAGTAAGAGAGTATCATGCTCAAAGAAAGAAGTCAGTAAGAGAAAGACAAATACCATATGATTTCACTTATATGTGGAATTTAAGAAACAAAACAAAGGGAAAAAGAGAGACAAAAAAAACAAGAAACAGACTCTTAACTAGAGAGAACAAACTGATGGTTACCAGAGGGGAGGTGGGTGGGCAGATGGGTGAAATACGTGATGGGCATTAAGGAGGGCACTTGTGATGAGCACTAGGTGAGGTATGGAAGTGCTGAATCACTGTATTGTATACCTGAAATTAATATAACACTGTAAAACATTAAAATAAAATTACACTTATAAAAAATTCGAAACCAAAGAACATATACAATAAAGATGACAACAATGTTAATTAAAAGTGTACCAAAACTTGCATAGGAAGACATGAAATGCTACCAGTTTAAACCACTGAGAAGTTAAAATTTATTTTTCCCTCTCTGTTGCAATGTTTGAAAATCACATGAACTGTACAATTAAGAAATGATAGGGGTGCCTGGGTGGCTCAAGTCAGTTAAGCGTCCGACTTCACTCAGGTCAGGATCTCACAGTTTGTGGGTTTAAGCCCCACATCGGGCTCTGTGCTGAACGTTTGCTCAGAGCCAGAAGCCTGCTTCAGATTCTGTGTCTCCTTCTCTCTCTGCCTCTCCTCCACTCATGCTCTGTCTCACTCTGTCTCTCAAAAATAAATAAATGTAAAAAATTTTTTTAAAAAGAAATGATAAATCACCTTAAGCAACAAGACAATTTGGAAATAGTTAAAATTAAATCAGAAGAGGCAGTTGATTTGAAGGACTTCAGTTAAAGTCCACTGGTTATATAATAGCTTCCCTTACATGTTCACCACCAACCACTCCCACCCCCTGAACATACTGGTCTCCCAATCTATGCATCAGTGTTATTTTAAAATGTACCTGACACGTCGAACTTGCATACAGGAGTACCGTCATATTTGAATGATCTATCAAAGGAAAACTCGTTCTCTCACTCAGTTTCACTCAGTTATGTGCACACGATCTCCAAATGTTTTCATGACTATTGTGTCTGTAGGAAATTATTATTAGGAATTAGAATCAAGGCCAGAAAACGTCAAGGAAAATAATGTAAGGGTTGTGGAAAATTTTCATACATATACTCCCAAGAAGAAAATAATTGTATAAATTATTATATTTTACCTCAATTTATCCCACTCACCTGCGGATTTCACCATAATGTGAACACATGCAGGGGCCTTAATGTACTGCAATTCAGATCTGATTTCCAAGAAGCAATAATAAATATGTCAACATCAATTGTATTGGGCTTTCCACTTCACATTTAAAATGAGTCTTTTCTGAAGGAGAAATATTTCTCATCCCTATGAATACAGATACATTCTGAAAAGTAGTTGGGGGTTATGAACTCTGGTAACACATTTCACAAAGAGAGTGAAAATGTACATTCATCTTTAATGGAAAACAGGTTTTAAAAAATTTAATGGTTTTGCTTTATTTTCCTCGCTGCAAAATGAGGGCAGTAAAATAACAATGAGAAACCACGGGGACGTATCTTCACTAAGGAATCCATTCCACGTCCCAAGTGGGAAAATTTGGCTCACTCCTAAGGTTGACAGAGCAGGATTTTAGAAACAATCTTCAAAGGGGCAGGGTTTTGCACCTAAAATAATGAAGAAGAGGAACTTCACTGAGTAAGTGTTTCTGTTTTGAATGCAATGTTGGAGAAGTGTGAGTGTAGGCGCCATCCAGTAAAGTTCCAGGACACACATTTTCCCAAAGGAGAGGACCCAAAGTGGCATTACTCACTTAGTCACTTGTCTGCCTAGGAAGTTAAAAGGAGAAAATTTTGCTTCTCAAGGTGGGCACTGTTCTTACTTTCAGAATATACTAATTCCCTTAGTTTTTAATACTGATTTTTCTTCTTAAGATCCATGAGGAGACATGACGTCATTCTCACCCGTAGATAGTGTAGAAAAGATGCCTTGGCTCAAAAGAGGTTATTCATTCATTGACTCAAAAATACAAATTCCAAAGTGAACTTCTTTTCCTACCATTAGGAGCCACTGCAGGTTCTTCCTGAGCTAGTATTTCTGAAATATGGCCTTCCTATCCATTAATTTAATTAGGTCTCTCTCTCAGATGGATGTAAGCTGCTTTTTTGTTAGTATTCTATACATGCTAATGAATTTAAGTGACTCTGAGAGTTTGTCCCATAAAAATCATTTCTATTTCAAAGGCATAAATAATCTGTTTCTAATTTAAAACTTTCCATCTAAAAACAGAAGCCCTCATATTGTATCAAAACACATAACAGTTGATATTTCACCTGGAAATATCACTGTTCTTTGAGACACAGAGAAGATAGGACACTGCCCTCTAGGGTGCTCTTGAAATTCACAGTAATATTACTGATTAAAGAGTCTTATAATGGATAAAGGACCTGAACGTGAGACAGGAAACTATCAACACCCTAGAGGAGAAAGCAGGAAACAACTCCCTTGACCTCCACTGCAGCAACTTCTTTCTTGACACATCCCCAAAAGCAAGGGAATCAAGAGTAAAAATAAATGATTGGGACCTCATCAAGATTAAAAGCTTCTGCACAGCAAAGGAAACAACCCAGAAAATTAACAGGCAACCAACGGAATGGGAAAAGGTAGTTGCAAATGACATATCAGATAAAGGGTTGATATCCAGAATCTACAAGGAACTCACCAAACTACACGCCCGAAAAACAAACAACCCAGTGAGGAAATGGGCAGAAGATATGAACAGACACTTCTCCAAAAGAGGACATCCAGATGGCCAACAGACACATGAAACGATGCTCAGCATCACTCCTCATCAGGGAAATACAAATCAAAACCACACTGAGATACCACCTCACGCCAGTCAGAGTGGCTAAAATGAGCCAATCAGAGAACTCTAGATGCTGGCGAGGATGTGGAGAAACGGACACCCTCCTACACTGTTGGTGGGAATGTAAACGGGTACAGCCCCTCTGGAAAACAGTGTGGAGGTTCCTCAGGAAACTAACAATAGAACTTCCCTATGCCCCAGCAATAGCACTGCTAGGAATTTACCCAAGGGATACAGAAATGCTGATGCATAGGAGCACATGTACACCAATGTTCATAGCAGCACTCTCCACAATAGCTAAAATATGGAAAGAGCCTAAGTGTCCGTCAACAGATGAATGGATCAAGAAGATGTGGTTTATCTATACCATGGAATACTACATGGCAATGAGAAACAATGAAATCTGGCCATGTGTAGCAACATGGATGGACCTTGAGGGTGTTATGCTGAGCGAAATAAGTCAGGCAGTGAAGGACAAATATCATATGTGTGCACATATAGGAGGATTAGGAGGAACTTAACAGAGGACCAAGGGGGAGAAGAAGGGCGGAAATGGTGGGGGAAAGGGAGAGAGGCAAACCATGAGAGACTCTTGAATGCTGACAAAACTGAGGACTGATGGATGTGGGGGGGAGGGGGGATGGGCATAGAGGAGGACACTTAAGACACTTATGGGGATGAGCACTGAGTGTTATGTGGAAACTAATTTGACAATAAACTATTTGTAAAAAAAAAAAAAAGAGTCTTATATTTTGTGGATTCCAGACATTTTATCAGTTTGCTGAATCACTGCATTAATTGTATTTGGAATTAGATATATCATTTTTTTTCCAGCTGAGTTTGTTTTGGTCACAACTGCACAGGCTCCCATCTTTGAAAGCACGTAAAATACTGTGCTAACATCCTATTATATCATCACCAGAGTTTTTAAGACACAAATGAACAAATCAAAGTATACAATTTTTTTTTTTCACAGAAATAAAGAGAAATGAGGCAGTGACTTGGTAGCAAATAAAGATCTGTACTTAAAAGTTGAAGGCTGTGTTCATTAGATACATGTGGATCTTGAAAGCTCAAAATCATATCAGGGATATAATTTAGAATGCTAATATGTAACCTGTTTGAGTCTATTATAAAGGATTCTGGTAAGAGGAGCAGAAATTCACAGAATAAATGAGATCTGGTAGTCTAGTTCCAAATTTGAGAAATATGGTTGATGCTTTCACATTGTAACTTTTACTTCCTGTCTGTTCATAAAGTCCACCTTTTGTTTTTAACATTGGTATTTCTTCAATGGAAGAATTTTTAAATTTCCAATAAAGTTAACACAAAGTCTTAAAATAATGAACTGAAGGACAGGGTATACAAGTAACATTTATCTTTGTCTAAGAGAGAGGGTCTATGTGAAATCCCATCAGCATTTGTGTTAAAACAAAGACAAAACTACCAGGAGGCAAATGAGTACTTCTAGAGGGGAGAGTTCCCGTCTCCCAAAGCTATGGTTGGCAATAAAACAGGGCTTAATCACAAAGAGGCAGTAGATGGGGAGGCAAGTAAGAGGTTGGTTACAGAAGGTTCTAGAAAGACAAATAAATGTGTGGCAGTACCATATTTATGATTATGACCTTCTGTCTCAAAGATGCAAAAGTATAAAGAACTGTTATAGAATAAAAGAGACTAGGGATTAGCATTCACATTTAATAGGTGGGCTTTTATGGATCCTGATTCAAATAAACCAACTATAAAAAGAAGCAATCATGGGAATCTAATAGAAATACAGTATAAAGTATTAAGGACTTGTTGCTAAATGTATTTGATGTAATAATATATGATGGAGATATATATATCCACAGGTATGTGCGTAGGTATATATGCATAGTGATTAGAGATGCATCCTTAAATACTGACGGATAAAATGATATGTCTGAGATTTGCCTTAAGAGAGTATAGCAAAATTAATTTTTAAAAAGGGGAGAATAAATGAAGCAATGAAAAAAGACTGGCTTAATATTCATAGATGTTGAAGTTGGTGGATAGATACATGGGCTCATTATATTATTCTTTCTAGGATTTTAAATATTTGAAAATTTCAGTAGTATCTTTTTAAAAATAAAAGATTTCACTGGGCAGTTTAGCAGGCAGTGAACAATTCTTTCTGATAGTAGAGCACTAGACAGAAAAGAGGACGATTCCAGAGACTACCACTCAGGCAGATAAATACAGAGTAATCAAGAGTTATGAAGAGGTCAGCAAGGTCCAGAATCATAGGATTCCAACTGTCAACAAAGTCAGTAAGAGGAGTGAAATTAACTCTCAGAGCTAGAGCAGGGCCTGTTTTCTCCCTGTTCTTTTTCACGCTACCTGTGTGAAGGGGCAGCCCAGGGTCTTCATTGCCCATCACGGCCTCATATAATTCCAGTCCCTTCTCAGCTACAAAGACTGGGAAAATTAGACACAAGGATTCCTACACAGAATCAGACAATAAGATTCCATTTGCTCAATTAAAGGGAAGAAGGATAATCGAACTCTTAAATGAAAACTAGGTAGTTCAGTTTGTTAAGCATCAGATTCTTGATTTCAGCTCAGGTCATAATCTCACAGTTTGTGAGATTGAGCCCGCAAGGGGCTCCTCACCATCAGTGCAGAGCCTGCTTGGGATACTCTCTCCCTCTCTCTCTGTCCCTCTCCTGCTTGTACTCCCTCAAAAGAAATAAACATTTAAAAAAACATGTATACAAAAATGCAATTTATGGTATAGTTTTACTATGGCTATGAAGACCAGACTTGGGGTGTAATACAAATATTCATGTTTGCTTGAGAATTCAAGGAGAAGCTAGGATGGGGGGGAAGGGGGTGAGAGGAGAGAAAAGCTTCTCCATGAAATCATTTTTATTGACGGAAGAAAATAAACATGGAACTTTATAAAAATCAGATCTGTTCTCTTGAGATAAACTTCATTTAGATGTCTCATGAACACTCAATTCCAACATCATATTATACTAATTAACTTCCTCCTTAAATCAACTGTTAATTCTGACTTTGGTCTCTCTCTTTAATAACATTATCATCCCAGTCATTCAATTTCAAAACTCCAGAGAGACCTATGACTTTCCCTTCACAAACAACTCTTCTAACAC
Source organism: Proteles cristata cristata (assembly GCA_017311185.1). Taxonomy (NCBI): domain Eukaryota; kingdom Metazoa; phylum Chordata; class Mammalia; order Carnivora; family Hyaenidae; genus Proteles; species Proteles cristata. The sequence continues at coordinate 1,030 of JAESUZ010004476.1, read as the reverse complement.
AGTATTTCTTTAATTGGTCCCCTTCTTCTATGTACGGCTACTGCTCTCAATCAGGCTACAATATATTTTGATATATTTTCTCATGGACAGTTATACTTGTCTGTTTACCTGGTAATCTCACTTCCATTTCTCCTCATAAAACATTACTTTTTAAAATACTATTTATGTACTCTATTTGTCTGGTTTATGCCATGGAGTGGAAGTCATATGTACAGCTTAAGGGTTCTCTTGACCATGATTAAGTTACTTGCCTCAGATTTCTTTCTTTCCTACCAGATGCAAATGACAGTGACACTAAGGACCTTGTAAGATGTGGACTAAGGATGGGTGAGCTGCCTCATGATCTTAAGTCCCTGGATATCCTCACAGAGTCATTCTCATCTACTTGTCCTGGACTTCTGTGTATAAAAGAGCAAAATGCTTCTATCTTATTTGGGCCAATGGTTTTGATGAGGTGTGTCTGTTAGAGTAGTTTAATCTGTGCCTCATCTAATGTACAGAAAAAGTTATTTTCAGGAGAGCAGTACCATGATAAATACAGCTCAATTCAGCATTTTTTTTTTTTTTTAGAAAACCAACCTTTGTATGAAACTGTTAAATGATGAGCATTACTCTGTTAAATGCTGAACATTATAGAGTTTGGAAGATTTATTTGGCAGCAGTGTTTAGGATGGTCTCCTGCCAGAATCTCACTCTGGAACTATAAAAATTTAAATCCAAATGACAAAGTGCACTTTGCACTCAGATTAACATGGGTATTCTAAACTCTTGTGTGTCTAAAACTGATTTCAGCATCTGTATTTCTTTTTTTTTCAATGTTTTCAATGTTTTTTATTTATTTCTAGGAGAGAGAGAGAGAGACAGCGTGAGCAGGGGAGGGTCAGAGAGGGAGTCACAGACTAAAACAGGCTCCAGGCTCTGAGCTGGCAGTCAGCACAGAGCCCGACGCGGGGCTCGAACCCACGAACCGCGAGATCATGACCTGAGCGAAAGTCGGACGCTTAACCGACTAAGCCACCCAGGCGCCCAT
>JAESUZ010004475.1:0-55447 GCA_017311185.1 Proteles cristata cristata | reverse complement strand
GCTTGGGTCATGATCTCGCGGTTAGTGGGTTCAAGCCCCACATCGGGCTCTGTGCTGACTGCCAGCTCGGAGCCTGGAGCCTGTTTCGGTCTGTCCCTCCCTCTCTCTCTGACCCTCCCCTGCTCACGCTGTCTCTCTCTCTCTCTCTCTCCTAGAAATAAATAAGAATATTAAAAAAAAAAATAGGTCAGTTATTAACTTCAAGAAAAAGAGTAAGTCATTGAAGAAAAGAAAGGTAACCACAGATATAATTTGGCTCAGTGGTAAACAATATTTATATATTTATATATATTTATATAGTTCTAATAATGTAAATACCAACTCTTGTTCATCCAAAAATAGTAACAAAACTGCAGTAGAAAAATGAGGAAGGTCAAGTGTAGGCAGCGTGTATTCTGTGTATGAATAATATAAGAACAGTTTTCATCTACGCACTGCCGGAAGTCAACAGACTGCTATAAAATTAATAAATCAAGGGGCGCCTGGGTGACTTAGTCGGTTAAGCGTCCGACTTTCGCTTAGGTCATGATCTCGCGGTTCGTGGGTTCGAGCCCCGCATCGGGCTCTGTGCTGACTGCCAGCTCAGAGCCTGGAGCCTGTTTCAGTCTGTGACTCCCTCCCTCTCTGACCCTCCCCTGCTCACACTCTCTCTCTCTCCTAGAAATAAATAAAACATAAAAAAAAATTTTTTTAAATTAATAAATCAAAAAATATCTTTTTTGATTTAGATAAAAAGTTATTTAGAAATACAGAGGAACATCAGAAACAGATATAATTGTTGAAAGAGAGTGCCTTTGGGACGCCTGGGTGGCTCAGTCAGTTAAGCATCGGACTTCGCTCAGGTCATGATCTCACGGTCCGTGGGTTCAAGCCCTGAGTCGGGCTCTGTGCTGACAGCTAGCTCAAAGCCTGGAGCCTGTTTCACATTCTCTGTCTCCCTCTCTCTCTCTACCCCTCCCCTGCACGTACTCTCTCTCTTTCAACAAGAAATAAATAAACATTTTTTTAAAAACAGTTCCTTAATTAATAAAGAAAAAAAAAAGATATTTAATACGTCCCAGAGATTAACTTCTAGGGTTTTGTTGGGGCTTTTGTGGGTCGTGGCGACAGGCAACAGTAGGAGAGCAACTATGAGATAAAAAGTATTAGATGTTCTTCTAGGTGATTTCTCTAAATTATTGTGTGAAATCCTCACAATAACCCTGCAGGTAAATATTATCATTCCTACCGATACAGGAGGAAACGGACTCAGAGAGGTTAAGTGACTTATTCACAGCCACAAAGCTGGGAAGGAGCAGAGCCAATATTCACACTCAGATCTGCCTTTAAAATCTGTACTTTAATTTATGTTTATTTATTTTTGAAAGAGAGACAGAAACAGAAAAACAGAGTACAAGTGGGGACAGCGCAGAGAGAGAGGGAGGCAAAGAATCTGAAAGCAGGCTCCAGGCACTGAACCAATGCAGGGCTCGAACCCATGAACCACAAGATCATGACCTGAGCAGAAGTCAGATGCTTAACCGACTGAGCCACCCAGGTGCTCCGAAGTCCGTACTCTTAATGCTATGATATCCCAGCTCTCAGAGATGGGACCGTACCTTACCTCGTCCACGTCTGCACCCAACAGCTCACTAGGATCCATTTCTCTCCCTTACTGCATCCTGTCATTTCTTCCTCGTCAAAACCTAAAGTTAACCAGGAGAATATTTTTCAGCCAAGTATTAAGGAAACAAAATAACCCATTACCTTATAATGAAGAAACACTGTCAAATCGTTAGGTTTTTTCGCAAGGATGTGGACAAAAGGGAATCCTCATGCATTGTTGGTAAGAATGCAAAGTGATGAAGCCACTATGAAAAACAGTATAGAGGGTCTTCAAAAAGTTGGTAATAGAAATACCAGGAGCACCTGTGTGACAGGTAGTTAGGCTTCTGACTTTTGATTTCTGTTCAGGTCATAATCTCATAGTTGTGCGATTGAGTCCCATATCGGGCTCAGCAGAGCATGAAGCCTACTTGGGATTCCCTCTCTCTCCCTCTCTGTCTGTCCCTCCCTTGCTTGTGCGCTCTCTAACTAAATGAATGAATTTTTTAAAAAAAAGAAATACCATACAATCCAGCAATTTTACTTTTGGGTATTTGCCCAACAAAAACAAAAACATTAATTTTATGAACACTATGTTTATTGGAACATTATTTGCAATAGCCAAGATATGGAAGCTCGAGCATCCATAGATAGATGAATGGATAAAGGAGTGACAGAGATACAAATATAGATAGTTATAGACACAGATATAAAAGGAAATATTACTTGCCCATAAAAAATGAAATCTGGCCATTTGCAGCAACATGGATGGATCTAGAGGACATCAAGCTAAATTAAAAAAGTCACACAGAAAAAGATAAGTACTGCATGATTTCAATGTTATGAAATCTAAGAAATAAAACAAGCAAACAAAGACAGAAATACACTCATATATGAAAGAACTAGTGGGTTCCAGAGGAGAAGGAGAAAAGGGGAAAGGGTAAAATAGGTGAAGGGGATTAACAGATACAAACTTCCAGCTATAAAGTAAATGAGTCACAGAGACGAAAAGCATAGCATAGGTAATATAGTCGAAAATACTGTAATAACTTTGTATGGTGACAGATGGTGACTACACTTGTGAGCATTTCATAATGTACATAATTTTTGAAACACTGTATTGTATACCTGAAACTAATATAATACTGTATTAACAAAATAAAATAAGAGACTGATGCCCCAGAGGCACAATATCAACTATAGAATAGTGAATCCAAACAAAACGGATGTGCACCCCAGTGGGCTGAAAACTTTGTAGTCAACAAACTCTCCCCATTACTGCTCTGCTTGATCTCCTCAGAGAAGCCTTTGCCATTATTTTTGTGATTGCTAACTGCTTGCTTTAGTCCATTTCAGCTCAAGTCTGGATTCACCTTTGCTTGGTACTATGTCCCTGGGTGGAATATGCAAACATAGCCTGACACATACCATTTCCAAATATACATATGATCTTTTATCTATGGCCAAGGGGGCCAGGAAATGGTATGACAAGGCCCAATCCCTGTTTTATTATACAGGCAGCCATGGTGATGAGAGGAACAGATTTTGAGATTTGTTTAAGAATATTATAAAAGTGTGGGGCGCCTGGGTGGCTTAGTCGGTTAAGCATCCGACTTTCGCTTGGGTCATGATCTGGCGGTTCGTGGGTTCGAGCCCCGCATCAGGCTCTGTGATGACTGCCAGCTCGGAGCCTGGAGCCTGTTTCAGTCTGTGACTCCCTCTCTCTCTGACCCTCCCCTGCTCACGCTGCCTCTCTCTCTCTCCTAGAAATAAATAAAAATTTAAAAAATTTAAAAAAAAAGAATATTATAAAAGTGTGATTATATAAATATAGAAAAACTGGGATTGCTAAAAAAAAAAAAAAAACTTTGTCAAACTCTGTCCTACTGAAGGGTCAGGCTTGCTATTGTGCATTGCCTGACTCAAGTTGTGGCCATGAGATGTAGCCCTTAGAATCTCCTAAAATCTTTGGGCCAAACTACCTCTGCCCCTTGGTATTATCCTTTAGTCCAAAGGGGCCAAGCCATTAGACTGGGTGGATTTCACTTAGTAAAAGGCTTAGTGATAAGCTTCTCTAAGTCTTTTCTGCAAAAACTGAGAAGATGTCAGAAGTTGGGGCGCCTGAGTGGCTCAGTCGGTTGAACATCCAACTCTTGATTTTGGCTCAGGTCATGATCCGAGGGTCGTGGGATTGAGCCCCACATTGGGCTCTGTGCTGAGCATAGAGCCTGCTTAAGATTTTCTATCTCTCCCTCTCTGCCCTTCTCCCCTACTCTCACTTGTTCTGAAGTAAAAAGGGGTGCCTGGATGGCTCAGTCAGTTAAGTGTCCGACTTCGGATCAGGTCATGATCTCACGGTTCATGGGTTCAAACCCTGCACTAGGCTCTGTACTGACAGCTAGCTCAGAACCTGGAGCCTGTTTCAGATTCTGTATCTCCCTCTCTCTGACCCTCCCCTTCTCACACTGTCTCTTTCTCTCTCTCAGAAATAAATTTTTTAAAAAAATTTAAAAAATTTTTTTAATAAAATAAGATGTCAGAAACTAAAGACAGCAGCCTGTGGAACACTTAGTTTGGTCAGCATAGAGCACTGAAAGCATTGGAGGGGCACCTGGGTAGACCAGTCAGTTAAGCGTCCAACTCTTGATTTTCTGCTCAGATCATGAGTTTATGAGTTTGAACCTCACATTGGGCTCTGTGCTGACAGTGCAGAGCCTGCTTGGGATTCTCTGTCTCTTCCTCTCTCTGCCCCTCCCCTGCTCATGCTCTCTCTCTCAAAACAAAAACAATCAAACATACAAACAAGCTCAAAAAAATTTTTTTTAATAAATAAAAGCATTGACTTTTACTGCCTTTAACTGGAGCTCACCCTCCTGAATTCACCACATGCTCACATAGATCACTCCTCTCTATAACAGGAATCAAGATTAAATACTTTCCTGGCCCCTTTTGCATTTGAGTTTCAGAACCACTTTAAGGATTGTTGACCCAATTTATTTTCTCATCTGAGAAAAAGGAGGCACACTTATTAGTTTCCTATTGCTGCTGTAACAAACTACCACAAACATGGCAGCTTAAAACAACAGAAATATTCTCACCCATAGTTTTAGTGGCCAGAAGTCTGAATTTAGCGTCACCGTACTACAATCTAGCTGTCAGCAGGGTCACACTCTCACCAGGTTCTGGCATTCATTGTCTTGTGGTTGTATCAGTCCGTTCCCTGCACTGGTCTTCACACTGACTTCCGTGTGTCAAATCTCCCTCTTTAACATAAGGACACCTGAAATTGGCACGTAGGGACTATGTGTATAATCTGGGATCATCTCATCTTAAAATCCGTGACATAATCATATCCACAAAGATCTTTCCTCCAAACAAGGTAATATGTCCAGGTTTCAGGGACTGGGATCTGGTCTCTTTGGGGCTGCTGTTCAGAAGTCCAGAGGTAAAATGTCCTCAGCCCTGATGACACTGTCTTCTTGCTCACTCTGCCAAAAACAACTCGGCCAGTTGTCTTACGATCTGTCCGTGAATCATCTACACCACACCCGTGAACCATCTTTCCTGACTTCTCGCCAAGTAATATTCTTGACAGTGCATCTCTATTGGAAAATAAAATGAGCAAGCTCCTTCAAGACATGATGTTTACTTATAAATTACATGTGCCAATATATATTATTACATTATCATACATACAAAAACAGAGACTTTCAAAAGATGAGTAAAAACTAAATATAAATAGAATTACTACCATATCCTTCCAACACCCAAATGAGTCATCTTGGCGATTCTCTGAGATACACACATCCCACTACCCAAACCCTCTCGTTGTGCATTCTCGAGCCCCAAAACTCCAAGGAGGAGTTTTAAGGACTGTGGGTTAAGACGGGAAAACCGAATGAGTCCTGGGCTCTACTCTAACTTCATCCACAGCAAGTCAGCTTGGATCTCTGCAATACATCTGGGGGGTCTACAAATGATTTCTACGGGAAAACATATCCTCTGCAAAAAAAAAAAAAAAAGAAAAAATTACAAACAAATAATAATGGGTCTGAAACCCACTTCTCTGGAGCAATGTCTTTTGGTGTGAGCCTCTGAGTGGCCTTTCACGCAGGTGGTACATGACATCACTCGGCCCCAGCTGTTTCTTATTAACTCAGCGCTCTGAGACAGACACAGCCTTTTACAACTTGACTTTTTTAAGGAGACAGCCCATTTTGGAAATCAAACACATTAAACACGGTCAGACTGCCGCATTCCACAAACATAAATCGGACAAAGAAATCCTGTCTTCCCAGCCTCCTCAAGACATGGATCAGGTTGAAGTTCTGAAGGACAGCGGGCTTGGTGGAGGAGCACCTCAGTCTTGTCACTCTAACAGAAATGCCGGCAGAGCAACCGCACCTCTGCTGCATTAAAGTTCAAGAAACCCTGAAGCCTATAACCTTCAGCAAGGCCTCGAAACCATCTCCCACACAAGCAGACTCTGTAAATGTGTCTCATGCCTGCCCGTGATGCCTAATTAGGCCTCGACCATGAGGCTAAGAGGTGGAGAAGAAAAACCAGGACACCCGCAGGCAGCCACCTGAGTTCACGGCAAAATGACAGGCGGCATGTGTGATCCAAAGGGAAGAATTGGATGGTCACACTTCAGTCTTTCAGCCACTTTTTTTTTTTTTTTTTGCATGAGGAGGTTATAGCATCAAGAGTGTCATCTTCTAATAGAAAGGACAACTACACATAATGCATAATTGCCAGTCTAAATGACTTGTTATTTTGACGGCCTGTTTTAAAATGTCTGTAATTGCTTCCAATGAGACTTGGAATAAATGATAAGTCAGCACAGGCGATCACTAGTGGAGACATAGCATGGCTTTAGAAAACTCGGTACAAATCATTTTGTTATGTGTCAATTTCTGCCAATCCCTGATTATGACCACCAGGCATCTGCACCGCTGTACTGGGTATTTCTTCCAATGATGCCCCACTTAAGCAACAGAAAGAATATCACAGGCAGGTGTATAAAAGACAAGGCAGTCTATTTTCAAGGGCACTGAAGAGAAGCTGGCAGAGCCTGATAAATTCATGGTACAGAATTTTAGCTTGTGCCAAATCCTAGCCCTTTCTATAAAACAAAACAAAGCGAGGTAAAAGCATACCTCACTGAGAGTTATTGCCATCGCTCCAAATGAACTTTTTTTTTCCCCCTCTCATATGCTTGTTTGCCAAGTCTTAAAATAACAAATCACTTCTTTATAACAAAATTGTCTCCCTGGAATAATAGGCTTCAGTGTGAGTTCTGATAGAGCAATAGCTCCTCTAAATGACAGCAAAGGCTTGTGGCAGGAATGCGAGGCACATCTATTTCAGGGCTTCCCATTAAAGAGAAAAGCAGTGCGGTAAGAAATGAAGTCATTTCCTGACTCATTGGGATGCCATGTTTAAACCACAGTTTTCTGCCTGAGGATACAGAGGTGGGAAATATGTGCCTGAGCCTAAAAGAGATGAATCATCCCTTAAGGATTCAGGAAACCAATTGTTTAAGGTCCTTTGCACCCTGCTACAACATATTAGATAGGGAAAGAGGGTTAGTGAGAGCCTTCACCCATTCCTTTCATGGTAAGAAGAAGGTCCTCTATCTATATACACACTTTGTTAAAGCCAGGTCCATAAATGATCAGTTTAATTATGATTACATCTTTGACATGTGGATCCAATAGGAATAGATTGACGTTTAGGCATTATAAACACTGGGAGATGAGGGGAAGAAGGATTCAAAGTCCGTTCTTTTGTTTGTTTGTTTTAAAATATTTTTTTTATATTTTTATTTATTTCTAGGAGAGAGAGAGAGACAGCGTGAGCAGGGGAGGGTCAGAGAGAGAGGGAGACACAGAATCTGAAACAGGCTCCAGGCTCTGTGCTGGCAGTCAGCACAGAGCCCGACGCAGGGCTCGAACCCACGAACCGCGAGATCATGACCTAAGTGAAAGTCGGACGCTTAACTGACTAAGCCACCCAGGCGCCCCTGTTTTAAAATTTTTTTAAGTTTATTTATTTTTGAGAGACAGAGAGAGGCAGAGCATGAGCAGGGGAGGGGCAGAGAGAGAGGGAGACACGGAATCTGAAGCAGGCTCCAGGCTGTGAGCTGTCAGCACAGAGCCCGATGCGGGGCTCAAACCCACAAACCGTGATGTGAGCTCAGGACCTAAACCAAAGTCAGGCCAAAGTCACTCAACTGCCTGAGCCACCTAGGTGCCCCAAAGACTTCATTTTGTATGTGTCTAAAATAGGTGAGTTTTAGTTGGTCCAAGGGTTGTGGGTTATCGTTAAGCTGATTAAAATAGGTGAGTTTTTTAAAACTATTTATAAAGGATGATCTATAACAACTAAGCAAAATTTCCATGGATTTCTTTTATTAGAAAAAAATGTTAATATTCAGTCCCACTAATGATCAAAGATAAGTTTTTACTTAGAATAACCATGAGATACCATTTTCACCTATCAAGTTAGCAACAGTTAACAAAATAAAGGGGGGTGGATATTACTCAGAGCTGGTGAGGGACTAAAAATTGGCTCAACTTTCCGAAAGATGATTGGGCAATACTTACAAAATCTTTCAAAATGTTCACAGTCCTTAACCCCATGATTTCTCTTCTAGGTGTCTGTCCTTCTTTTACTTTGTCTTTTTATATTGAGATATAACAGATATAACATTGTCTGAGGTATACAACATGCTGATGTGATACACTTATAAACCATGGAATGATTACCACTGTAGTGTTAGCTAACACCTCCATGAGGTCACATAATTACCATTTCTTCTTCGTGGTGAGAACATTCAAGATCTATTCCTGTAGAAGCTTTCAAGTATAATACAGTATTGTTAACTATAATCAGCAAACTGTGCATTAGACCCCCAAAACTTATTCAAGTTGGAACTGGAAGTTTGTACCCTTTGACCAATATATCCTCATTTCTCCCACCTCCACCCCCAGCCCCTGCTACATGGGGTTGAATACCCTGTTTTTAGGAGTTTGGCTTTTTTAGATCCCACCATGTAAGTGAGATCATACAGTATATGTCTTCTTCTGTCTGGCTCATTTTACTTAGCACAACATCCTCAAGGTCCATTCATGTTGTCGCAAATATCAGGATTTCTTCCTCTCTTGTGGCTGGATAATATTCCACTGTGTATATACATGACATCATCTTTATCCATTCATCTAAGAGTCTATCTTAAGGCAAAAATCTGATACTTGAACAAAGATATATTCACAAAACAATCATTACAATATTATGTATAGTAGAAAACTTAGAAGCAACTTAAATGATCAAAAATAGGAGAATAACAATATTACTGTGGAACACTAATATGATGGAGCATTATACAATCACTTCGAACTATGCTTAAGGATTATCTTTAATAATAAGGAGCATGTCAGTGAAAAAAAGCAATGTGAAAAACTACATACACAGGAAGGAAAAACTGCAAACTCCTAATTGGGCATCACTCTGGAGAATGGGCTGGAAGAATCTTCCCCATTTCAAATATACCAGGTCATTATCGATATCATATTGGTATATTCATAAAGTAAACCTTTGAAAACCTGGTGATATTTCTTGCTGAATCTACATCAGTAAGTATCTGCATAAACTTCTCAAAGAACAGTAGAGATGAGCTGTCTGCTGGTTCACCTTGATTCCAGGCCCATGGAAGACTACAGCCAATGAGAAGAGAACCACGATCTCCAATGGATTATAGTAACCCTTTCAGAAATACTTTTACCACACTCCACTACTGCCATGGATGCCAAAACCCCACTGGATGGATGCTTCTTGAGTTCTAGCTGATTTCTTACAAAATATTAAATAATTGGATGGAGATGAGAGGATTATCAGAGAAAGATATATAGAAACAGAGCAAATCCAGAGAAAGAAGCAAACTGAGTCAAGAAGAAAGATCTAAGAAATGTAATAGAAAAGAAAGAAGGGGAAAAGGAATAGAAAACAATGAACTATAGGGGTGCCTGAGTGGCTCAGTCGGTTGAGCATTCAACTCTTGATTTCAGCTCAGGTCATGATCGCAGGGTTGAGGGATCAATCCTCATGTCAGGTTACTCGCTGAGCATGGATCCTCCTTAAGATTCTCTCTCTCTTCTTCATCTTCCCCTCTTCCCTGCTCGCAGGCTCACTCTCTTTCACTCTCTCTTGCTCTCTTAATCTATCTTAAAAAATTAAAAAGAAAAAGCAAACCATAAACCATAATTTCCTCAAAACTACTGAATTACAGAAAATTATTTTAGTAATAAAACATGAATATTCCAAAATACAACTCTAGAAGTTGTATCTCTTGGGGCGCCTGGGTGGCTCAGTCGGATGAGCATCCAACTCTTGATTTCGGCTCAGGTCATGATCCCAGGGTCGTGGGATTGATCCCCGCATCAGGCTCAGTGCTGATCATGGAGACTTTTTAAGGTTCCCTCTCTCTCTCCCTCTGCCCTCTCCCCTGCTTGTGCTCTTTCTCTCTAAAACAATTAAAAAATTAAAAAGAAATAAAAAAGAAAACAATGAACTATGATTTCCTCAAAACTACTGGATTATAGCAGATTATTTTACTAATTCAAAAAAATGAGTACTTCAAAATACAACTCTAAAAATTGTATCTCCTGGGGTGCCTGGGTGGCTCAGTCAGTCGAGCAACTGACTCTTGATTTCGGCTCAGGTCATGATCCCAGCATCCTGGAATTAAGCCCATTGTCAGGCTCCTCACTAAGCACAGAGCCTACTTGAGGTTCTTTCTCTCTCTCTGCTCCTCTTCCTCTCTCCCCTACTTGCACACTCTCTCTCTAAAATAATAGATAGATAGATAGATGATAGATAGATAGATAGATAGATAGATAGATAGATAGATAGATGAGATAGATAGATGAGATAGATAAAATGTTAGGCACTGTATCCCCTAACAAGGACTAAAATTTATTGACTGATCTCCCTCTATATCACTTTCCATGTATCAGGCACTGGTCAAGGAGTCAATACACATGTGATATATTTACATTAACTCATTTAATCTGTATCATTCTTTTGTGGGTTAGGTATTTCTATTGTTATGTTTTATAGAAGAGGAGAAATGAAGCCCAGAGAGGTTAAATAACTTCGGGCAGCGCTCACAGCTCTTCAGAGGACGAGAAGCAGCTTGGCTCCAGGGTTTCTTTGCCTATTCTGTTCAAGCCACACTGGCTCCTCCTTGTGAAGCCTTATGGTTCTTACCAGCAGTCACGCATACGTACCACTGATAACGTACAGTTTTGCATGTTTGTGGCATTTTCATCTCAGTACAACATGTCTTCCCAACTAGACTGTGAAACACTGAATGCAGGAACTGTGAATAATACTTCTTTAAAATCCTCACACTACTTAGCATCATTCTTCACTCATTAAATAAGATTTAATTGGACCCTCGGCAAAGAGAGAACTTTCAAAACAACTATTCTGATAATTTTGCAATCAAATAAACTCTACCAACATCTGTGCTAAGAAGCAGTCACCTTTTGAGGCTGCTGGAAATTTAAGTTTAGAAAAAAGAAGCTAATGCTTTTTTATCTCATTCTATGCCTTTTGATGGATGAAACCAAAAATAATCACTTTGCATCTCCCAAGTGCTCCACCCCCGTGAAAGCAGGGGGAGAGTGAGCCATCACTAGGACACAAATGTGTTCTGCTTGAAGCAATCAAATAAATCAAGCAACCCCCAAAATATAGTTAAAGCAAAATGACTCAGACATAGTTCATGTTTTTAGTCACTTCGAATCCAAAGTTGCTCTGAAACACGAAGAGTTTTTAAAGCCTTACTCATTTTGCTTTCTCTGATAAAACTAAAATAATCCAATACAATTATCTGAATGGTTATAATTTAAAGATTTAAAATATACGCTCAAAACCTAACATTCCAAATTAGTGCCACTCTTCAGGACAAACTCTAACTAATAATAATGATCTGGTATAAAAGTATCCTGAAGAAACTAATTCCCCACCATTTTCTTTTTATTAAGCTAATCTGGAAAAAAAAAAAAAAGAGCATTCTTCCATAGGGCTGTTCTGGAGAAAGCATAGCACTATTGAAACCATACATCTAAAAAGTCTTATTTGGAATTGAAAGCTGTTTTCCTATCTCTTCTAGGAGTAAAAGCAAAGTCCTTTTTACGAAGACCCTACAATACGCTGCCTATAGAGTCCTCTCTGACTTCAGCTCCCATTAGATTCCCCACCCATTCCACTTCAATCACATTAACCTCCTTGTTATTCTTGGAACACAATATATTCATCCTTCCACCTCAGGGCCTTTGCACTTGCTTTTCCCTCTTCCTAGAATACTCTTTATCCAGATGACCACTGTTTACTTCTTCACCTTCATGTTCTCACTGAAATCTTCTGGGACCACTCTATTTAAATTCTAAGAAAATCATGGCATGTCCTTTCACATTGCATTGTTTTCTTTTTCTCCATAGCAGTTCTCACCATCAGACATACTACCTATTTCGTATGCACTTGCTTGTCTGTGTACCCCCACCAGAATGAAAACTTTAGGAGAATACAGCACTTTGTTCATTGATATTTACCCCAGATCCAGAACAGTACCTACTACAGAACAGGCAATGAATATTTGTTGAATTAGTGAAGGAATGGATGTTATCTCATTTTACCTTCAGTTAAACCCTATACGGCAAATCTTATTATCCCTACTTTACTGATGCAAAGTGAGGCTCAAATGGATTAAGTCATTAATCCAGTAGCATACATCTAGTGAATACAGGAGTCAACATCTGACCCCCAAGCCTATTTCCCAAGCCTTTCCTTTTTTTCATGATACTGAATTGATTTCTTTTCACAAGTAAATACTTGTGATTGTGGCAAAAGCTTAAAATAAAATAATAAGTCCCTAAATCCCAATCAGGTGATACCAAATAAACATATGGGATTCTGGAAAGATAATGGCAGTGATGGTATATGTTCTGACTCTGCTCAAACTTCCCCCATAAAACTAGATAGAGAAACTTGGCAAAACCAAAAATCCAAGGACGACATCTATAACAAACTAGGTAGCAAGATATTCCCAAACAACAATGTCAGAAGGTGAGGACAATGCATTGACACCCACAGGACCTATGTGGTATCAGCCTCAGCACAGGATGCACAAATAACATATGGATGATGACGGTGATGAAGATAATAAGGACGATGATGATGATGATGATGATGATGATGATGTGTTGCCTTTGGAGAATGATAGGAAACCAATCCATTATCTTGAAAAAATGAAGGAAACGAATCAAGTATTTATCCTGCCTTTTTTATATGAACTGTAGCACTCACTGGTTAACCAAATGATAGATGAAGGGAAGTATCCTATATAGAAGTATTCCAACTAATAAATGAAGAATAAATTGGAGAATTATAACGTCACTATTTTGCAATCACTAATCCAGGCATTGAGCATCTAAGGTTGTTAACATCACAAAAGTAAAGACATCCAGATGTTATGTGCCTGCTGATGAAAGATCACAACACGAAAGGGAGGGAGGGAGGGAGGGAGGGAGGGAGGGAGGGAAGGAGGAAGGAAGGAAGGAAGGAAGGAAGGAAGGAAGGAAGGAAGGAAGGAAGGCAGGCAGGCAGGCAGGCAGGCAGAAAGGCAGGACAGAAAGAAGGAAGGAAGGAAGGAATTAATTGACTGACTCTGAACAAATCTCTAGAAAGGGATTTCTCAACTTCAGTACTAATGACATTCAGAGCTGGGTACTCCTTTCTCTGGGTACCTGTCTATCCTGTGTGTTGTCGGATATGCCAGCAGCATCACCTAGTCTATTGTAAAAATTTTAAATGTCTCTAAACACTGCCAAACGTTTGCAGGTAGTGGGGACAAAATCACACCTCCCCACCCCATTGAGAGCCACTGCCCTAGATGGAAGTACCATTCCACAGGTTAAAACAAGAAGACAGAGGAACACATTAAACTAAACTGTATGGATGCAATCAGTAAGATACAGACTGTGGAAGACGTCATGGCCACCCATGAAAGAAAATGTCCAGGGAATAAGACAGAGATGGAGAGGGGAACCTTTAGATCAAAGCAAACTTATTGGATACACCTTTTATAAACAAGTAAAACTAAACTATAGAGTTTAAGGATACACAGTTGAGTGACGAAAGTATAAGAAAACGAAAGTAATAAATGTAAAAGTCCAATAGGGAGAGAGGTGGGCGGTTGAGGTTAGGATGGGTGTTTGGATGGCATCAGGAATTCTTAGGTGACTGGCAAGTTCTACTTCCTGACTTGGATGTCTCTTAAAAGGGTGCTGACCTTATAATAATCACTAAGTTTTATATTTGTTTTGCCCAGTTTTCTGTGTCTGTGTTTTCACAGTAAGAATACATACATAAATGAGTAAAAAACATAATAAATGAAGGAATAATATGTCTTCCTTTCTGCTTCACTTGGGTTGAGGTTCTGGGGGAAGTGTCCTTGAGAGGAGAACTTTGAATTTATTAAGTTCAGGTCGATGTTTATGTTCCCTTAGCCCAGAGGTGTAAATCCTCATCATTGCTTCAAAAACAACTCTGAAAATTATAGCAAGGCTTATCACAGCCCTACACAAACCTTATGTGTGATGTCTATATCTTGGCCTCCTGTTTAAGGAGAGTATTGCTTCAAATCAGCAAGTATCTATGATGGGCTTGTGATACGGGCGACCTGCCAGGCACCGTGGGGAAAGTAAAATGCAAAGCAGGGTGGCAGTAGCAAATGTGAACAAAGGTCATGAGGACTGCAGGGGCTGGGTCAGGATTTGGGGACAGATCACTTTCAGAAGAGTCTGCAGACCCAGGAGACAGACACTCCACAGGTGCACCTCCTTTCCTGCAAAAGATATACTCCTGAAGAATTCAGTGATTAAATTTTTATGAATTTAATTACATTTTCTCATTGACTTACATTATAATCAGAGAGTGGCTTTATCTACATTTTGGATTAATCTTCACCGGGCGATGGCTCCCAACAGTTTTAAGTTTCCCTGCTTCTCTGTCAAGTAGTTAATAGTTTATAAACAAACATTTAAAGGCACTATTTAAAGGAACCCTTGAATGAATCCTTTTGAACAACAAAGGATTCTTTCCTAACATTAATAAATAATCATTAGATTGAAGGTTCATCAAGTTTTCCTAAAGTGAAGAGTATCTATCCACAAGACTCCAATGTCCTTTGATAGGATTTCACTGAAATCTTATTGCTTTACCTCAGGGCCAGAATCTATTTTTTGTGGTTTTAGGACAACATCTTGCATTACAGATCTCCCCACTGTTTTTAAAACTTCATTTATTTTGAGAGAAGAGGAGAGAGGAACCA
Source organism: Proteles cristata cristata (assembly GCA_017311185.1). Taxonomy (NCBI): domain Eukaryota; kingdom Metazoa; phylum Chordata; class Mammalia; order Carnivora; family Hyaenidae; genus Proteles; species Proteles cristata. The sequence goes on along the minus strand of JAESUZ010004475.1, from coordinate 40,464 downwards.
CAAGTGGGGAAGAGGTAGAGAGAGAGGGCGAGAGAGAAAATTCCAAGTAGGCTCCACGCTGCCAGTGCAGAGCCTGATGCGGGACTCGAACTCACGAACCGTGAAATCATGACCTGAGCCGAAACCAAGAGTCAGACACTTAACCAACTGAGCCATCCAGGCGCCCCTCCCTGCTTTTTCTAATAGCATTTAGAAGAGCACTTTGTACAGAGATTCATGGGAAACACTACTAGATGTAGCTCATATTACTGAGTTCATGATAAAATAGGACCTCAGCTTTCATGTCTCAGTTACAAATAACACAATAAAAACACAATGCTACTAAATCCATGATAAAGGTAATTTGAAATGACTGGCCTGCTGCCTGGGCTCTATGGGACAGAAGATGATAAGCTGCTCACTTCAGAACTATCTCTTAAAGAGTGTGCCACCTAGAAACTTCAAGTAGGTCCCTGGAAAGTCTGAATTAAGGATGGAGTTCATTGGTCCACGATCCTCACCTTGTCACCACATCTCTCCCCTTCTCCACACACCTGCCACGACTCCTTCTCACCACTCTGTTATCCCTGTCGACAGTTAATTCATAGTCGGACCTCCTGATAACTTCTTCTGGACAAGCCAAAGAAAGACACTGTTCTCGGTGCCAACAGTATAAAGGGCCATCACACTTCACACTGGTCAGGTCACACTAGGGTCTGGAAAATGGTACGAGATTCTCAGGCTGCTAGAGAATGGCAAAACTCTAGGTCCACTTCTCCAGTGGCTTAAATTGCTTCTCCAGTTGGTTTAAATTTTTTATGTTTATTTATTTCCGAGAGAGAGAGATACAGAGAGACAGAATGCAAATCAGGGAGGGGCAGAGAGAGAGAGACACAGAATCTGAAGCAGGCTCTAAGCTGTCAGCACAGAGCCTGACACGGGGATCGAACTCATAGACCATGAGATTATGCCCTGAGCCGAAGTCAGACACTTAACCAACAGAGCCACTCGGGTACCCCTCCAGTTAGTTTAGGTAAAATTGTCCTCACATGGCACCCTGACTGGGATTTGTGGACTGGTTTTAAACATAACAGCTCACCCTGCTGGTCACACACACCCAAAGGGATGTGATTTATGATCAGTTTCAGTCTGAATAGCTTTGTTATTTCTGGTTGAAGACTCCATTTGTTCCTGGAGTAAATGAGTAAGGGTTGGCTCACTTTTTCTCATCTTTGGTGAAAAGAATATTACTTGTAATTGGTTTATTTAGAAAATACACTAGAATAAAAAATGGTATGCAGCACAGAAGAATAAATCAAGGATCGGTTTTATTGTAGAAGGGAAAATGGTGCCCTTGCCAAATCAATTACTTTTCATGACTTATAAAACTGCTTCCCAAGGACTAGACATTGCCTTCCAAACTGTGCTCAAGAAGCTTCATTCATAAGACACCTTAATGTAGTGATACGGCCTCAGTTACAATTCTGGAGTGCCTATGGAATTCTGCAGCTTTGACAGACATTGCACTGTAGTCACTATGATAGGCAAAATTCTAAGATGAATCACAATGACCCACAACCTTTTAAAATCCCCTCCTCTTGAATGTAGGCAGGACCTATGACTTGCATCTAACCATCAGAATATGGCAAAGGTGGAGGATTTTACATATGCAATTAAAGTTCCTAATCAGTTGACGTTACATTAATTAAAAGGGAGATTATCCTATGTGGGCCTGACCTAATAGGGTGATGTGTTTAAAAGAGAGTCCGGAGATCAGAAACCTGAAGTGGAGATTCTCTGAGTTGCTGACTTTGATTAAGCAAGTTTCCACAAATTCTACAGCCTCAAGGAAATGAATTCTGTCCCAACATCATGCTGAAAAGTGGATCCCTACCTAGTAGAATCTCCAGATGAGAACTTGGCCTGGCTGACACCTTGATTTCAGGCTTAGGAGACCCAAGGTAACAGATGGCTTTTGCTTTAAGCCTCTACATTTGTGGTCATTTGTTATGCAGTAAGAGTAAACTGATACAGTCATCAAGAACAAACAATGGAATGGGAGTCTTCCACTAGGTGGATCCCTAACTCACAAGAGTCAGTGAGCAGAGAAACAAAGAAACCAGAGCAACACATTAGAACAAAGAATTCCATTCTCACCCACCATCATCTCCCCTCTTTACGTCTCTGAGCAAAGGATCTAGAACAGAGACCTGAGGTGTGGTTCAGAAAGGTTTTCCCTGCCCCAACCATGTTGGCTGACTACAGACCTCATTCTGTGTCTACTTTTTCCTTGCAAAAAGCCCAAACATACAGTCCCTAAATGCAAAGAGTTGGAAGAACCAAATACACCTCAGAAGAAATAAGAAAATCCTCAATTCAGTACAAAACTATGAGTGCCAAATTAAAATACATGTCAATGTCAAAAATCAGCCTCCAGGGGTACCTGGCTGGTTCAGTCAGTAGAGCATGTGACTCTTGATTTTGGGGTTGTGAGTTCGAGCCCCCTATTGGATGTAGAGATAACTTAAAAATAAAATATTTCGGTGGGGGGGCGTGCCTGGGTATCTCAGTCTGTTAAGCATCTGACTCCTGATTTTGGCTCAGGTCATGATCTCATGGTACATGGGTTTGAGCCCTGCGTCAGGCTCCGTGCTGACAGCATGGAGACTGCTTGGGATTCTCTCTCTCTTCCTCTCTCCCTCGGCCCCTCCCCCACTCATGCTCGCACACTCATGCGCGCGCGCACACACACACATTCTCTCTCTCTATCCCTCTCTCAAAATAAATAAAAAGTAAAATAAAATCTTTAGGGGTGTCTGGGTGGCTCAGTAGGTTAAGCATCTGACACTTGATTTTGGCTCAGGTCATGATCTCACAGTTTGTGATATCAAGCCCTGCTTCAGGCTCTGTGCTAAAAGCCTGAATGGGATTCTCTCTCTCTCTCTCTCTGCCCCGCTCCAACTCAGGTGTATGCACACACATGTGCATGCTCTCTCACTCAAAACAAACTTTTAAAAATTAAAAATAATAAAATAAAATATTTAAAAAAAAAAACAAACTAACTCCAAGGGCAAAGACCAAACCAGAAATAGTAACAGAGGCAGCAAAGCAACTACTGCCATTGATGTCCAGACTGGGGGGAAAAAAAAGTTTAATGGAAAGAAAAGAAAACCATTCCTGGCGTGTCTCAGGTACCTGGGAATTGTCTATGGATAGGTGAATGAATGAATGAGAATTAAAAGGAAAGGCTTTATCATTGGAAAAGAGCAAGAAAGGAGAGGAAAATATAGTTGCTGTGAAAAGCAAGAATAAGGACATCAGAGAAATTCTCAGTGCTGCAAGCCACTGGAGCTTAGTAATAAAACAGTGGTTCTCAAAGGGTGGTCCCACGACCAGCACCATCAGCATTACATGGGGGCTTGTTAAATATGCAGATTCTGTGCCCTCACCCCAGTGCTAGTGAATTAGAAAGTCTGGAGATTGGGCCCAGCAACCTGTCTTAAGAAGCCCTCCAGGAAATTCTGATGCACACCCACACATAACAGCCACTGACCTAGAGAAAGGAAAGAATCTTGTGGGGATGCTGAAGGGGGAGAAGCCTAGTGATCTTAACCCTGGCTGCACATTAAAATGAGCTGAGGACCTGCATGGTACTGATGCCTGAGCTGGCCCATCACCAGAGACTGGCTTAACTAATGTAAGGTGGAGACCAGGCATCCAAATTACTTCCCAGCTCTCCAGGTGATTCAAATGTGCAGCCAGGGCTGGGAACCTCAGACGTGAAAGGTCAAGCAGTGCGGGAGGCCTGATTCAAGCCTGCTGCACAAATGCCCTCCCTGATGTGGTGTTCTGCCGCCCTCAAAGTATTCACACATAAATTCGCAGCTGTCAACACCGCTCTGCTCTTGCATAGGGCAGGGAGGCTGCTTTCATTTCAGCAGCGCAGAAAAAAATAATCAGCCGCCAGCCCTCTTCACTGGCCATCGGCTCACCCTCAGAGCCGGCCTCGTACGAGCAGCGCTTCCCTTCCCTGCCCTCCACGGACAGGGCACCCTGGGAGACAGGGATTAAGAGGCTGTGTTTGCTTCATCTGCGGTGGCAGCAGCCGCCCCAGAGCCACTGGCATATCTGCCCCCGACACCTCCCTCAGGTCCCGGCACATGCAGGCAGATGCACTGAGAATGGAGGTATTGCACTGGCAACTTCAAACCACACGACCCCTCGGCTACTCTCTGGCAACTGTCTTCTCCTGGACCAGACAAGTAAATGAAGGTCTCCAGGGGCAAAGAAAGGAAGCACTGAGTCAACCCCAGCTGGGAGGGACCCCGAAAGAGGCTTTCTACTGCTTGGGAGCACATGACCCTTTCCTCCCCAGGGCTTAGCAACACGGTCAACTGGGTCACCTGTCCACAGAACCAACGTCCACTCAGGCCAGCAGGTGGGAGGGAACACTCAGGAAAGGACAAGCCCCCAGGTAAAGATCATAAAGATTCAAACTGAGAACACAAGAATCTGTATACGTGTATGCAGCTTATAACAAGATTGTCCCCGGATGCCACCCACGGGGGCCTCTGGTGGCACGCCTAGCGGACACTGCTTCACCACTGAATGGCAGAGGGGCAAGCGGGCTGGGCGGGCTCCCAGTGAGAACAAGCAATGATGCCTTGTCACAGAGCCTCAGAAGGTAACAGATTAAATACATAACGATGATGGTGGTAACCAGACTCCCCACCGGAAACTTGAGTTTTCCATACAGCTCAATCAAGCATTCCTTAGAAAGGCTGGAAGAACCTCTAAGCACCTGAGAATCTGTAAGCATGTTGCCTCCATGAAAACACCCAAGAGCACCCAAGGAGAGGATGCCCGGGCAGGAAAGGAGGGGAAGGCAGGTGGCGTGTCACACCTTCTATCTCGCAGGACCTCAGCAGACAAGTTCTCAGGTTGGGGACTGCTTTCTGGAGCAGTGGTTCCCAACTACGCACACTTCTGCTTCCCCCTCCAGAGGACACCTGGCAATGTTTGGAGACATCTGGCTTTTTACGAGAGACTGGGGGGAGGGGGTGCTACCGGCACCTAGTGGGTCAAGGGCAGGGACTCTGCCAGACACCCTACACTACACAGGACAGCCCCCAGAACAAAGAGGTTGCAAATATCATTAATGCCAAGGTTGAGAAACCCCAATCGAAAGAGATATCCCTGCAACAGTGGAGGAGGATAATACTGACAGATTTTTTTTTCCATAAAGACCCAGATTCTACCCACAGTTTCTATTAGCATCCTAGAAGAATAGAGTTGTTCTCAAGGAGACGGGCAGATAAATTAATCCTGACAGATTATCTCGTCTACCCCCGGCTTTCAGGGAACTCAACGTCTAAATCACCCAGGACAAATAATTGTCTAGTCTCTCATCAAATATTTTCAGGACTAAAAGCCCCACAGTGTCCCTGTAGCAACTCGTCCCAAAGTTTGGGACTTTCTAATGGACAAAATGTTAAGGTGACCCGTTCAAAATTGCCAACATCTGACTGAGTTTAGCCTTCAAAAAGGGCAATTTCATGTGGTTCAACCTAAGAGCATTCCCTTCAACAACACTGTGTCCTGCTCTCAGAAGCCACTATATTGTGTTGACTCTTCAGTCAGCACCCAAATAGTGGGCTTTGGTGACAATGATACCCGGGCCATCTGCTGTCTGTCTGGGAAAGCTCCCCTCCCCATCCCCACTCCCTAACCCCAACCTTCATACCCAATCTTGGTTTTTTCTATAAAAATTATTTGCTTCTTCTCTAAGTCAATTACTACTACTTTTTTTCATCTTCAACTCTAATTCATTTTATCCTATGGGAAGGAGCTGAAATAAAGTTGCCATACAGCTGTACATACAGGGTCTTCACACTTGAGCACACATGGAAGAAAAACCCAGAAGATCTAGCTCTCTTGAGTCTTCTTTTCAAACACAGTGTGGTTTATTTATTACAGCTCTGACATTACATACTATACCTCTATTAAAATAACCTGACCAGAGCACCTAGGTGGCTCAATCAGTTAAGTGTCTGACCCTTGATTTCGGCCCAGGTCATGATCTCATGGTTTGTAGGATCAAGCCCCATGCTGAGTTCTATGTTGACAGTGCAGGGCCTGGTTGAGATTCTCTCTCCCTCTCTCTCTCTGAACCCCCTTCTCAAAATAAATAAATAAACCTAAAAATATAAAATAAATAAAACAAAATAAAATAACCTGACATTAAGCGGATGCTCCACACTCAAAAACGGGGGAACTCATAGTCATTAAAGGGCTATGACGTGCCAGGCAGTGTGCCGCAAGCTTCTACATATATTATTACTTTAATCTCTAAAACAAGGCTGTAAGGAAGGTATTCTTACTCCATTTCACAGATGATAAAACTGAGGAAGCTTGACAAAGTTAGATGACCTTCAGTGCCACTGTTTATGAACCAAGACGTGCACCCTTATCTTTCGAACACCAGTGCCCACAATGTCATCATTACCCTAAGCAGACCACACAAAGCTCTGGTGACACTGAGAATTTCAAAGTGCGCAGACAAGGCATTACATTGTCACAGGTGAATTTACCTGCCCTGTTATCTCTACGCTTTACCATAGCGTAGCACCCACTTACCGAAAAATCCCCACAAAATTATTTCATGGTATATGTGATCTCTTTTAAGATAGCAGCATCCGCTCCTTTCCTCATGTCAGGATTGGAAAAAAAAAAAAAGCTACTAAAACCGCCCGTGAGCTTTTTTTCACAAGAGTCTTGCTACATCCGTCTTCAGCTGAAAACATTAACTGTTGCTTTTTTTTTCATTCAGCAGTTTCATAAAAAATCATAAATTCACTGATTGTAGATGAAATCATATTTATTCTTGTCTTCCACAAACACTGCTTAATGCACTTAAAATTCCTAGCATGGGAGATGTGCAAAAACTAGGAGTGGGGGGTGGGAAGGTGGCGGGAGCATTTCTGAGCAGGTGAAAGGTGAGCTGTGGCCACCTTGTGGATAACTGCTGAAGGGAGCACTGCCTGTGATTAGCAACTCAAGCACTTCTGACTACAAAAGTGACAAAGGCAGCAGACCCCTCCCTTCAGTCCCAGGCATCTGAGTACATTTCTGAGTACAGTAAATGAGCACTCACTGGACAGAGCCATGCTCTCCACAATAGATTTCTAAGGTTTCATAAGTTAGGGTGTTAAATGTAATCTCTAAGCGGCATGTCAAATCAAATTACATTTTCTTCTCATGGCTTCCCAGGACTTCAATTCTGCCCATCATTGGCTGCAACTTTGCCTGTGATCTGAAATAAGACTATGTTGTGGGCAAATATGTAACGTGGTCATCCTAAAATAAACTACTTTGCTTCTAAGTGTCAGACATAGAGAACCATCGGGCAGCATGGGAAGTCACTGTCTGGTTTCCACCACACACTCCACTACTAACCAGCTGTGTGACTTTAACTCACTCATCCTTAGTTTCCTCATCTATAAAAGAAGGGATTATAAGATCAGGAGGTTTTTTTACACATTTTTAGCAATACCTTTTCCCTTTATTCTCCAGAAACTCTCCAGAATCCTAACATGCCAAGTGATCAAAAGACAGCTGCTGTGACTATATCCAGACTAGCAGCCCAGATCCATCCACCATTCCTGTCCCCTTCTTTCTTCCCATTCCCCTCACCCCTTAACCTACCTCTGCAGAACCCTGGGCATTAGGATTTGAAGACCATTGGACCAAGTGATTTCTAAAGTTCCTTTGTGGCTTTAAGTGTCTAAGAGGCTAAATAACCAAAGTTTTTTAAAGTCAAACATTTTATGATGATACTTCACAGACATACTTCCACTCTATCAGCCTACCTGAGCAGACTCTGCACACTGAGCAATTAGAGAACAACTCAATTCTCTATCTCTACTTTAACCTATGTGTCCCTGGCTCAGAATACAAGAGAAGGCCCTTTGAAGAGCACTAGTTGAATCACTCTTCCAAAGCTCCTAGAGTACTTGTGGCCCAGAGACAATCACTGACTGGTTCCTCTGCAGCAACCCTCGCCGTCCTCATGGTGGCTCCTACAGGAGGATATGGGAATTGGGTACCCAAGGAGTCCGATCCATCAGTGTTTGATCCCTACTCAGAACCATATGTGAGCTGATGCTTCCTTTAAACCCAATGCATTCCCTACTCAACTGGCAACTGCTACCTTTATTAATAGCCATCTTCCCATCTGAATGATAAAATGTGTTTTCCTATGACCTTTAGCCCCGATACTTAATTACTGGGTGACCTAAGGTGGGGAGAATTATATTCTTTTGATGAGCTATGAGGCCCCAAAAGGGGACTTAATTTCAGAATTAAATCAACAGAGACTACATGGAAATTAGCAAAATCTTCATTTACAAAGATATCTACCATTGAAACATATTTAAAACACCTTCCAAACAATTACAATTAATTTGTTCAGGTGGTTTGCTGTGGCTCAGAGATGCTTCGCTGGGTGGCGGTGCCAATTCTGAGAAACCACAGTCTGGAAAAGAAGCGTCAGTTTAATTCTGACCCCCAGGGCCCCAGGCTTGGGTCCTCAGAGGGTGCGCTCTGGAAGAGTCCATCTGCTGGCAGGGTTGCTTTTCCTGAACACGCTGCAAGCATGTGAAGGTAGTTGGGAATCCCCTAGCAATGGATAAATTCATCATTCAAACCCCTTGAAACCAGAATAGCCCTCAGAAGAAAGATCCTGGTACAAAGATTTACAAGCAGGCCACGATTAAATCTCTTGAAGTGATGAGGCAAGATGGCAGAGAAGTAGGGAGCTCCATACTTTTTACCTGCCCACATCTCTCAAACAAGAAGGCCTGAAGCCACAGGACACTGAACCGCAAGAGTCTGGGAGGAAAAGAGACAGAGTCCACTAAGAAGACAGCCTCATAGGGCTACCTCAAGAAACAAGCCAAAGTACACATGGTGAAGAGTCCCAAATATCACTATGAGTAGGGAAATAAAATAACCAAAGGCACAACAAGAGAGACCAAGAGACACCATTAAAAGAACACTTCCTGGGGCGCCTGGGTGGCTCAGTCGGTTAGGCATCTGACTTCGGCTTGGGTCACAGTTCGTGGGATCGAGCCCCACATCGGGTTCTGTGCCGGCAGCTCAGAGCCTGGAGCCTGGTTCAGAATCTGTGTCTCCCTCTCTCTCTGCCCCTCCCCCGCTCATGCTCTGTCTCTCTCTTTCTCAAAAATAAATAAACTAAAAAAATAAAATAAAATGGATAGATTTCATTTTAAAAAAATACCCATTCTTCTTAGGCTATTCCGAAAATAGAAATGGAGGGAAAACGGGACTCATTCTACGAAGCCAGCATCACTTTGATTCCCAAGCAAGATAGAGACCCGGCAAAAAGAGAGAACTACAGGCCAATATCCTTGATGAATACGGATGCAAAAATCCTCAACGAGATATTTGCAAATCAAATTCAACAGCATATAAAAAGAATTATCCACCATGATCAAGTGGGATACATTCCTGGGTTATAGAGCTGGTTCAATATTCTCAAATCAATCAATGTGATACATCACATTAACAAAAGAAAAGATCAAAACCATATGATCCTGTCGATAGATGCAGAAAAAGCATTTGACAAAATACAGCATCCCTTCTTAATAAAGACCCTTGAGAAAGTCGAGATAGAAAGAACTTACTGAAACACCATAAAAGCCATTGATGATAAGCCCTCAGCTAATATCATCCTCAATGCCGTAAAACTGAGAGCTTTCCCCCTGAGATCAGGAGCATGACAGGGATGTCCACTCTCACCACTGTTGTTTCACATAGTGCTGGAAGTCCTAGCACCAGCAATCAGACAACAAAAGGCAATAAAAGGCATCAGAATTGGCAAAGATGAAGTCAAACTTTCACTTTTCACAGATGGCATGACACTCTACATGGAAGACTCTAGATGCTGGCGAGGATGTGGAGAAACGGGCACCCTCCTACACACCCTCCTATATAGGGGCACATGGACCCCAATGTTCATACCAGCACTCTCAACAATAGGCAAACCATGGAAAGAGCCTAAGTGTCCATCAACTGACAAATGTATCAAGAAGATGTAGTACATCTACATAATGGAATACTACATGGCAATGAGAAAGAATGAAATCTGGCCACGTGGAGCAACATGGATGGACCTTGAGGGTGTTATGCTGAGCGAAATAAGTCAGGCAGAGAAGGAAAAATACCATATGTTTGCACGTATAGGAGGATTAGGAGGAACTTAACAGAGGACCATGGGGGAGGAGACGGGGAAAAATAGTTGGGGAGAGGAAGGAAGGCAAACCATGAGAGACTCTTGAATGCTGAGAACAAACTGAGGGCAAATGGGGTGGGGGGGAGGAGAAGGGGGTGATGGGCAGGGAGGAGGGCACTTGTGGGGATGAGCACTGGATGTTATATGGAAACCAACTTGAAAATAAACTATGAAAAAATAAAAAACTTTAAAAAATTTCCCAAGGTTGCACAACTAGTTAATAGTGGAATCATTTAGCCATATAGATGACTGGTAATTTTAAAAGATTATTAATAGCGCACCTAATATAATAAATTATTTCCTGATACAAAAATAAATAAAAAATACACATTTTTTAAAAAGTCTGTTAAAAAATTACTCTGTTCAATAAGGCTAACTGCAGTAAAATAAAGAACTGTAAGTTACTGATGATTTTATCAGTCAGGGTCTCACCAGGAAAGTAGAGACCAGTCCACACAGACTGCCATAACAAAATATCACAGACTGGGCAACTGTATTTTATTTTAAACAACAGAAATTTATTTTCTCACAGTTCTAGAGGCTGGAAGTCCAAGATCAGGGTGCATGCAAGGCCAGGTTCTCTTCCTGGCTTGTAGATGGCTGCCTTCTTGCTGTGACCTCACATGGCAGAGAGGGAGAAAGAAAGCAATCTCTCTGGTGTCTCTTCTCATGAAGGTACAAATCTCATCATTAGGACCCTGCCCTCACAGCCTCATCTAAATCTAATTACTTCCCAAAGACCCTATCACCAAATACCATCACAGTAGAGTTAGAGCTTCACCAAATGAATTGGGGAGCAGCACAACTGAATCCATAGTGCTAGATATTACAAACAAAGGCAATATAATACAACAAAGTAGTCACAAGTGATAGAAACCTGAGATGCCAAATAGGACATGATGAGCTATCCTGGAAATTGTCAACAGGGCTGCAGGGTAATGATCATGGTAAGACTGGTATTACCTTAGCCCAAATCTGGTGTCACCCCAGCTGAAGTTGGAGAACGGTGGGCTGCCCTACAGTCACTGATGCCACTGACGGAGAGACCCCGTATGGGGGATGGAGCCAAAGAAAAGACATAGTCACCACGAGAGATAACACTTGAAGGAGAAAGAGAGAGAAGGGAGAAGTGGCTTCTCTCCTCCTTCCACCCTCCAATCTTCTGCTAGTGTACCCAAAGCTGAATGTGACCAGAAACCAGAGGGCAAAAGCAGTCATTCCCTAGAAAACAGAGCTGAGCAGGAGAAAACAGAGAATAAGATCTGACAGCAAATAAGCAACTGAGCTCGTGTGACTTCGTGAGGAAGTTGCAGTAAGTTAGTGTCATATCTGGCAAAGGGAACTGAATATGGAGAGGTAGAGACAGTGATTATAGATGATTTTTTAATCAGTACAGTATAGATGGAGGGACAGATATATAGGGTAATCGATAGAAAAAAAGAATGCAAGATCTAAGGAGAATGTTGTGAGGATGGAAGAAACCCAGTGTTGATGGGATATAGCCAACAGAAAGGGGGAAATGAAAGAAATATGACAAAGTGGAAGAATATTTGACAGTGAAAAGACACAGAGAAGACAGAAGTAGACTTAGGGAAGGAGAAGAGATGATGTTCTTGGACATATTTGCTCATTCAGCAAACATTTACTGGGCATCCACTGTGTGCCAGGAGCTATTCTAAATGCCGGTGATGCACCAGCAAATAACACAAATAAAAATCCCTGCCCTCACTGAGTTTGCATTCTAGTACAAGGAGAGGCAGGAAGAACAGATGAGAATGTATAAACCACTAGGACATGTAGGAAAAAATTACGTTAGATCATATCTTGAATTAGTCAGGAAAGGACACGTTAAATGTTAAAATGTCAGTGGCTAGACACAGTGAATGTTAATTCCCCCTCCACAGTATCCAGTGTAGGCATCCCTGGCCAGGGAGCCCTTCTTCAGTGACTTGGGCACTTGAGCGGATTATATTTTGTGGCTTTGCCTTCTTCCAGATCCTCAAGAGTCCTCTCCATTCCTCTGGGAGACAAGTAAAAGAATGGAGGATGGAGCTTGGAAGAGTTTTATGATTCAGACCTGGAAGTGAAATACATCACTTCTGGATATACAACAATTTGTACAGGATCTGTTGATGGACATTTGGTTAATTTTTAGACCTTTAGCAAATCTGAATATGGATATTTTGGATAATCGTGTAAAATATTTTGGTTGGACATATTTTATCTCCTCAAGTAAATCCCTAAGAATGGAGTCTCTAGTGGTTTGAAGATAAGTAAATGTTTAACTTTACAAGTAACTTCCAAAATATTTACCAAAGTGGCCATACCAGTTTGCAATTGTAATGAAATATGAGTTCTAGTTGTTTATATTGCTGCAAACACTTATTATTAATCTTTTAATGTTAGCCATTCTAATGAGTTCACATTGGAAAAGACATCTCATCAGGGTTTTATTTTTTAATATTTTTCATATTAATTAATAGCTTTGAAAATCTTTTCATGGCCCATTTTTAAAATGCATTATTTGTCTTATTATTGAGTTGTAAAATTCCTTTATGTAATCTGAATAAAGTTTTTTGCTACATGTAAAAAAAAAATACATCACTTCTGCACACAATGCATTGGCTTGAAACAGACATACAGCCACACCAGACCGAATGACACTGGAAAGTGTGTTTGCAATATGAAAAGAGAAACGGTTTGCTGAAAAACTAACTAGTGTCTGCCACAAACCTCTTGGCCTCATTTTTCTCAAGAACAGAGGAAGGAAGGGTGAATTTAATGGTAGTTTGCTACAAATGTACTCAGAGATTGAGAGCAGAGTGGACAAGGGCTGGAGCAACTCAGAGAGAAGAATAAACCACTAGGTGAAAGGACTGATAAGAAGCATTGAGGGATCGGCCAAAACTGGAAATCCTAAATGTCTGTTGTCAACAATCAAATGTGTGATGTCCAAGAGCCTCCAAATTATAAACCTCTAAAACACAGAGCACCAAATACCTAGCACCAAGCCTGACACACAGTAGGTGCTCAACATTTCTTGGCTGAATGGATAGATATATGAATAGATGGTCAGATTCAGAAAACCTTAACTGCTGCTGCTGGGGTTGACATGAAATCCACAGGACTCTCATCAATCCCTAAGAAAATGTGCACTTAGGACTATCTAGGCATGTGAAAAGCAGGGGTAGCATCCAGACCTTTTTATGTACCCCTGGCTCCTAATGCCTTTGCTTAAAGGCCCTACTAAAGGCAACATTTCTGCTCACAGAGTCTAGAAATGGCTTCTTTCATAAACCTCCCTATGAAGATGCTCATTCTAGATCAAAGAGTGCCTTGACTTCTCAGGTACTGTCAGTCTCTAAATGCAGAGAATTCCGAAGCCCCTCCCACCTTAGTTTACCCAATCCTCTCACTTACCTGGGTTCTCCAAGGGAATCCTCCAAGGAAAGTATTCTTGGAGACTTCAAATCAGGACTGCTTTAAGAGCTCAAAGTACGTGGAGCACATGACAACTCAATGAGGTTAGAGAAGAGTTCCAAAAAGCAGGTCAGGAGTTAACAAGAATCCACAGGCTGTTATAGCACAAACACTTCCCACTGGAGCTTTGGGATCTTGGTTTAACGCTGTAAGAAGTGACCCCCAAAACATAACATAACTTCACCTTGTAGGTAGATCACACAAAACAAACAAACTGGAAACATTAGTATTGGAGGAAAGAGCATTATAGGAGGAAAAGCATTTAAAACGGTGTTGCTATAATTTTTTGACAACATAATTTAGAGGCTCTTTCAGTCAAGTACATCTATACCTCAGTCCCTCTCCACCCCCTTTCCCCCATGGTGTTGTCTTGGCTATCAATTATAGGGAGGGAAGGCTGTTCTTTAAAAGGCTTTTAAATGATATTAGAAATGATTGGAATCATACCTAAAAGCTCTTGGGAAAAAAAAAAGAAAAAAGAACTCATCATCTGCTTGTGCTGCATAAAGCACAAGGTCTTGCTCTGTTTATTTGTTTGTGTGAAAGCCAGAAGCAAAGACTGAGTAGCGTTCATTAAAGTTAAGAGAGAAACAAATCACCAGCATTGTTTCTGACCTATGGATTGCGGGCCCTCTCTGACCTTTGGTAAGGCAAAACTTTAGGTAAGGAACTGTGTGGACGTACCTCTCGTTAGAGTCTCAATGTGTCACTGAAATGCTGCATGCAACCCTAGTCCCACTAAATGCATAAGGAGCACCTTGCTACTTAAAACAGTTGCTTCATAAAAGAAAAAAATTCATCCACTCATAAAACTATCCAAGCAATCACCTCCCTCATTTGTGTGTTAGTCCAAATTTCCACCCATGGGGAACGGTGTTATTTGCTACTGTTGATGCACCATCAGTATTGGTGATGATGGCATCTGCAGTTAACTGCACCAGTGCCATGAGTTGTGATCTGCACTTACTGATGCTCAGACAAGTACACATTTCTTATGATCAACATCTTTGACAGGGTTGGAAGGGGTTTTTTCTTATTATGGTTTACTTATGTATTTTGAGAGACCACAAGTAGGGGAGCGGGGGGGTGGTAGAGAGAATCCCAAGAAGGCTTGGAATCACCAGCACAGAGCCTGACACAGGGCTCAACCCCATGGACCATGAGATCATGACCTGTGCCAAAATCAACAATCGGAGGCTCAAGTGACTCAGTCACCCAGGCTCAGGGCTGGCAGGGTTTTTAATGATGCAGCCTCTCTCCAGGGTACTTGCTAGACTAGCCCTTCCTATTGTCCACACAACAAGCCCTTCATCTTATGAGACATCAAATGTTGCCTTCATGTCCTCTGACTGATCATCTCAAGAAGGGTTGGGCAGATGCTCTTCTGTACTTGAACATGGACTCGTGAGCATTTATTGCAGGGGGCCAATCACTCATTTGGCTATTTGTTTTGGACTCCTTGGGGAGTGATTTTTGTCTTATTCACCTTTGAATCCCCATAGCTAGCCCTTTAATGTGAGTGGAGAGGCACTTGAACTGGCTAAAAAAGGCTCATCTGACCTGCCCTCTAGGATGAGTGGGTCCCCATCTCCCACCTGATGCCAGAGTCAGTGACATTGGCTGGCATCCACAGACTAAAGCAGAGGGTGCTGGAATATGAAAGAAACTGCACACCTGTGATGACAGGAGGGAGGTGAGGTCTATTTTATTATCACCTTGAACATTATATTGGTAAGAGTTGGGCAGTGTAGACCACACCAGTACATCACAGCTGGTAGCATGTGCAAAAGTTGCCCACAGAGATAATGTCTTATCATCTGATGAATATGATGTGCTCCCCAAAGCAACCTTGAAAACCATGGAGAACACAAAGGATACAATCCATATATTACACAAGCATCTAGACAGACATTCATCCATTAATTCCTTTAGTCATTCAACAAACATTCATTAAGTACACTATACTAGATTCATGGTAAGAGGTGAAGATGTGAGATTAAACAAAAGGAACCATGTTTTGGGGTGCCTGGCTGGCTCAGTCTCTACAGTATGCAACTCCTTGATCTCGGGACCATGAGGTCGAGCCCCACATTGGGGGCAGAGCTTACTTAAAAAAAATAGAAAAAAGAACGCTACCTTCATGATGCTGATATTTACACAGGAGGGACCTATGCCGAAATTTACACCTGTCTTATATATCTGGGACCAGAACACGTTGGGGTGGTGATACCGGGGTTCAGCTGCTGAAACACACTTGTTACAGGAATCCTCTCTTCTTCACATAACTAGTCATTCTTCACATAACTTCTATTTCAAAATGTGATTTATTACCAATAATTAAACTGTACGTCAAGATCATGAAATGCAAATCTTGGAGAAAACAGAGTTAAAAGCTGCTCCCTCAGTCCCAGGCACTTTGCAAACATCATCTAATCCGCTTCTCACCGCAATACTAGAAGGGGACACTGACCACCATGTCACCATTGCACAGAATAGGGAAATGAGACTCACAGAGGTGAGGCTGCTTTCCTCAAGTCACGTGAATCTAAGATTCAAACTCCAGTCCATCTGGTGCTAACATCTTTGCTTTTTCCCCTACACCTTTATAAAATAACTTTGAAACCATCCATTTTAATGCTCCTTTTTATCAAGGAAATACCACTAAGTGCTCCTAATGTATACCTATTTGCTTCAATCTCCTATTTAGGTACACCAATTTTATGACTACACCTTATAATCTCCTTCTAGCTCTGCAATCAATGACAATATTAAATGAATTGAGCATCTGCCCTCAACATTATTATTCTGGATAAGAAAATGATTACCAAATTCATGCCTAGGAGTTCACCTTTCAACATACATTTCATCAAGATGAGTAATTACCCTAGCGGGCAGTAATTAGGTAATTAGTAAAACTAGTTAATACAAATAGCATATTAATATAACCAAATAAATGCTAGCATAATTTTTATAATTATTGTGGCATATAGGTCTATCTGGGTTCTTTTTTCTTTTAGCAAAAGACACATAATTTCTGGGCTACATATTGCGCAATTTCCACTTGCATGTGGGAATGCCTTTTGACATCTGTGACCCTGCAGAGTAAAAAGGAGACTGAGACAATTATCTCGGGTACTGAAGCAAAAGGCAGCTTGCACTAAAATTATCTGCCTAGTCTTTGCTGGATTTTTCTGTAAGTGGTTAGTACACTTAAAAAAAAAAAGCCATCTTATAGCCTTGTAGTTAAGCATCCTTCAGTGCTTAGAAAATGAAAATATAATATTCTAAGAACAATCTAATCAGGACAAGCAAATAGCTGTGCACACACGCAAAGTATTCTTGGACTCCGTAATACAATCCGAGGCTTCTTTATTTACTGCCCCCCAAAAGATTTCTCTTTATCAACACCATCCTGTGGGCTCTACGCCCCCACACACACAGAAAAACCAATAGCAACTGTCATGAATAAACACTTTCATGAGAAAAAAACAAATATCTCTTGATAGTGTGGTATACACACACACAAGACTAATCTGTGTAGTCTGGGTAGTAGATATTATTACGATATAATTAACTATACCCTGTGCTATTGTCATGCAAACTGCTTACCAATCTTAGGATAGTCTTTTGATAGCTATTGATCCACACCCAGGATATGTAACAATTTATGAACACTATGTAGGAAAAATTTTCACCTCCTCTAAGCATGAACTGCCAACTGGCTTACATGCATTTATAAAGCCTGTAAACCAACTATGACCAGCTAATGCCCCAAAGATTAGCATATGAGTAGCATGAAAAATAATTTCCAAACCCTCAAATGGGATTTGGTTTGCAGTTCTCTTACTTGAGCTAACCTCTTATGACTGCATTAAATTTCATTATTGTCCATGAATATAAGATAACATCGTGGACATCCAGGCCTTCCTTTAATGGTAGAAACCCAGACTGAGTATTTCTCTCATGCCAACATACGTAATAAAGGCATATACATGAAAACTGATTCATTGATATCCATGCTGTTATTCCTTCCTATTAGCCAAGGTTGCATCCTTAGCCACAACTGCAGAAATGACAAATACCACTAAGTTAATTAAAAACATTTTCTTTCTCATGAACTTTAACATGATTATGTCTGCGGGTTCAAATGCAATTTTTTAAATTCTTTTACCTAGTTATTTATTTATGAGAGACAGAGAGCGTGTGCACATGCACAGGTGCTGGGGAGGGGCAGAGAGGGAGAGAGAGAAAATCCCCAACAGGTTTCTCGCACTGTCAGTGTGGAGCCGGACGCAGAGCTCAAACTCATGAACCCGTGAGATCATGCCCAGAGTCGAAAACAAGAGTAAGAGGCTTAACTAAATGAGCCAGCCAGCCACCCCTCAACTGCAATTTTTTAAATATTTTTTACTGTTTATTTATTTTTTACAAACTGACAAATATTTATTTTTGAGAGAGAGAGAGAGAGAGAGAGACACCGAGCACCAGTGGGGGGGAGGCAGAAAGAGAGGGAGACACAAAATCCGAAGCAGGCTGCAGGCTGCAAGCTGTCAGCACAAAGCCCAATGCAGGGCTCGAACCCATGAGCCGTGAGATCATGACTGAGCCAAAATTGAAGGCTTAACCAGTGGAGCCACCCAAAGGCCCCTCAACTGCAATTTTTTAAAGGCAAGTGACACCTGGGGCGCCTGGGTGGCTTAGTTGGTTAAGCGTCCGACTTTCGCTTAGGTCATAATCTCACGGTTCGTGGGTTCAAGCCCCGTGTCGGGATCTGTGCTGACTGCCAGCTGGGAGCCTGGAGCCTATTTCAGAGTCTGTATCTCCCTCTCTCTCTGACCCTCCCCTGCTCACGCTGTCTCTCTCTCTCTCTCTCTCTCTCTCTCTCTCCCAGAAATAAATAAAAATATTTAAAAAAAAATAAAGGCAAGTGACACCTTCTTTGTAATTCAATCTCACTCAAACCTCAGTAACACACAAAGCAACCCAGACATTTGCTTAGCTTCCCAATCCCTTAAAGTTCCATTCTTACATGGTTTTTCTGTTTCAAGGGAGAGTGATCATTTCTGGAACTATAACTATTTGTTTGAATTTTCAGTCTGTAAACTGTGAAGAAGGTCTGTGGGTGTGAAACAAGAGAAGATAAATTGCAAACTGGAGCTAAACAGAAAATAAATACAAAAGTTTAGTTGAATCTAATTGTTTTCCACATATCATGGTATGAAGCTATTATCCTTCCTTCTCAATTTATGTCATCTGTGCATTTATCTATATTCTATTTGTGTGGCATCTATCTGTCTTCCACCTGCCTGTTAGTATCTATTTGGCATGGCAAGTTGTGCTGTCTTTGTCTGCAGAGAAGAAAAGAAGGGGGGAAATGATGAAAAATCTTGGTGTAGTATGAATAGCAACGAGGTAAGGCTGATTCCTGATGTGCGGATGAATCCTGTAAATGAAGTGGCCCTTGAATTAAATTAATTTAAAATCTGGCAAATATTACCCGGCATGTTTGTCAATGTGCTGTATAATTATTAATTTGTTCATTGAGGCAACTGTATAAATAAATAGAAAGCAGAATGCCATGATTAAGCAAGCATTGAAAAATCCAGGGTCAAAGAGTCCCACTATACGGGGATCTCAATAGCTTTCCTGGGTCCTACTTTTACATCTCCTCGTAAACCCATACGTCGATAACAGCGAATTAATTGGCCCACATTTAGATGCCAACAGGGCTTTTGTATTCTCAGTGCACATTTTTGTCTTCGCAGAGTGAGATGTTAGTAACGGGGGTTTTAATATTACCCCTACGGGAGCGCCAGAAAATCTTAACAATTTCCTTCACTAGAGTATTTTCATTAGCGCTAAATGCCGTGCAATTTACATTTGAAATCAGGTGTAGGGGTGAGCTGAACGTGACAAGACATGTTGCAGTGGTGCCTTTTTATTTTTTTTTTTGTTCCAAGGTTCTTTATTTATTGCCATAGAGCCTCAGAAGAAAAGCATGCAAGTCCACAAGAAAATATTTCTCGATTCTCCCTGCCCTTACTTTTAGTAGATGAAAACTCAATGTGTCAAAGGACACATTTAAAACAGCCCTCTTTCACTAGAAAAAAAAAAAAGCACACTTAGAAAAACAGTAATAATGCACCTTAGTAGAACTGAACTAAAAGTCATCTGACAGCTGTGAGCAGATATTCTAGGAAGGGGCAAAAATCCTATAAGGGAAAGGACTAGAAGTTAACACACATACTAGGCTTCTAAACAGATGTCTACTCAGCTTAACTGCCTAATACAGACCTAAATTAATGAAAAATTTACTCTTTTTTTATTGTAAATGTAGAGTGCAAGTGGATTTCATATTGAGAATGTGAGGGTAAATAAGCGCAACTCTGGCTATAAAGTCATTTCGATTCAACAAATACTCAATGACCTCTACTATTCTTTTGCACACGAACCACCTCGTTAGAATAAGATCTTCCAATCTGATTAATGTTTGAGCTCTTGAATGTGTCCGTTGAGCCTAAATCCTAAGGGGGAAAACAAAGTCAGGTGAGTAGCTGTAACAGCTAGACTCATGAAGGGCTACTAGGTGTCACCGAGGACTCGAGGTGCTCCACCTAAATCCATCCCATCTAACTTTCCCACTAGCTTTAACATGTTGATGCTGTTCTCTCCATTTTATAAGGTGTTGAAACAGAAGCATGAACATATTCATAAAACTTCAAGAAGAACTTCTTATTGCATCCACTAATATCTCTCACCAAGACAAGGTCTCAACCACGATGGTATGAGAAGAGCAAATGAAAGTCTCATTGGCAATGGTGAAAATTAGCCAGCATTTGAACTTTAGGGAGGGCAGGCCCAGCATAGTCTCTGGATGAATCAAAGACAAGGCTATCCTCCAAATTTGCCTGAGTGAGTGTTAAGTTTATATCTCCCATTTAGAAGTATGAGTTAGCCAGACCACTCCCTGACCTACTGCTATGCTAACAAGTTAATGAAGGTGAACTGTTTACAGCCTCATGTTTCCAAAAAAGTTCCCAAAAGAGGGCAAGGACAAGATAATAGAACAAAGAGGGAGTTTTCTAGTCCATTGGCTCTCACTTTACTGCACATCACAATCACCTTCTAAAAACCCCAAATCCCAGGCCACACCTCAATCCAACTAAATCAGAATCTCTGGGCTGGGCCTCAGGCATCACTAAAGCCTTATTTAAATCACTAAGCACAAACATTAACCAGCATGAGCACCAGATCATACAAAAGAAATACACAATTTCTACTAAGATTTAACTACTAACAAATCCCCACATATATTTAGGTCCTGTGGTGTGAGAAAGAGTCAGAAAATTCCAGTCAGCTCTGCTACCCTATCATCTCTGACCTTGGGTAAATTCCAGAACCTTCTTAAAGCTTACTCTCCTCATGCTGATGCATAGGGCACATGTACCCCAATGTTTATAACAGCGCTTTCAACAAGAGCCAAATTATCGAAAGAGCCTAAATGTCCATCAACTGATGAATGGATCAAGAAGACATGGTTTATATACAATGGAATACTGCTAGGCAAGAAGAATGAAATCATGCCATTTGCAACAACGTGAATGGATGGAAGGTATTATGCTGAGTGAAATAAGTCAGTCAGAGAAAGACAGATACCATATGTTATCACCCATATGTGGATCTTGAGAAACTTAACAGAAGACCATGGGGGAGGAAAGGGGAAAAAAACAGCTACAAACAGAGAGGGAGGAAGGCAAACCATAAGAGACTCTCAAATACAGAGAACAAACTGAGGGTGGATGGGTAGGGGAAGAGGGGAAAATGGGTGATGGGCACTGAGGAGGGCACTTGTTGGGATGAGCACTGGGTGTTGTATGGAAGCAAATCTGACAATAAATTATATTCATAAATAAATAAATAAAAATAAAAAACAAATATAAAAAAATAGCTTACTCTCCTCTCTGTAAAATAAAATCACACTTATCTTACTTAACTCACAGAGAAAACAGTGTCAAATAAAACTTTTCAAACTTCTTTTTACAAAAAGCTTCTTTGTTTTTTTATACCTTCCAAGTGCAGTCAGTCATCGTTTGATCTAAATAGAATCCTTTCCCCAGGCCTTAGCTGACCAACTCAGCCTGAACCTTTCCTGGACCCTGTACCTCCAGGAACCAGGACCCAGTTAGCATTTCCTGGACCCTGTACCTCCAGGAACCAGGACCCAGTTAGCCTTAAAACTGCATCCAAGATTATTTCCACAGCTGTCAGCTCATCTCTTTCACAGTCACTGATGGTTTGTTGACTCTGCTTTAAACCACTGGAGAACAAAACACCTCATTTGGCCTTCTGATCTACTAGCTCATCTTTACTGTCTTCGTGCTGCCTTGGTTCCTTCCTATGGTGTGACTTCCACCCGGTTCCCTCCTATGGTATGATTCCGACCCAGTTCCTTCCTACAGTGTGACTTCCACCCAGTTCCCTCCTATGGTGTGACTCCCATCCAGTCCCTTCCTACGGTGTGACTTCCACCCAGTTCCCTCCTATGGTGTGACTCCCACCCAGTCCCTTCCTACGGAGTGACTTCCATCCAGTTCCTTCATACGGTGTGACTCCCACCCGGTTCCTTCCTACGGTGTGATTTCTATCAGCTGACTATAAAAAAACTTCCAATGTTATTTTTTCTCAATCACAAAATGGTAGAGGGAGGAAATCATGAGCTTAACAGTTATTTTAAGATCACACATACACAAAGAAAAACCCTACATTCAAATCCCAAGTCCAACACTTAGGATTATAGGCAATGTACTTAATTTCTTGACTTCCTCATCTTGGGTATAAATGTACATATCTCAAAACTGTCAGAAAGAGCCAAAGGAAGCAATGTTTCCAAAATCAGGGATGTACTGTTTCTAATTTTAAAACAATGGTAAGATCTACCCAGTACAACTGTCTCCAATGAGTCTTGCCATAGGATTTTTCTATTATCCAAAAGTAGCCAGAACATAAACTTTAATGATAATTTTACTAAACCCAATAAAAACTGAAGTGAAAATAAAGTTGCTTCTTTACATTTCTCTTCCTTATTCTCTTAACACAAGGTCAAATACACTCAGGAAAGATAGAACAAAAAGATCCCCGGTTTGTATAGCTTTTTGCTGTTTTCAAATCCAGGAGCACTTGGAATATTCCTCTGGAATTCCCAAGTTTTCTGTTATCCTCTCTGTAGTTTGTTAGAACCTACTGGTTTTTATTTTTGTCAGGGCTTTATAAGCAGTATACACAGAATCAGCTCCAGACCAAAAATGCCTCTCTTGGCACTTAAGTGATAAATGTCAAGCCCTTTCTCCTCCCCAGACTGACAGAGTGGTTGCTGACAGCCTAATGGAGAACTTGCTATAAAGACATCTGCCCCGCCTCTACCTAATGCCACCCCCCTATAAGCTGATTCAGTACCAGGTGAGGCCAAAACCTCTGTGCTCTCACCAGTATCGCACGTGGTTCTGACCTAAGAGTCACAGTATTTGGAAACTACCAAGTGACATACTTTCCAATGGCAGCACTTCACTGACAACCCTACAGAAGAGGGTCATCAGACATAGGTGATCACCATATGTTTGACTTCCAAGAGTCCAAATTGGAATTTACTGATCTTCACTGCAAATATGGGTTACAGACTCTATTTTACCCCAGCCTCCCAACCTGTGAATAGGTCTTTCCCTCTGAATGAATCATTTGCAGTCTCCAAAGCAAAGGCAGACATATGGGGTCCTTTTTAAAGCTGTTAGCCATAAAACATTAAAAAAAAACTTTTTTTTAAAGGTGGGGGGGTGCACCTGGGTGTCTCAGTCGGTTAAGCATCCAACTTCAGCCCAGGTCATGATCTTGCATTTAGCGGGTTCGAGCCCCACGTCGGGCTCTGTGCTGACAGCTAGCTCAGAGCCTACAGCCTATTTCAGATTCTGTATCTCTCTCTCTCTCTCTCTCTGACCCTCCCCTGCTCATGCTGTCTGTCTCTCTCTCTCTCTCTCTCTCTCCCTCTCTCAGAAATAAATAAAACATTTTAAATAAATTAATTAAGTAAGTAAAAGCTGTTAGCCCACCGGTTTTCAACCTTGGCTGCAGTTCTAAACCATCTGGGAATTCTTTTTGAAGTCCAAATGCCCACATCTCACCCCAGACTTGGGGGTCCTCAAACTTGAGCTCCATCAGAACTGTCTGGAGGACTTTTTACAATGCAGGGCCTCACCTCCAGAGTTTCCGTGGCAATAGGTCTAGGATGGAGCCTGAGAACGTGCATTTCTAACAATGCATTTCCCAAGTGATGCTCACACTGTTGGTCCAGGGACTACACTTGGAGCATCACTCCCCCCAACAAATTAGATCAGGATTCCTGCGGGTGTTAATTCCACTGTGTAGCCGAAGATAGGAGATACTGCTCTAGATCCAGATCAGATGACATTTTCCTCAAGCCAGTTGTACAAAAAATGTCAGTAGACAGGTAAATATCCACCTTGGGTCAGCTATAGAAACGACACCTAGTTTTCAGGGGAAGCAAGGACAGTGGTACCAGTACTGGATGCAGTGCAGTGATGGCCCCACTCTCAAAAACAAACACCAAAATGCACTGATTTGCAGCATTTGTGGATTTCTATGGTGCAAAGACTCCCAGCATAGCTAATATCAAGCTTCCAAACCACTGAATGCCCAATTGGAAAGAAAGGAAGGTAACTGCCCCTCCCAAGCTGGTACAAATTGGCTCCAGCACTCCACAGCCTCATAGTACCAGCGGTGGCATCGATGACAGGCGCCCTCACCAGACAGGTGTTGGGAGCCTTTTTCTGAACTCGTAAGTTGAGTAAGAACTCCTTATGAGGTTAAGATAAGTTGCATGGACTCTTACCATCAGATGGTGACCCTGATATCCACCCCCACCCAATTATTTCGGCTTGTGTACCAACCTCCAAGTCACCTGATATTAGGAGTGACTCATTCTGGCTTTGATATGCTAATTGCACTTTGTGAAGGAACTTACTAAAGGGACTTTTTTTATAGTTATGGGAGGAACACTGCTTTTCTTAATACCTCCCATTAAGTGATGAGCAGGCTGTTGACCCCTGCTCACAAGAACTTTTGCCTTTACTACGCTAATGCCACCTCTGGCATTTGCATATCAATGTTCTGAAAAGTCTTTACTGATAAAAGGATTTATCATCAGAAGGCAACTCATGTTCAATCCCCCAAACACTAAATCAGAAAATAAAGTTGAGTCTCAGTGCAGAGAGGCCTGGATGGTGACCAGAAAAAATCTCGCACTCCTCTCATGCCTCCCTCAGACACCGTCCATCCTTCAGGGACCCCTGGACCCGGCTGCAGCTGGACTCCGGCAGACAGGTTCTATGGTATGGCTCTGGCTGGGGTCCTAGCGGATCAGCAGCCTTTGTTGCAGTTTCTGAACCCGTTCTCCGTCCTTGATCGGCCCAAGAATATTTCTGTTGCTCACAGCTAAGAACGCTGACCTTCTAAAGGTCACACCTGGAGGTTAAGCACCAAAGACCTGGAGTCTAAACTCCTCAGGTCCTAGGAAGAATTTTGCTTTAAGATATTTGCATCTTAACGGGGTTTCATGAAACTCTTAAACCAGTGCGTCTCAAAATTTAATGAGAATCACCTGGGGATCTTATTAAGCTGCAGATTCTGATTCAGTAAGACTGAGGGGAGGCAGAAATCATACATTTCTCACCAGCTCCCTGTGGCTGCTGCTGGTCCAAGAAGACACAGTGGATTAAGACCTTAAACCATAGAGCTAAGGTGCCAGGGGTGGGGCCTCAGGCCTGGGTCCCTGCAGGCACCCCTGTTTCAGGCCACATAAGGGCCTACCTCTGCCCCAATCCTGACCCGTGATCCAGCTAAGCTGCTACAGCTGACACAAGTCAGTCCCAGCTGCTGTGACAGTCCACCTCCAAATCCCTGAGATGCCGTGGTACCACCTGACCACCTCTCTTGGTACACAACCCGTAAACTTAAATTTGCCTATTTATTCAGCAAACAAATATTTGCTGTTTGCCTCGTATGTGTATTACTCTCAAGCTGAGTTTATTAATTTTTTTAAGTTTTTATTTATTATTGAGAGACAGAGACAGAGCATGGGAGAGGCAGAGAGAGGGGGAGACACAGAATCTGAAGGAGGCTTCAGGATCTGAGCTGTCAGCACAGAGCCCAACGCAGGGCTCCAACTCACAAACTGCGAGATCACGACCCGGGCCGAAGTCGGACACTCAACCAACTGAGCCAGGTGCCCCTGAAGCTGAGTTTAGATCACCTAGACTCTCCGTCTGTGCGTTTTAAATAAGCTGAATTGGGAGTGTTCCAATCCAAACGAGAATTGGATTTAGCACATGGAACAAGAAGTTAAAGGTCAAGGGGATCTGTGTGGGCAAGGAAAAGTTCCAAGCCTGTCAGCAGTCTGGCTGTGGGAAAATGTGACTTGATAATCTGTCAACTTGAGCTGTCAGTCAAAGCCCATTATTACTCTTATTCCACCCATCTGACACCAGATCAATAGGATAAGTACTTTCTGATGTCAGATCAATGGTATGACTAAGTTTGGGGGTGACAGCTAAACAATTGCCTCCATCCTAGTATGTGAATGTTATTACCAGGAACATCAACTCAAAGTAAAACGAGAAACCACTTCCTGCACAGTGTTGTGAAAGAAATGTTCAAATCCCCAGAAACTCTTGGTGCTCCCACCTACTAAGCTGGAAAAGGTAAAGTGCATGTTTATTTCTATGATTTATAAAGTACCCATTTTGCAACTAGGCTTATGGGGAAGACACATTCATAGAGCCATAGGCTAACAATTGAGCCCCTGGGGCTGATAGGATAAGAGATTCTTGTCATGCCATAGAATTTGAAGGAAAATCACATGAACTGTGATAACGTCTTTTTTTCCCCTTTTGCAACTGTAACAGTTTCTCTCCTGAACAGCTTCTATCCCAGGGGTCCAGGAATGAATTTTAACGAGGATGGAGAGGAGTCAAAGAAAGGACTCCCAATGTCAGTTTCCTCCTCCCTCCTCTGAGCTCTCACCACCCACTTAACCCACACTTACTTATTCAACAGCAAATGTTAACACAACCCATGCACTAATAAGCACTGTGTTAAGCTCTGGGAATGTAAGGGTTAAAACTTCTCAGAGTATTACAGGGCACATGGACACAAACCTAGTGTGGAAGAGGTGGGCACCATCTCCTAGGAAGTGATATCTGGACTAATGTCTGAAGGGTAAGTGAGGCATAGCTGGGCCAAGAGAGTGGGAGGAGTACTTCAGGCAGCAAAAAAAAACAGCATGTGCAAGGGCCCTGGGCTTACAGAAAATGCAGGATCTTGAAATGAGACTCATGATATAAGTGTAGAGCATAAGAGTATAGTATAAGCAAAAGGGAGAGTGGAACTTTACCAAGGTGGGTGAGGTAGGCAGGGGCAGGACTGTGGAGGTCTGTGAAGCCTTCTGTGTGCATTCCCCCACCCCGATGACTGAAGACTCATGCCCAAACATGTACCAGGACACAAGACTCTTCAGGGACAGAGAAATGAGCTTGCTAAGAGTGCACACATATCATAGGCCATGGAGGCCTCCCTTCTGCTCTGCACAGCCCTGAGCACACGTGAAGGAGGCAAGCACCAAACGGAATCTGCTTCTGTGTCCCATTCCTATTCTCAGATGCTCACTGTGCCCCAGAGCCTACTGCTCTCAACGTTCCACCCCATTCCCACCCCAAATCACAGTGAAGCTCAGATGGTAGAGAATGACCAATCCCAAAGACATAAGTGCTTTGATGGGGATGACCGCCCATCTTGAGGTAAAAGCGACAATCAGTAGGCAAGGGCAAATGCAGAGGGAAAGAAAGGAAGAGTGGGAGATATACCCCGATCTGATCATTCCTGGTCATGTATTATTCCATCATATATTGGTATATGTGAGTGTGTATGTATATGCATGTAGACCTGCAAATATACGTGCATGAGTGTATATGTGTGTACACACACAAGAGCATATATGAAAGTGGATGGCTGTGAGTGTGTGTGTGTGGTCACAGCCACATTTATCAATGTTTAAACGGCTCCTGATCACTAAGCACACACACATAGCTGCAGACATTCTGCTGTCACTGTCAGCGCAGAGCCTGACATGGGGCTCGATCTCACAAACCGTGAGATCATGTACCTGAGCCGAAAGCAAGAGTCAGACGCTTAACTGACTGAGCCACTCAGGTGCCCCTCTGCTAACTACTTTGTATGTGTAATTTCATTTCATTTTCACAAGGACCCTGAGACGTACATTCCCTTTATTATACCCACTTTTCAGATGAGGAAACAAAAGAGGTTCAGGAAGTTGCTCACCATCACACAGCTATTAAGCAAAGCCTGGCTCACCATCCACCTCTTGCAAAAAGCATTTCTTTTCCTTAGTAGTCCCACTCATTTTCCCGCCAACCACACTTTTACTTCAACATCATTACCTACAGGTCTGGCGTGCTCAACCCCTTAAAGAAAAACAAAAGTGGCGTGTACCCTCAGATGGGTCATAAATGCCGAGGCCTCCACTCACTGGTGTGTGTGCACATTCAAACGGTGAGTGGTGGGCTGACCTCTGCGAAAACACCTTTACCTGGGGCACGCTGAGGCCTAGGCTCCTGCCACACGGTCATTAAATCCATTCAGACTGAAGGACACGTCAGAAAGGAGGCCCTGCCACCCTGTTGCAATCACAGAGCATTCTACAAAGTACAGGCTGAGATTCCAAACCAGTTGAAAGGGTGCATAATAACAGACGTGAACTGTTCTGATTTGGCACCGAGGAGAGAGTTCATCAGAGCGCCTGTTCCAGCCACACAATCACAGCAGCCACGAGATGGATACCGGAGCTTGTCTCCCTTTATTTATATAACTTTACAGCTATACCTACCAAGCAACAGTTTCACTCACCTTTTAAACAGCCAGAGTGCCACTTTATCATTAAGCAGAGATGCCGGGGAAGAAATGAGTGCGTATTATTTAAAATGCAAAAAGAGTGTAGAGGATGACTGCCAAGAAACAGCTCATCCCAGATGCCTCAAGGCTCCCACTGTCTGCTGCGGAAAATGCCTGCAAGAGAGACCCTGCAGAGAGGCCTGCGGTTCTCAAACTCTGGCATGAGGCACAGCACGATCACCTGGAGGGCTCAGGAAAGCAAGGAATGCTGGCCCCACCCCCAGAGTTCCCCATCCAGCAGGTCTGCGGTGAGGCCTGACCACTGGTATTTCTGACAAGGGCTGGGCTGCTGGTGATCCGGGTACCACGCTTCGAGAACCACTGGGGCAGGCATTCGGTACAGCCCATCAGCGCTGCTGACAGTTAAACCTAGAAGGTGACTAGAACTATTCTGGACAAGAAGATCCTTTGACTTGAGGGGCGATGTCATCATGAAGGCGTCAGGTCCCTCAGACAGAAAGTGAGTTGCCTCCGTTTGGAGGCCCAACATTCTACAATACCCTGGGGTTCAGTCCTTCCACAAAGGTAAACCCTTCGGGCTAGATAAAGGCCGGTGACTACAGCAGGCCACCAAGGGGAAAGCGGCCTCATTGAATTACAGCTGTTACGTAAGAATCCTAAGTAATCAAGATGATTTTCTAAGTAACACAGAGAAACCCCCAGCAACACAAAGATCCGCCTCTCTTCTTCCTCCAGGGAAAAAAGAGTCATTCTGTCAGAGACGCTACTAGGCCCAGAAGGTGTCTGATAACTAATTACCTTTCCTCTCTACCTCTTTCAAGCAGAGCTTGTCCAAACAAACCTGCTCTGAGTGCCGAGAAGGGGTCTGGTCCTTGGCAAACAACAGAAGAACTAAACCCAGGAAAACCGGGCTTCTAGCGCCACCCTGTTCTACCAGCAAGCCCCTGGCGGTGAATTAACCAGCCCTGGGCTTAAATCACTCCCGAAGGTGCCAGGCTTGGACTACTGTGTCTTACAGCATCATCCGTCTGCACAATTGCAAAGGGAGAGGCCACCACACAAGGCCTCTGCAGCCAAAAAGCTGGAGGGCCACGGGGAACAGCCCACTGTCCGGGACATCTAGGGTACATCTGACGCCCCTTAGATTTCGCAGAGCCTTGTTAATCCTTCCTACGGTGAGTGTCTATCCTGTCAGGATCGGTGATTGAGAGCTGCTTAAACAGGTGAGAAGATTTCAGGAAGCTAATATGTCCCATCTAATCAAGGCTAAGTGTTCCCTCTTTGCCCAAGCCCTCTTACTTGCACGAGTACCACATGGTAATGGAGAAATAATTTTTGTCAAGGTTGTTTGAGATGCAGGCCCGTAAATAAGTGATCTAGTGTTCGGTTTCAGCTAACGGAGAGGTTACTCAGCAAGCCTCAAGATTCAGGCCCTCATCACAACCATTTCGAGCTCGACCTCACCCTTCAGAAACCCAGTACTACAAAATTAGCTAGAGCCGAGTTACAAACGGCGGGACTGTCTCCTGGCACACACCTGGAAACTCACTTTTCACCATCTTGAAGACCTGGTGCAACGAGCTGTAGTTACTTAGGGCGACCATCTGTTACTTATTATAGAAGTGCCTCTCGAACTTTTTCCTTCATTTCTGTGGCTTTTCCTCTCTTTGGTCCAGATACACTGTTTATTTACAAAAATGTATCTCTTCCGCTTAGCACTTGGAAACAGCTTTTGAACAAAATCTCTCGCATGAAATGTCACTAGGGCACTGGCTCTCCAACTATGGTCCCCAGACCCTCAAATCAGCACCTGGAAGCTTGTTACACACGCAGATTCTCAAGCCCCACACACCCAGAAACTGGGAAACTGTGAGAAACTGTGGGGTGGGGGCGCAGCCACCTGTGTTTTAACAAGCTCCCTGGGTGATTCTGATGCAAGCTAGAGGGTGAGAAACAATGTTAGCAGAGAACGTGAGCGTAAGGTCGAAGCAACGAGAAACATCACCGGCTCAGGGGAATGACTTCTCTCGACCCGTGAGCGTATTTTTCTTTGAGTCTTTATGTTATTCTGCCACATAGAAACTAACCCAGACACTACATATATGTTGTTACTTCCAACTACATATATGTTGTTATAGTAGTATGGTATGCTCCTACCAGCTCGTGAAAGCTAATTATTAAACATTCGGGCGGCTTATAAGCCAGCTGTTACACCACTGGTATCTTGCAGTCCACTGTGGCGAGAGGATTTACACCACAGCAATCAGCACACGCTACACATGGGAGCTTTTATTTGGAAAGCCAGTTTACCAGCACGCCACTGGCTGGGGTTTTTTTTGTTTGTTTGTTTATTTTTGAGAGAGACAGAGCAAGCGAGCAGGGGAGGGACAGAGAGAGAGGGACTTACAGAATTTGAAGCAGGCACCAGGCTCTGAGCTGTCAGCACAGAGCCCGACGTGGGGCTCGAACTCACCAACTGTGAGATCATGACCTGAGCTGAAGTCGGACGCTTAACCGACTGAGCCACCCAGTTGCCCCGTGATTTTTAAAAGGTTTGCCACAGTCTGTGGGGACATAAGGCAGTAAGAGGTAAAAATTCACAAGGTAGGGGCGCCTGGGTGACTGAGTCAGCAGAGTGTCAACTCTTGATTTCGGCTCAGGTCATGATTTCACAGTCCTGAGTTCAAGCCCAGGGTCGGGCTCTGCACTGACAGCCTGGAGCCTGCTTGGGATTCTCTCCCTCCCTCTCTCTCTCTGGTCCTCCCCCACTTGCATGCGCATGCTTGCGTATACTCTTTTATTCTCTCTCTAAATATAAATAAATAAATATTTAATATATATAAAATACAATTTTATATCTGGAACATGAAAACAGACCATTATGGTAATTCTGACTGGTGGCGATGTATTGATTTATTCATTTATTCCATGAATATTTATTGAATGTTTATACCAGGCACTGTGCTGGGCTCTGATGATACAGCAGTGACTAACACAAAGTCTGTGCCATCACAGAGCTTACAGCTT
Source organism: Proteles cristata cristata (assembly GCA_017311185.1). Taxonomy (NCBI): domain Eukaryota; kingdom Metazoa; phylum Chordata; class Mammalia; order Carnivora; family Hyaenidae; genus Proteles; species Proteles cristata. The sequence continues at coordinate 8,672 of JAESUZ010004475.1, read as the reverse complement.
GCAGACAACATAAATCTAAGTATACACAGTTTAGTATTCCAATGATGATAAGGAGTTATTTGATATAAGTGATCATAAGTGGTTATTTGATATAAGATGCTTAGGGTGAGCTCTACTGACAAGGTGACATTTGAACAGAGGCCCAAAGGAAGTGAGAAAACAAGTCATACTGGGGAGACAATTCTCCCTGGGTCTCATGCAGTTTTGCACAATTTGGGAACAAAGGCACTGACTGCCTTTGTTCTGGATGGCTTCTCAAAGATGCTCATATAGCACACCTCCATGGAAGGCAGAGATAATTCCTCTCTCCAGAGTTAATCACAGAATCACTTACTATCCAGTACAATAAAAATAATGCCTCCAGGGGAGGGAAGCACAGCCATGCTTACTGCTCATTTTCCGTGATGCCAGTTTCTGAATCTCAGCGTTCCTCTCCTGTAAGACAACCCACTGCCTGTGCTGATGTCGCCCAGCCTTCTTCCTATCTCCTTGGGGGAACTGTGACTCAGGGAACCAGCACAACAAAATGCTGATACTCTGGCTGCAGACACTGCTGTGAATAATAAAGTCCTCTGTCTCTGACCCAGAAGTGTCATGCCTTCTGCCAGCATCCATGGAACTGGGGCAGGCTAACTGGATAGCCTGCAAGCAAAGTAAAATGTCAGGCCCTTCAGAGTTCATGACAGCCAAAAGAATGAATGAGGAAAGGGTGATCTATGCGAGGCAACCAGCAAGTGCAAATGCCCTGAGGTGAATGATGGTCTCCCTCAGCCAGACTGTCCTCTGTGCCTTGCCCTGGCCCTTGATGGCTATATAAATTGACTCTCTCTTACTCAACTCATTCTGCCTCACCCTGACTTTGGGGATGCCACTTCTTGCAGCAAGGTCAGTGACTGCCAGTCCAGGAAGGAAGGGGGAACACCTCCCATGCCACCCCCACTCCTAGTCCTAAAACGGGTCATATCGAATCCAGGAACTCATGAAATGTATTTAATTTCTGACTTGAGAAAAACAGTCCTAGAAAGACTAGTGAATGCCCAGAACAGACACTACAGAGAGCAAAGAAGGGGGACAGTGAACAGCACCAGCAGGCAGCAGCTGGGAACCTAGAGTTCAATGGGAGAAAAATGAAAAACTCAAAAAAAAAAAAAAACGAGAGTAGAAACACATCCTTGAAGAGGAAGGGCTCAGTCTCAATCTCTCCTTCATGGGCAAAGCCATGACAAATCACAGCGAAGCTAGCCATGATCACAATGGAGGAAAAAATAAAGACAACCTCACTTCCACAAAGAGCATGGGAGTTGAACAAAACAGCATCTGGTATACAGATTCTAAGAGTCACCTGTGAATGCATTTTAAAAAATTTTTTCAGAACACATCTCCAATTTGATCATGAAAGTCCTGGAGAGACAGAATTCTGTACACAGACACTCACATTATGAATCACTCCTTAGAAAAAACTCATCTCCTTAAAATTAAATAAGTCACCACCTCATGACGAGAGGCACCTCTAAAAATCCCTACTGTCATCTTGGAGAAGAAAAATGTGAACTTGCCTGTAGTTTTTCAGTGTAAAAAAAAAAAAAAGATTATACTCAGCTAAGTCTCAGAAAATAGTCCATACTTTCCTATGTATCATGATTCAATTTGCCAGCTACTCTGAAGGTGATAAATTTTAAATGATAAAAGCAAAAAGATACTTTGATTTTTGTTTAAAATACTTGAATTTGGGGCGCCTGGGTGGCATAGTCGGTTAAGCGTCCGACTTTCGCTTAGGTCATGATCTCGCAGTCTGTGGGTTCGAGCCCCGCGTCGGGCTCTGTGCTGACTGCCAGCTCGGAGCCTGGAGCCTGGAGCCTGGAGCCTGTTTCAGTCTGTGACTCCCTCTCTCTCTGACCCTCCCCTGCTCACACTGTCTCTCTCTCTCTCCTATAAATAAATAAAAAAATATTTTAAAAAAATACTTGAATTTACTCTCCGATCACAAAAGGATTTCTTTCTCTCCTCCATAACTGTTACAAACTCACCACTCCAATGAGTAATATGAGTATGTGAAAAGCTTAGAGTAGACAGTGCAATGGACTTAACATTTGTGGTCCCCCAAAATTCGAATGCTAAATCCTAACCCCCAATGTGATGGTATAGGAGGTGGGGCCCTTGGAAGGTGATTAGGCCATGAGGGCGGAGTCCTCATGAATGAGATGAGGCCCTGATAAAAGAGACCCCAGAGAGCTCTCTCATGCCTTCTGACATGTGAGGACACATCAAGAAGGCCACATATGAACCAGGAAGCGGGCCCTCACCAGATACTGAAGCGTCGGCGCCTTGATCTTAGACTTCCCGGCTTCCAGAACTGTGGGAAATAAAGTTGAAGCCACCAGTGGATGGTATTTTTGTCACAGCAGACCCAACAGACTAAGACGGTCATAAATACACATAAAAGGTTTCCATGAAACAATTTGATCCTGCGATCACTAAATCCACTTCCCTGCTTCCATATAGGACTGCAGCAAAACTGGCTAAATCAATATTTGCCATGTTTTCAAAACCTTCAGTGAAGAACATCTTGCCATGTCTCCTTTTTAAAATTCCTGTGAAAAAGGATTTCGTTATACCTGTGACTATTGCTACAGTGTTGGAAATGGGAAAAACTGAAAATCATCTAAATGTTTCCCCAAGAGAGGGACGGTTACATACCTAAGGCCACATGCATACGACAGGACAGCTTGCTGCCATTCAAGTGCTAATGTAGAATGTTAATGACCTGAAAAGATTGTTACAATAATTTGTTAAAGGTAAGGGAGTTACGGAACAGCATATATAGGGAGATTCCACTCTTATTCGACATGGTGTAAGCATATATATTTCCCACGTGTGCACAAAATGTGCATCAAGCACCTACTATGTGCCAGGCTCTGAGGATACAGTGGTGCCAACCCAACCCTTGTACAGTCTGGCCAGGAAGACAGACATAAGAGAACTAAGTATCCAAGCCATCGCTTCAGCGCAGTTATGAAAACTGGTAGAAAAAAACAGGATGTTGTTCTTCCCATCTAAGAAACCCTAGCTCCAGACATTCTGTGCAGCCTCTCTGTTTCACTTTTACGAAGCGGGAGAAAAGGCTTTAGGCTATATTCTGCTTCCCAATTTCTCCTATGAATGTAGTGTGCTAGTAAGACCAGCAGAAGAAGACAGTTTCGAATTCCTGGGGAACCGTTTCTCACTGAGCATGCCATCCACCGAGCATGACCCTGTAGTGACAGGAAATCCTCACTCATCTCCTTTTTGCCAAGCTAATAATGTAAATTGTTTTAACCTTTCTTTTTAGGTTTTATTTTCCAAGCCTTAAATCGTCTTTATTGTCCTTTTATGAACTGCCTCCAAGTTTTACGTGATTAATGCCGGCTCATTAGATGCTGAATAAACTTGTAGACAGATACACTCCAGTAACTTTAAAGGCTTCGGTTTGGCCAAAGAAGGGCTGTAGCCAGTACACGATATATATCATCTGCATCTTTTATAAACATACCTCTTAACGTTGGGTTCTCCATAAAAGCATTTAATCTTCCCATTTCTTTCCAATTAAGATCTTCTTCCCATCTTCAAAGGCCTGGATTATATCCACAAGCCCTAAATAATGTGTTTCATTTCTTTAAAAATAGCATTTCCCTGAAGCAGCATTACATAGAAATTTCAACATGGAGGGTTGTGGGTTGTTAGTTTTTTTTCCTGTCCAAGCCTGTCAGCAGATTTGCTACTGCTCTGGCCATCTGACACAACGCACTAGGTCCAAGCAATGTTACCAGCACAGCATTTTTATTTTATCCCTGGATAAAGTGAAGATGCTGCTTTAAAGACCCCAAATGGCCTGGATGATTTTTTTGACTATCTACTATTTCTTGTATGTAATATGTATGTAATGTTCTTAGTATGTATGTATGTAATGTTCCTCTCATATGACTAAACAAGAAGTTGAAGGTTGCAAAGACTAAATGGCAAGTCTAAATGGAAATACACCTAAATGGAAAGAGACTACAAAAAGGTGGGTTTAAATGAAGATTTAGTGACCTCTTTAACACACATTAAAAGGGCTAGGTCACTGGGGAAAAAAAATGTTTAAAAGAATGGGGCACCTGGGTGGCTCAGTCAGTTAAGCAGCTGACTTTGGCTCAGGTCATGATCTTGAGGTTTGCAGGTTTGAGCCCTGCATCGGGCTCTGTGCTGACAGCTCAGTGCCTGGAGTCTGCTTCGGATTCTGTGTCTCCCTCTCCCTTTGCCCCTCCCCTGCTCATGCTCTCTCATGCTCTCACTCGCTCGCTCTCTTTCTCTCTCTCTCTCTCTCACCCACACAAAAATAAAATAAACATTAAAAAAAATTTTAAAGGCCTGGGTCACTGGAAAAATACACAGCAGTGCCTAACAACACCATACAACCTTAGCAGAGCATTAAGATTACGCTCTCTTCAGCTGTGGGAAACTTCCGTAGACTAGATGACTTTTATGTGATGGTTTGATTACTACTGCAAATAGCGCACGGGGCCTAGGCAAACATGCGGACAACCACTGCACCGAAGCATTTGAAGAACCACCACAGATAAAATTAAGCTCGACCTCTTACCCGCCACCAAGAAATTGAAGAGCTAGGAAACAGGATAACTTTGAATCTCACTGAAGATGCTGATAAAATTAAGTTGGGATCAGAGTTAAATAATTTAACTTCTATTCATGCTGTTACAAACTAGAATTCCAAACCATTTGTAGAATAGAAATTTCTGCACCAAGTTTTACCTTTGGGGACAAAATTAAAGTGCCTTAACAGTAGTGGACAGAGTAGATCAAATTTCAGATGATGTACTGAAAGGGCATGGAAATTGCCATTTTATTTATTTAGATCCATAGTTTTGGCTTAGACTACTACGATTGCCTAAAGAGATTCAGCTGCACACAGCAATGTAAAGAAAAAAAGTATATATATATATATATATATATATATATGTTCTTCTAGTTATTCAGTATATTGTCTATTCATTGACTCCAACAAAGTCTATGGACCTTCATTCAGATGTTCCTCATCTTGTGTGATACTACCTTTCCAAGGCTCTATCTCATGCACAGTGGGATGAAGAAAGGACCTTACCCTCCAACAGGTTCATTTTCAGTTGAAGCCTGATCTTTAGAGAAGTTCCATCTTTGGCATTTCTACCACGAGGCTATGTGCCAACTGTCTAGAGCACATGTTGGCTAGCCTTATTTCTTTGGAAAGAAAAGTTGGTTAGAGAGGAGGCTTGTTCCTTCCTCTCTCTTCCTTGTCTTTATCAAGTACTGAATGTGTTACTTCCACAAATATAAATTCATTTCTCCAAATAACTGGTGCATGTTTGAGCAGTGCTCAGTTTTGCCAGTTTTAGGCCATTGTTTCCTCTGGCTTCAGCCATTCGTGATCACACAAACACACACACACACACACACACACACACACACACACAGGCACCCAGAGGCTTCCTGTTGGGCACTATTTTCCCAGTGCTTCATATTGATCTATTCTATAATGTTATGTTTACCTTGGTACTGGTCAGTAACAGACAACTTTACAACATTCACAGGTCATGTGGTCTTGCTCTTGCTAGACTATAAATGTGGTGAGAAGTGAAGTTTGAACTGTGCCATAATCTCTTACAGAGAGGCAACATTTCAGGGGCTACTCCTACCTACCATGACTGCAGACAGGATGGAAACCCATCCTTTTTGTAAGTTTTTGTTTAAATTCCAGTTCACTGACATACAGTGTAATACTGGTTTCGGATGTACAATTCATTGATTCAGGACCTCCATACATCAGCCGGTGCATCGGCCTGACAAGTCACTCCTGAATCCCCACCCCCTATTTCACCCACCCCCCTCTGGTGACCATCAGTTTGTTCTCTATAGTTAAGAGTCTTTCTGCATTTTCCTCTCTCTCATTTCCCCCCCTTCCTTTGGTCGTTTGTTTTTTTCTTAAATTCCACATATGAATGAAATCATATGGTTTGTGTCTTTCTCTGACTTATTTCACTTAGCATAATACTCTCTAGCTCCATCCATGAAACCCATCCTTTTTATGTGTACCTCTCACACTTCACCTAAAATATCCAACTAGTAATTCATTTATTTATTCATTCATCTATTCTACAAGTATTTACAGGGAATCAAGAATTCTTAGCAAAGTACCAGGGAACCGATTGTAAGACAAACTCTGATTTTGGCAAGTCTGGAGCTCAGCTAAAGAGTCCTTAAATAGCTAATTATGGGGAGCCTGGGTGGCTCAGTCGGTTAAGCATCTGACTTCAGTTCAGGTCATGATCTCATGGTTCGTGGGTTAGAGCCCAAGATCAGGCTCTGTGCTGACAGCTTTGAGCCTGGATCCTGCTTCTGATTCTGTATCTCCCTCTCTTTCTGCCCCTTCCCCACTCATGCTCTGTTTCTCTCTCTCTATCTCAAAAATAAGTAAACATAAAAAAAATTTAATTAAAAAAAAAAAAAGAAAAGAAAATGGCAAGGGATGAGACAGAGGAAGCAGAAAAAGTAAGGAGGCCCAGAAAGCTGTGCAGTACAGTGTGGTCTGCATCCCAAACGCAAGGGAGAAAAAGAAAGCATTCTATGCTAAGAACAAACTGAGGGCTGATGAGGGTGGGGTGGGGGACAGGAAAGTGGGGGATGGGCATGGAGGAGGGCACTTGTGGGGATGAGCACCAGGTATTATATGAAAACCAACTTGACAATAAACTATTTAAGAAGGAAAAAAGAAAGAAAGCATTCTGCATGTCAGATGGACTTCCTGGCAGGCGTGAAAAGGCCACGGTAATGAAGGCAAGGAACCAGTAAGAAGTGCCACAAACACCAAGAGCTGCATAACCCGAGACATTAAACATCTGGGTAGGAGGATGCAGAAGGAAGATAATTGGGCTTCCGGTGTCCCTTAGCACAGGGAACCCCCAAATCAGCAAGTATTGACAGCCACCAAAATTGGGAAGGGATCCTGCTTGATTTGATTTGGAAAAGGGTGCTTTCACCAAGGTGATCCTGATGCAGTAAGATATGACGGGGCAGGAGCGCTTTAGGCACCATACACTTTAAGACTAACAGAACACGTCTCCCTCCCCAAATGAAAGCCCATGATGAGGATAAAATGCTAAGAAGAAAATCTAGACTGAGCAAGACTGAAACAATATAAATGCCGTTGCTAATGAGGTCAGACAGAGGCAGAGGAGGAGACCAGAAGAGGAAGATCCCATAAAGAGTGAGGTCATGTTCTCTCTCACTATGAAAAAGCCTGGGAAACAGCATCTATAAATTGGTGAGGCCAGAAAAGCTACCAGGCCCACCCTTCCCTTCTAAAAGTAAAGGAGGGGTACCTGGGTAGCCCAGTCAGTTAAGCGTTCGACTCTTGGGCTCCGCTCAGGTCATGATCTCACGGTTTGTGAGATCAAGCCCTGCATCGGGTTCTGTGCTGACAACACAGAGCCTACATGGGATCTTCTCTCTCTCTCTGCTCCTCCCCCACTCACGCATTTTCTCTCTCTCTCTCAAAATAAATAAATAAACTTTAAAAAATAAATAAATAAAAGTAAAGGAAAATTCATTCACAGCTGACTCCCTACACAGCTACTGTGACAAAAGAGAGAAGAGCATTCCTACCAAGAAGGCAATCCAGGAAGTCATGCCCATGAAACTGATTAAAAACTGTAACCTGATATTTCCACACAATCTTAAACTTCTTAGAAAATGACAGAAGCTATGAAAGAGCAGTATAGATCAGAACTATGAAACCTCAAAAAATAAGGAGATTAGAGAAAAGGAAAATTGGAAAATTGTCTTCAAAATAATTTCAATGAAAACACAACATATCAAAATATGTGCAGTACAGCTAAAACCTATATAAAAGGAAAAAACATGCAAACCATCTATGAAGTTGTCATGTCCCCCAAAATCAAATATAAATCTGATTGGGGTACCTGGTTGGTTCAGTCAGTTAAACTCCCGGCTTCGGCTCAGGTCACGATCTCGCAGTTCGTGGGTTCAAGCCCTGCGTTGGGCTCTGTGCTGACAGCTAGCTCAGAGCCTGGATCCTGCTTCAGATTCTGTATCTCCCTCTCTCTCTGACCTCCCCTGCTCAGGCTCTCTCTCTCCCTCTCTCTCTCTCAGAAATAAATAAAACATTAAAAAATTAAAAAAAAAAGATTTCTTCAAATATAAATCTGATAGAGACTCCAAATCTACCAACTTAAAGGAAATTCAGGGGACAGAAAATCATGTTAAATGTCACTACAAGGCTTCAATCAATCAACAAATCCAGACGAATATAGGTCTAATAACCACCTGCTTCAACAAATGAGTGGGGTACAGGGAAGCAGGTGAAGAGACAGGGAGAGAGAAAGGAAAACCAGATTAAAAGATATTTAAGAGACATACCGGCCAATCAAAATGAACCATAATTAAATCCAAATGCAAATAAAGTATATAAACTATTTTTAAAAGTTATAAGACAACCAGATAAATGTGAATGACTAGATAGCTGATGATATCAAGGAATTACTGTCAATTTTTAGATATGACGGTGGTATGGCGGTTATGTATTTTTACGTCTCTATCCTTTAAAAATAAATTTTTTAATGTTTTTTAATAAACTCCCTCCC